>JACCHW010000121.1:0-359785 GCA_018907185.1 Platyscapa corneri
GAGTGACTGAATCTTTAAAAATTAAATAAGTCTATTAAACATATTTGAGTATTTCATTATTAAACATTTAAATCTTATAAAATATAAATAATGAAATATTATTAAACAAGTCTTCCCGTTTTTAAGTATATAAAATTTCAGAATAAAGTTATTACATACTTTTATTCTTAGAATTTTATAAATTCTACGTATTTATTCGTAAAAATATTAAAAATAATAAATATATAAAGATAAAGATATAACGAAATATTTTAGATATTTCAAAAAATATGAAGTTTATAATACTTTCAAGTTAATTAATAATTTAATTGCTAACAAATATTTAATAGTTTATTGATATTGAATTTTTTTAAACAAATACAAGAAATTATTAAAATATAATTTTTATTTAAATTTTTTAGAAAAACTTTCGTTTTTAAGTAAAAATTTTAATATAAAAATTTGAAAAATGAGAAGAATTTGAAGAATTTTTATATGAAACATATTTTTTATAAAAGTAAAATGCGTGACACATTTATAACACATGTAGTAAGTGCAATTTTTCTATTAAAAAAAATCTATAGTTTTTATACAAACAGAATATCGAGTGTATCTTCTTAGTTTCAAAATTATTGATAAAATAAAGTAATAAATAAAATATTCTCTAAAATAATATGATTATTTTAATGTTCACCGACAGTAGATAATGAATTTATTATAATATTATTTTGAGAAAAAAACGAAAAAAATTTATAGTAAAAATTAAAATATCTTCTAACCTTTTTTGCTTGATTTATTTTATAATTTGATTTTTCTAATAAAATTTAATATATTTTTATTTTATAAAGTATAAGTAGATTTATAAAAATCTTACATCTTGTTACATGCATGCATTAGACAGTATCTTATTTTCATTTTGTTAGAAAATTTTATGCAGGAACATTCTTCTGAATCTTATAAAATTATTTTTCTTATATTTAATAATATTATATATTAATATTTATATAGGAATGTACATTTTTTATTATAAATTTCAACTGAAAATTACATAATAACCCGAAAAATTTAAATAATTTGTATAAAAAATGACTTTGTTCCGACTTAATTGAAACAAACTGTAATAAATTTGAACATTCCTTTTGACCTAATATATATTTTTATTGTTTTGAAAACATAATAAAACTAATCTACATATAGATATTCAGTTTGTGTAATATAATTTTGTTAAAAAATTAGATTAATTGATCTTTTTTGTAAATATGTTTTTTTGTCTATACATCTGTTCCCCTGATATAATATTATAAAATGCTGATAGAAAAATTATTTAATTTATGGATTATTTATTTTTATAAATTTTTAATTATTAATGTTACGTTTAACAATAAATTAAAGTTAAAAATAAAATTAGTTATTACCGATAATTTATTTAAAAATGAAACGAAGAAAATGTAAATATTTGTATTTATGATTTGTTATGATAAAATTAAAATTTTTAAATACTAAGTTGTAAAATGAACAGATGCTGAAATATTTTAAAAAAAAATAATATTTACTTGAAGATCAATAAATTCAAATTTAGAAAAAATGTTTCAAGATAATAGCATGTACGTTTCTAGATCTCTTAATTATATATATTGCTTCATATTATTAACTACCAAATTAATAATTTTAGTAATTTGTATACAAAGTAAATAAATAATACTTCTTTATTTAAATACCTTTCCTTTTTAAAATATAAGAAAAAGTCGATTTTTCTGGGTGTACACTCTTTTTCAGTAATGAAATATATATATCTTGAATATACGCTTTATTTAATTTCTCTTTTATATTTATTATTTTTTATTGTATTTAAATATAACCTGATTTTGGTTATAATTTTTCTTCATGCCTTTAGCACTACCTGGTATTCCTTGTTTTTTTATCTATCATAATAGTCAGACCGTTTTCGCTCCTGTCCACACCCTTTTCATGCCCTGTTTTTAATTCGTACGGTCTCCTTTCGTCCCCCCTCCACCATCTGTGCCGTCTCCCGTCGTTCTACTCTCGTATCGGTAGCGGGCGTCCACACTTTCCTATCCCTTTTCGCTTGCAACACGGTCATCTTTCCCCGTACTTTCATACTACTTCAATTGTCCTTTTTTCCTGCACTGTGGTGCTACCGATCTATGTTCCTTAATTTGTGCACTGATCTTCTTCTTCTCTTCCATTGACGCGTCTCCCGCTGGCACCACCTTCTTACGTAGAATGCTTATCGTTCTTGGTCCCTACTGTCACCTTCTCACTCCTTTCTTACTTCTATGATCGTTAGTTTTTCTCTCCTCTTCGCTGGCGCCTGCTCCCGGTTGTTTTCCTGCGTATTAGGCTTTTCCCCGGCTACTCGCCGCTCGTCTCTTTCTTCCTCCTTCCAATTCCCTTTCGTGTTTGCCCCAACCTCGCTTCCTCCGTCCCTTCCTGCCGTCCTCCCTTTCTATTTCCCCCCGTTCCCATCTCTCCTCCCTCCATAGCCTTGCGTGCACATTAATTGATACCCAGTACATCATTGTTTCTGGCGTCATTCTTTTTTTCGTACGCATCCAGGCACTGTCCGTCGTCACGCCCTTCCCGCCACCTCGCAACCTTCTCGAATTCGGCGAAACTGCCCCTCCCAATCCTGTCAAACTAACGCTTTCATCGTCCTGACGACCCCCTCATCAATCTCTCGCCTCTTAGCACCTCTCTCTTTTTTCTGCTAGCCGCATCCCACGTTCTCAGGCTCGGCGGCGGGTCGTGCTTCGTGCGGCCGCCTTGGTAAAATAAAAGTGACATTTTAGTGGATATACGCGTGACAGAATAACATCAAAGTTCTTCCTTATCAATGCATCAAGTGCGATAGTCACATTCGTAATTTTTATTGGTAATTTAATTGGCAACTCACTCGATGTTTCAAATAAAATTCAATGATACCAAGTACAGGCTTTTTCCAACCGGCGATAAAAGCTTTTTTCAATCTGGTACGAAAAGCACGCGCATCTATTTATAACCACTAAGTGAATCGAAAGTGCTAGTTTATTTATATATAAAACACTGTCCATGCTTTTCTAATTTTAATTAGGTAGATTTGTACTATGAATTAAAAAAAAAGTAAAAGAAATAATAAATTTTTCGTTTTCGGTTGCAAAATAATTTTATGTTATTTCATCTTTTTAAGTTATAATTTTTAATTTGTTTGTTAATTATATTTTTTTGGTTAAAAAATTTTTATTATTTATCTAATAGTCTGCTTATTTATGTCATGAATTTATTTTTATTAATTTGAATTTATTTGTATAAATTATTAAGCATATTCTAATATTGAGTAGAAAATTAGTGTTACTTATGTTTCGTTTAGAAACAATTTAATGCTTATTTAAAATCTTTTAATATTTTGAAGTTTTTTAAAGTCTGTAAAACAAAACATATTTTATATATATATATATAAAATTTAAAAACATATCTCCTAATAATATACAATTTTGAATAAAAAAGAGTAGCTTTTTTTACTGAAAAATCGTGGTTGAAACTATTACCTTTATATAGTTTTTATAGAAAATTATTTTTTAAATAATATATTTAACTATTAATATTAATTAATTTATTTAGACATACTTTCCTTTAACTAATATTTGTTACATAAGAATATTTTTTTAATATGAAAAAAATTAAGAAAGTATAAATTTTTTATACTTAAAGGATTTGTTTGAAACCAGAATATTAAGTTCAATTTATTTTACAATAAATACATAATTTTTTAAAGATTCTTTATAATAATGACATTATTTTAAATATCATGTGTTATGAAATAAATTAAAAACTTCTACAGTATGTATAACAAATACCTTTTGTATTTTATATGTTGCTATTATTTATTACTATCTGTTAAACCATCAACCTACTACTTATATTGAATTTAATTATCAGTATTGATAAAAAATAATCTTAATATTACGATAATATACCTTTTTGTAATTTATAGTCATAATTTATTTATATTACTTCTGAGCCGCTTGACCTTCTGATTACATTTTTTGATTACGATACTTTACCTTAATAGAAGGGCCAAAAACGATAGAATCTGTGGGTAGTCTCAATTTAAATTTAATCGCAATAAAGAGGCGATTAAAATTGCAATTGTCGCATAAAACGGTGAAAAGGTATAGCTGACACTTAATATTCGCTAACATGTATTTAACTTAACTGCCAGTATAGTCCACAGATAACTCTAGCTCGTTTCTCTAATTTTAAGGACTATTTCAAACACTGCCATCGAAATTTTATAGCCAGAATGAGAGATAGTGAGAGTGATAGCGAAAGAGAGAGAGAGAGAGAGAGAGAGAGAGAGAGAGACAGACAGACAGACAGACAGAAATCGTCTTTTATGATGCAATTTGTTACTAAAGCTTTATTAAATAGTTTCTTTGTCTGAAGAGTAGTATTATCAAATTTTTAGTTTTATGTAAATGAATTTTTTAATTCTCATTTAGTGATTTTATAATTCAATATGTAATTATATCTAATTATTCAAATTACATTAATATACATGAAATAAACATATTTTAATATAAGAGCGTAGTAAATTTATTCTATTAATTTTTTTTTAAATTTGATATAATTTTTTTTCAATTTTTTTTTTTTACTATAAACAGGAAAAAAATCAAATCTATTTTTAGAACTACATAAAATAATCTCAGAATTATGTGTTTTTTAAAATTATTTTTAATTTTTTCAAGTATATGTTTTTTATTTCACAATGAAATTAACTAATATTGTATAAATGCTATTAAATTTATAAACAATATATATTTTTTCCACAAATCAACTAATATTTTATAAATGATATTAATTTAAAACGATATATATTTTATCCACAAATTTGTAATCAATGCAATATATTACAGTGTATTTAGTCGAATCAACAAATTAAATACATAATTAAGAAGAAAATTTATGTATATTTACATTTATTAACACTTTCATTTATTTAAAACATTTAATTATACATTTTCAATTAAAGTATTAAAATAATAAAGTTATGATAAATATTTTATAAACTTAATAATATGACAATTTTAAATTAAATTTTAGTAAATTAATTTTTGATGAGGAATTTAAAACAAAATTTTTAATATTTTATTATTTTGATTGAATGAAAATTTATTTAGAAATTTAAAAAATTTGTTATATTTCTTTCATTATATTATTTAGAAACTTGTTTTATTCCTTTTCTACATAAAATTAATAGCTTTACTAAAGTTTTAAGTAAATATTTTAAGTAGTAGGTTTATTTTAAAAAATACATTAATCTGAGATCATTTTATGTAGTTCTAAAAATAAATTAGATATTTTCCTATTTTTAGTAAAAAAAAATTGAAAAAAATGATATTAAATTTTTAAAAACATTAACTAATAAGCGATTGCTAATCATTCATAATACGATACGAGTAAATTTGGAAATAAAAGAAAATATCTCGATTACATTTACTGAAATACAATGTTGCTTCTGTTACGAATAAAAAAAAACTATTTAATTAACCAAATGCTTAAAAAAAACTTTCTATCCCTTTTATTATCTATGTTATGCTCCTTGTGCAAAAACGGAGACCAGCACGTGACACACATGTGCATTGATCTGGCGAGTTCGACGCTTGGCTCTTTCGCTACATCGTGGATATCCCCCGAGACGCGGTGAAATGGCAACTTCAATGATGTTATCCAAAAGACACTCTTCGGGGATCCTACAACTCAGTCGAACGAACGTGGGGAGAGTTTATATTGCTTCGCTTTGAGAAATGAACAATGATGAGTGGATCATCGAGGTCTGCTCACGCTTGCACAGGTTTATACGGAAAGGAACAAGCATTTCGCACTTAGAGCTATTTCTATCTTTTTTATGTCACTCAAAAAGTTTATTACAAAATTTGTGAAGACTATGTACTATTTCTTTTCTGTAAAAATCTAATTAGAAACCATATATATACAGGTAATGTAGATTATTTTAATACGTATACTGATTTGAATATAATTTATTTTTTAAATTTAACAATTAAAATGAATAATTTAACAATTAAAATGAATAATTTAACTATTAAAATGAATAATTTAAAAATTAAATATAAAATAAAAATATAAAATAATTTTTGTAAATATCTTATTGCATTTTTATTGTCTATCAATTTCATATTTATAAAAAGTTGAATAAAATTAAAATAACTTTAGAAGAGATAAGAAACTCAATATAAAAACATATGTGAATAAAAAGCTTATAAGTTTCATTTACCTAATTTCTATAAATCTTTCGATGAATTTTCATTGGCATATTTTAATAGGAATCATATTTCATTTTATTAACCAGAGTAAGAAAGATAAGTATAAACAAAGTATATATAACACAGAGTAATAAACATAACTCTATTTTTTTCTTGTTTTATATTTCTTACTCAATTTCTTATCTTCTATATAAATTTCATACAGTTGATATTAATGTAGAAATCGTATTACGAAAAATTGTAAACTAATATAAAATATAGCTTTCTAAATCAAACGAAATCTTTACGAAATTTGGGATTGAAATTCTGAATTAATTATTTAATCAAAGTATTAAAAATACAACAAAATGTACAGTTTATAATATTGAAGCAAAATAACTTACAGCTGTATATAGGGGTATTATAGGATAATATATTTTAGGATATAATTATTGTCCAAATAAAAATTCTATATATGTATAGATAGAATAAGAAAAAAATAAAATTATGCGAAACTTAAATAATAATAAATATACATTAAATATTAAATAAATAGGAATATACACTATGTAGTAGGTAAATATGTTAATAGTAATTTTTATTATAAAGAGTGAATAATGAATAACTATAGTAAAAAATTATAATAATTAATATAATTATTTGAATATTTTTTACCATTAATTATTAAATAAAATTATTTTATTTGATATCTTGATTATTGTGTAGAAACACTAAACTTGTGAAATTAGAATAATTTTTTTTTTTAGTTTTTTAAATAATATTTTTTTTTATATTATTGGTGGCTGTTTATATATATTAGTTTTTATATTATTATTATCTTTTGTTATTATAAGTGGTATTCCTTTTGCTTCATCAAAAAATAATATATAATAACACAAAATAAATATTAAATATAATATAATATTACGTATAAAACAAATAAGTTAAAAATAATTTTCTTTATATATATATATACACACACTTTTTATCTGTATTGTACATAAATTAAATAATTTAAAGTATTGAGAAAAACACTATAGATTTACCTTAATGCGACATAAATATGCATAGACCACGATATTAGCTCTTGGGGAGGGTGTCATTGTTGCCGAGTTCTAACAAAAAATATATAACTCGTGTGATACTAAGCGTTGTTATATTATACGTGCAGTGTCAGGAATGAGAATGAGAAGCCACAGCCGAAGCGTCTGGCGAGGGGAGGCGCGAGCGATGGATAAACTGTGTTGCAAGCTCACCCCCAGGGAGCATCATCTAACACCCATTTTATTATGACTTTTCTCTTCTCCTTCTCCTCTTTCTCTCGCTCTCTCTTTTTCCCTATAACTCTCTCAGTCTCTTTCTCTCTCTCTGTCTGTCTGTCCATCTTTCTGTCTGCCTGTCTGTCTGTCTATCTGTCTATCTATCTATCTGTCTCTTTCTCTCTTTCTCTACCCCCTCTCTCTCTCTCTTTCTAATACATATATCTACTTTCCTTTATCTCAACAAAATTTTTATTTTCTTTCTAATTATCTTATTTTCTTTAACTTTTACCATTTAATATAAAATGTTTTATTTACGTTACTGAACTTATTAATTCTTAATATAATTGAAGACTAATATTATGAATAAGCTTACGTTCTGGTTATAAAAAGACCATCTAATAATCATTATTTAATCAAGAATATAAAAATTATTAAAATTATAAGAAATATCTTTAAAAAATTTAATTATATCTTGTAATATCAAAAACACAATAGGTTAATAATCTATCTATATTTCATTTATATAACATATCAAATAAACTATCATGCGTTAAAAAATAAGAAAAAATACTACGTAGTAAGAGATAAATTATCTATATTACTTTGATAAGCATTAAGAAATTAATATAGAATTGCGTTAGCAACAGCAAAATATATTTATAACTATTGAAATTACTAAAATAAACTTATAAATAACTCTAGTAAGATTTAACGATTTAAAAAGAAATAAGTTTTATGTACAATTTTCAAATTACTTTTTCTAGGTAATTGCAGTTCTTAAATTTGCATTAAATTGAAATTTTAATATTGATTATTCGAACAGTATAATTAAAATTTAATTATTTTTTAAAATTTTTATTTTGCAAATTTTTAATTATTATTATATAAAAGCAAATTTAGGTATATATATATAAATCATTTTTATACATAAAAAATTTATGATGATTCCCAAATAAAACTGAATAAAAATACAAATATAATTTTAAATAATTTTATAATATATTTATATTAAGAATTAATGAGTTTTGTTTTTGTATCTAATGTTTTAGTTTCTGATCTACATTACTCTTTCTTTCTTTCTCTTCTCCTTCTCTCCCCCCTCAATTTGTCTTTCTTTCTACTGTTTTGCAATCCTTTTCTCTTTCTCTATTTTTTACTACACATCTGTCGCATATATATAAAACATATAGAGAGAGATTTTATATATTTGCCTTACTTTGTTTCTGTGTATCTCTTTGCTTCTTTGTCTGTTTGTTTATGCTTGCTTCACATTAGGCTTTTCTTTTTTTTCTTTTTCTCTTATTATTTTTCATTTAAAATATTTCAAACTAGTCTTAGTTTTTCTTTATGCTTCGCAACTTTTTCACCCGTATTAACATTGTCTTTATGAATTCATTTAAAGTACACCAAAAATTTTAATAAAATAAATAAAAAATAAAATAAAATTAAGAAATAAATAAAAAAATTGAGATATAATCATTTTTATTTTATAAGTATCGTAATCAATATTATAATGAATAATATAAGAAATATAAATATATTTATTATGAAATGTATACATTATTTTTTTTATTAGCTCACTTAGAATTTTAGTTTATTATATAAATAAAATGATTAATATATTTTCAACTATTGAGAATATTAATTAAAAATTAAATTAATAAAACTATTTATTTTTATAATTGAGAACTTAAAAATATATGTACATTTTATATTTCTTAAACAAATCGTGTAAAAAATAATTTAAAATTTAAAAGAATTAAAATTTAATTGTTATATTTCTGATAATTAAAATTTAATGAATTAAACAAAATTGTATTTATATATATTTCTATATATATATAGAAATCAATAAAAACATAAATCTACATCGGTTCAAGATTTACATGATAGTTTAACAATTTATAAATTATAAAAATAAAATATATATGATATATAATCATAAATATTTTATTAATTTTCTGCGTATGTAATGTACACAAAAAACGATCATATTTGAACTTGTAAATTAAGCTGCAAAAGTATTGAGTTAAGTTTGTTTATGTTTAAGGACTTCGTACAGAGTTAGCTTTATTAAAGTACCCAATTTTACAGCAACATTTCTAGGCACAAATTGGTTCCATATAGCTACATTGGTATACAGTACATGCCTACTGCTTATGTAAGCTTACATCCAGGTAAATCAAGTATTAAAAGGTATGAGCAGTTTTAAAATCGACAATGGCATTCTTCGTTTATTTTCTCTTTCTTTTCATCTCTTCTTTTTTAAATCTTTGTATTTCATCCCTAAACTCACAATATTATATACATAAATAATAAAAAAGGATATAAAAGAAATATAAATGGATCAACTTTACGAGATAGCTACTATTCTGCTATACGAGGTAGCAATTGAGACCAGTTTTATCGTCAGTCGCCCGATAAAATCGAGCCTTTAATTTCTATGCAATGGGTAACGATGCTGCCCAGCTCATATGTCTCGCCCGCGTTTCTTCCAAATTTTTATAGAATACAAATAGATGACTTTATGTATAAATGAAAAACTAAATTTAATCATAGGAATCTTTAATGACTTTAATTATTAAGTAATACATATAAATTTTTTGGAAATACAACCAATAGTAGTTAATCTATTACATATTTTATAATAAAGTTGAATAAGTTTTATAAATCATTACTGAGTCATTTTCCTCAGTCGAGTAACAATAGTTTATTTTTATAAAATAAATTAGATTTCTATATAATTGAAAAATTTAAATATTATATTATATTATAATGATCTGTACGAAGTTTCAAATAAAATTTTATTAAATCTTTATATATGATAAAATAAAAAATATAAATAAATTTACATAGATAATTTTACATATTTCTTTGATAGTGTACATATAAATATTCCTGCTTTTTCAAAACTCCATAAGGTTCAAATTCCTAGTAATAAGTGTTATATTACTATACACTATTCAACAGTTAAAGAAAAAAACTCTAATTTCGACAAATTGGATATATATTTGAAATTAAAAAAAATGTTTATTATTATAAGAAAAAATTAAATATTACATTTTTTAATAAATTTAACCAAATTTTTTATATGTATATATATTTATTGTTGTACAATATGTTTGTTTATACAACAATTTTCTTTTTTATAATATCAAACTGTATTATAAAAAAGAATTAAAAGTCTTTTCTATTTGAAATTAAATTCAACTTTATCATTTTATTAATTTAATCAGTTCAGATAGTTTTAACGGAATTGAATCTATTTATATTAAATTGTATTATTTCATTTATTATGATTTTTTTATTTACGATAATATTTATTAATTATTTATATTTTATTTATATAATATTTATTAATAATTATTTATTAATTTATGAATAATCCAACTAAAATTTTAGTACGATATATATTTATGATATGCTAAGAAATTGTCATTGATATTGTTGGTTTATGACAAAAGTTTATAATAAATCATTTGAACCGGTAATCATAACCATAATAATGATATTCATAATCATTTAAGAAAATTATCTTTGTATTTAAAATTACTATTATCTTTAGAGGTTTACATGTGTTCGTATGATAATTTATTTTTAGATTTGATACAATAATCAATAATGGTTTTTTTAGTTTATAACCGAGCTCATTCTCATCTCTTTTTTTAGTTAATAGAAAAGATAAAAATAAGTATTTTGTAAAAATAGTTTAATGTTTTTTTTTACTAAAATGTAAAACTATAATTTTTTAAAAGTAAAACAAAGTATTTATATTCTGCGACGAAAAATCTTATTCACTTTCTCGTGGTGAATAAATAGGGGAGAGGTGTTCAGATTTTAATTCTAGTGAATTATAAATATTTCTTAGATCAATGCCCACTAAAGGTTGTATTACAACAAAGAATAGTAAATTTTTTGAAGATATAGTTTGAGAATGCCCACAAAAGAACTTAATAAAATAATAAGTTTTAACATTAGTTTACGTTAGGGATACAGTTATGTTCCAAACTTTGCAAATGTATAAACATACACACGTATTTAAAATTATTTTTATAATGTTATAATTATGAAAAGATAAAAATTTTGTTTCAATATAAACATTAATTTTGTAAAAATTTATAGTATTTAAGTTTAAATAAAAAAATTATAAAAATATTAGCTTACAAGTATATTTTCTAGAATACTGATTATTGTTTGTAATTTATTATTTACATAATATTTAAATATTATAATTTTATAAATAGAGTAATATTTTTAATATAATCTTTTCATAAAATTTATAAATTTTCATAATCAATTAGTTACATGTAATAAAAATTTGTTTATAATCTAATATTATTATGGTTTATAAAACGATTAAAATAAGTGAATTGATCTTTTCAAACCAAGTTAAATCTTATAAAAAATAATCTGTATACAAATCTATATAAAGTATTACTAATATTTTTTAGAATACTATAACATTAATTTCTAAATTACTGCATGATTTAAGTGATTTAGTGTAGTAATATCAAATTAAGTTAGGTGTAACCTAGCTGATTGGAATTGTTTTTTGACAATCTGTTGCAATAATTAAAAAAGAAAAGAAATTTTTCTATTTCGATATTTTCTCGATGTGAGTTATAATGTTAGATAGTAAGTTGTTTAACTTAAACACTGCCCCCACCCTATTCACTATTTCCGGCGCGGAATTATAAATTAACGAGGCAATTACGCTTCATGATCGGGATCCGGAAAAGTAAGAAAGTTTAGATCACCCATCGACAAACAGCTGCAGAGATTTGACTTTTCATATTAGCACAACGAAACATAAACCGGGAACCGTAGGTGGTCCGAGGGGTTTAAGTAATACGTCTTTCACTCGCGTTAAGCAACCCCTCCGAAAAGCCTTGTGGTACCTACTCTCTGATCATCAATCAGGGGCTATTGCTCGACCCGCAAGTTTATACAGTATTTATTTTCATTATGTCTTTCTAACACCCACGTAAGGCTATAAGATCACCGATTTATCTTTTATTTCCTTATTTTTTTTATTCTGCACTTGTTTAATGAATAGAAGTTATAAAATATTGTAACGAAAAGTTAATGGTTTTATATATTTGCCAGAAAACAAATTAGTTATGTCTTATTGGTAGTAAGATTTAATATAATATTTAATTATATAATATTGTGTGCATAAAATTGTATACAAATTTTATATAAAAACTTAATTATTAATATCAATTATTTACTTGCGAAAATAATAAAAAATTGATATTTAAATAATTAAATTTTATTTGAATTCTTTACATTATAAATATATTGATTAAACATTACTGAATTACTAATAGTTTTACAAGGTGTACTGCATTAAAATATTTAATAATTCCGTTATTTAATTAAAATTTCATAACACTTTTTATTTTACTAAAATCAAATATTAAATTGAATATTAAATAAAATAATTAAATTGGGTAAAAAATTCAATCAAGTTATTAAAAAATGAAAAATTCAATAATTTAAAAAATTAGAATGACGATTATATTAAAATACAGAATTCTATTATAAAATATTTATTTTTTTTTGGATAATAAAATTATACAAGTAAGTAATTGAAACATTGACAACGATTACTGTTGTTTTCATATAAATTTTTATTTATATTCTAACAAAAAAAAAAAACAGAATGGAAGTAAAATAAATAATATAAAGTAATTAAAAATGAAAAAATTAAAGACTTTTCTTTTAATTTATAGTAATTAAAAATATTATTATTACTAATTATTTGTAAACATTTTTTAAAAGATATATTTAAAAAAAGTATTCTCAGCTATTTCGCAAAATACTAAACTAACCTCATACTTGAATTAATGTAATCCGATTTGACTAAGATATATGTTGAATATTAAATATTAATTGGTGATAACAAAAATTTTTGTATTTTAAAATATAATAATATTTAATTTATAATAATATAAGATACTTTATATTCTAAAAACAGTTATTAATCTTATAATAACATAGAACATTAAAAAAATTTTTTTCACATTACATGAAAAAATACATGTTTAAAAATGAAGCAATTTATTATTTATCACTAGTAGTACAGTTTCTTTGTAATGTATAATTACTACATATATATAATGTATAATACTACGCATACCATAATAATTCTAATAGCTAAATTTTTGAATGATATACTGATTAACAGCTCTACTATAAAAATGATACTCTGGATATATATTAGATCGTATAAAAAATCCAGTAATACTGAAAAAATAAAAAAGAATAAAAGTTCCTGTATTATCGAATATCGACATCTATTTGCTGTCCAAAAATGCTTGAGATTCATTTTACCAAATCTAATTAAAAAATTTCTCTAGTGGAAAATATTCTAAATATTCTTAAAAAATAACTTAGACATAAAATTCGTAAATTCGACAATTTTGCCTCGTTGGTAAACTCAATTTATATCGGCATCTATTAAATAAAGCCTTCATTTGAGACATCTTACATATGTCAGACTTTTTCTTGCTTTTCTCCTTTTTCCCCTTGATACCATATCACCTCACGATTGAATGTAGTCAAAATTTTAATAAAAATAAATATAAAAATTTAACTTAAATTTAAATTTTAATTTAAGATTACTTTTTTATATTTAAATTTTATAAATTTATAATTTTTTTACATACTCTATTATATATAAAAAATTTTGATTTGTTTCTAATTATTTTCAAAAATTATATATACAATGATACAGAAATTAATTATTTGAAAAGATACATTTCTAATAGAGCAGTAGTTTTTTTTATTACTAAATCAATACTCAATTAATATATATTTAATATTTTGTAAGAATTGTAATAATAGTCTATATATTTTTAATCTGCTATTAAATTTTAAGTTATTGAACTTCCGTTCTCTTTATATGTATATTTTTCATCAAGAATTATTAATTAAAAATGCAACTATATTAGAATTTAAAGTTATTTTTTGATACAGTTTATTTTTTCTTCATTATAGTAGTAATTATCAATTTGCATTCAAGTTTATTTAATTTGCATTTATTATACATTTAGCTTTTAGTTCATCAACTCTTTTGTTGTTTTACTATAAGTGTTAAGTTTCTACACACGCACACACACACACACACATATATCATTACTTTTTTGTATATTTGTAATTATTCATTATTTATGTAACATTACCAAATTAAACACACAATATCCTATACATTTTAAACAAATTATGAAATAAAATAATCAATAATTTTATTGATTTAAACCTGTTATATAATTATAAATATATTTCTAACGTTAATTAATGCAAAACAGATGTAAAAAAAGTAAGTAAATTTGATGAGTAATTTTAGGTAACTTATAATTTTTAATATTATTATGCTAACATTTCTTTTTTTTTTAACGTTGCCTATATTTTATATTCTCTTTACAAAATTCTTAAAAAAAAAATTATTTATTCTAATTGTTCAGTAATAATTTATTTTATTAATAAAATTCAGTATATTTATTTATTAATATTCATACATAAGAAAACTTCTGTTTCTCTATCATACTATATAATTAAATCATAATTTTATTTTTAAGTTATTAAGAATTATATTATCATTAATATCAATGATTATAATATTATAAATGTTTACTTTTTTGATTAAATAATTAATTATATATATAACTCGTAACAAAATATTGTTGTAATAAATATTTAAAAAATATAAAAATAATATTTTTTATTTGAAAATAAGAAATCTAGATATTAAAAATATTTTTTATAATAAAATTATTGAATGATATTATTGATATTTAACGAAGATATTCCAATTTAAAATGTATTTGATTTCTAATTTTATAAAAATAAAAATCCAGATGTTCTTCATAAAATAAAAACATCTGCTCTTATCGATCGCCTTGCGTGTGAAAGCGATAATTATACAACATTCTTATGGCTAAGGCTTGGTATACATCTCTCTGCAGCCAGTCGAAGAACAGAAAAAGTATATGTTCTTAATCAAACAACTTAATCGTGATACGTTGTACTACAGAGTTTACTCATCAAAAAGTGTGTTTTAATATTAGTCTGAGGCCAAATATAAAATCATGAACGTCATAAAAATATAAAAATATTTTTATAAAGGTGATGTTTAAATAATGTTATCTTTAAAAATTAAAAAATTGAAATATTATAATATTTGAAACAAAATTTTGTAAGATTTATATTAAAAAAAATTAATATTGATATATTTTATACATCAGCTATTGCTCATATATTGCTGTGAATAGTATAATCTTCAGTTGTTCCATACTTTTTAATAAATACTAAAAGTAATTAAAGCATATAATAAACAATCGAAAACATATCTTTAATTAATTTTTATATTATTTTAATCCTTATTAAAATATCATTAATAAATTAAAAGATTGAATAATCACAATAAATGCAATAAATTAAATAAATTACTATTGTATATGAAACTTCATTTATATAAATAGTATCGTGTATATCATAGTAATATTCACAGTAATCAGAGAATATTATCAAACAAATTATTTTTTAGTTTTATGTATTAAGAACAAATATATCGACTTTATATTATCAGTATGATAATATTAATATCATTATCGATAATTTAAGTCAATAATCTACTTTGTGGATTATTAATTTAGTTACAAATATATATGCATTAATGTAATTGATACTTATATATTACTTCTTGAAACGCAAAAGTTTACACAATGTACTTACTATATTAAAAAAACAATATTCATTATAGTTTTCAATTTAATTTTTGAAAATCTTTTAATATTGCAATTTTATAATTTTTTTTTTTTAAAAGGATTGAAATTATATAATTAAAAATTAAAAGAAACTGTTCATTTATAAAAAAATATCACTTTTAATATTATCAAAACGTTGATATTAATAAAAATGCACGTAATAATTTGAGATTATAAAATTAAATATATCAAACGACTTCAGCGAGATTCCTTAACGTTGTTTAATATACGTTTACGTGTAAGTAATTTTAATAACTTTTCTATTTCTTAACATTCGTTAAGTCGTGACGGTGATTATTATCTAGTAAGCTTTTAAGTTGCTACGCATCGTA
The DNA here is from genome assembly GCA_018907185.1 of Platyscapa corneri. NCBI lineage: Eukaryota > Metazoa > Arthropoda > Insecta > Hymenoptera > Agaonidae > Platyscapa > Platyscapa corneri. The sequence goes on from JACCHW010000121.1 coordinate 16,605, forward strand.
AAATCAGTGCGTGCAACGTCACTACCACACCCATCATTATGAATATAGCCATAATAAACGAGTGTTATGTTTAGGTTAGAAAAAACGCATTTATTGAAGTAGTGGCACAAGTCGTCGATAAACGGCCTTCGAAACAACAAAGGTGTACACGTTCAACAGAGGCTAAACATCAGCAATGGAATATATACAAGAAAAGACACACCCATCTATAAGGGTCGTAAATATATATATATGTATATAGGCACGCATATACATGAACACCTAATTATTTCTATTTTAATTTCTTAAAAAACACTTTAAGCGCTAGACTAATTGTATAACTACGTATATATCACTTTGGTTTAAAATATTTAATTTAAAAATTAAAAATTCTTTTACGTTGGTATATCACAAAATGTATACATATAAATTATATAATTTTTCGAGTTTTAAGTACAAATAATTGTTTGAATAATTGACAAATAATTTGAATATTTGTATGATTTTCTTCAGTTACATTGAGTCTAAGTTGTAAGTTTAAAAAATATATGTACTAATAATATGTAATATGTTCTTGTATTTGAGATTATTTACTTTTCTAGTCATATAAACTATATATTTAAGAGTTTCTTCGTTGTAAACTGCTATAAACAAACGTTTGCACAATTGTTAGGTACAACATGAAATAATTTGTATACGAGATTTAAGTAATTGAAAATTAAAAATTCTATAATAAGATTTAGATCAATATTTATATTATTATATTATTAACATTGAGTTGTAAGGTTTAAAACATTAGAAATTAAAATAATATAAATAATCATATAAATAATTATATTATTTTAATTTTTAATATAATTATTATTTATATTTAATATAACATTCTTACGTTTTTAATTGATTTTATGTTATCAAAGTGTAGTTATTTTTTCTTTAAAGCAGTTTATTTGAATAGATTTTAATATTTAAAAAATTGAAAACTATGCTTACAAATTTTATAGTAAAAAAGATTGCTTATAAAATTTTTGAAATTTATTAGTTTTTTAATAATAATGATTATAACATAAATATTTCTTAAAAGATGCGTATATTGTAAAGTATATTTTTACATTTTCACATTCTATATCTAAATATTGTTTTTACATAAAATATTTTGTATATTGATGCATAAATAAACGATATATTGTTCAACAAATAGATTTGTCTGAGAAATCGTATTGGTATAAGCTCTATTTTACAATATCATAAAGAATATAAAATATAAAGAAATTAAAAAAAATGAGTATATAATTTACGCATCATACCGTATTTCTACTAAATCATGAATCAGTATGTGTGCATGCACTATTTTATAATATCATAAAATCGATGAAAATAAGAAATAAAAAGAAACTAAAAGAAAAATGAGAATATAATTTTGCGAACTTCTACTATATGAACATAATATGTATGTGCATTTGTGCATATAATTTTCGTACTTGCTAATAAATGTATCCTTTGTCCATTGTTCGACTATGTTCACACGAATATAGCCGCAAATAGTTCGTACACGTGTTTATCTAAATATATACAAATTCATATTTTACTACACATTTATATCGACTGCTCTCCGCGTATTGAGAATGCAAGTATGCATTAATTTAAATTCGTAATTTAGAAATGTACACTGTAATCGTGAGAGAAGGGATGAACACATCGTGAAAGATAGACATACAAAGAGAGGGGGCGAAGAGCACTATATATATGTCCTTATTCTCTGAGCGCGTTCATCTAAAAGTATGCACATGTGTATGTATATATGAATGTGTAAATAGGTTATAACCAAAGTCACCCACTAGTGTACTCGAAACAGAACTAAAAGAGGAGGTAGGTACAGGCTTTGCATGCGATATCAATAAATCAACTTGCCAGAACCCCGGCAGATTATAAAGGTAGAGGGTGGGTACTACGTGGCTAGAATCAACAGCTCATAACGTTGGCTAATAGCTACCGGGATCTATGCGTGGGTGGTGAATCGACGCTGTATTGAGTCGAGGGTTCGAAGATATTGTAACACCAAGGGACACTTTATATCGTTTTACTTTGTGCTTTTAACGAACATTTTCCAAAAAAAATTACTATAAGAACAAAGGTAGTCGGCATTCCAGCTTTTATTTTTATTTATTATATACTATTATGTATATTTCAAAATGTAAATAATATGATGTTATGATTTTGGTAAAGATGATACGTGAAAGTTACCTGGGTTATGTATTTAATCTGACAAATTTATGGAATTAAATTAGTATAAAAGTTTAATTTTTAAATATTTAAACAGTTTATTTCAAAATTCTCTTATTATATTTTATTGAGATTTAAAGCTAAAAATAACCTTTACGGTATTATACATAACAATAATTAGTTATATGACATTGTAAACACGTAATATTATGATATAATTAATTTTTTTATGCTAATGATATTAATGTATTGAATATTCTTTTACTATATTTTTAGTTATTCGTATTATTGCATTATACCTACACCTGATAAAATACTAACAGTAATAGCTAGTAACGATATAGTTATAATCTACTAATCATTATATAAATGTATAAAGTCATACAAGTATATAAATAATAATTAATGTAATTATTAATCTTAAATGAAATATATACTACTTTTCTTATTATTGCAGTTTTTATATAAATGATATACTTTTCTTATGCCGTATTATACAAATATAATACTATTACTTATTATTTATATAAGTAATAAAAAAAATGAAAAATAATAATAATTATAGAACCGTATTATTAATTTGTTTAATGTTCAAAAATACAATTTGTATTAATTTACTATATTCTTATTACTTTAAAACAATAAAATTGGAACATATCAAATAATAAAATATATGTGAATGTTGTTTTGCTTTTAGGTGTGGTTCCAAAATCGTCGGGCTAAGTGGAAGAAGCGCAAGAAAACGACAAATGTATTTAGGTCGCCCGGTACTCTTCTACCTTCACATGGATTACCGCCTTTCGGCGCCATGAGCTCAGAGTTGTGTGGCGCCGCTGGGATGTTCCACGCGCCAACCGATCGATGGGGAATGGGTCCAGGTTAGTTATCTATTATACTCGCGCATTTACACATTCAATATTTTAAAAGGCTTTCAGTTCTGTCCATACAATAAGTCAATTTTTATTCACTCTTTGTTTAAAATTTATTCGTTCGTACATTGTAATTTACTAATAATTTCTAATATGTAATTTTCTTTCCCAATTATTCAATTAAAATCTAACATATTATTGATCGAAAAGGAATAATTTTTTCTAAAAATTCGTTAATTAAACATTTCATTGTACGTACCCACGTAATTTTATGTAATTTACTTTATATTCATAAATTTTGATTAGTTGTATCTGAAGTGTATCAATTCAAATATTTATTCATATAATTTGGTAAAATAAATGTGGATAGGATTTCAAACGTTTATTTTTAACAATAAAATTTTATAATTATAAATTTTTGTTTTTACTTCTTTTATTCACAATACTAAAGGAACAATAAAAATAAGATATGTTTAAACAATATTACACCTATGGCTCTGAAGATGACAAAACTTTATAAATAGCGTTTATTTTAATTAGCAATATTTAAATGTAATTTAATAATATAATTTATAAAATACAATAATAATTTTTTATTTTATATTGATTAAATAAGAAATTTTTACCGCGTTTTTTTTTAAATAAATAATATATACGCATTAAAATTGAGAGAAAATATTTTATTGTAATATATATTGTAATACAATCGTATCTTATATATTTATTCATATTTAACTTGTAACTATTAGTCTATTATATTAAAAAATTATACTATTGAAATATTTGGAAATAAGGGTGGAATGAAAAAATATTAAGTTTTTTGTTATTATAAAATGGATATATGCACTATATAAAAAGTATATATATGTACTAAATAAAAAAAAGTTTTTATACATTTTATTTTATTTGAAAGTTTTTTATACTTATACTTACAACAAGAGAAAAATCGATTATATTTATTAATTTTATAACAATAAAATTAAATCACTATAGAGCAATTTGTCTAAAGAAAAATGAATAAAATTTATAAAATTATTGTTTTTAAAAGTAAATATAGTGTTTTTAAATAAAAATTTACTAAAGATGAAAATTTTTTATAATTTAGAAAGTTTTTAATTAATAATAATTCCTATAATATACATAAAATACTATACAGTACTTGTTTTAAAAGTATTATTAAAGTAAAATAAATTTTTAAATAAATCAAATATAAATTTACTTCATTAACTAATTTTAAAAATATATATTTTTTAAAACATAAACAATTTCAAAACTAGTTTCTTTACTTTAACGTGAAATAATTTTACGTTTTAAATATTTTGTGATAAGTTTTCGATAATAAAAGTATATAAATGCACTTCTGTAGTCACACATTGATCTTATTAATCTTTTTGAAGCGATGTTGAGAGATCGAATAAAACTTCTCTGTAACTTATGATAGCGAGTAATTGGCCACTGTAACTTTTCGAATATTTCACCATAAATAAATTTAAAATTTAAATTGATAAATTTCAGAATGCTTCAGAAAATATAAATAAAAATATAAACATTTATATTGGATTTACTACATTCAGTGACATATTTCCTCTCAACGAACTTTTGGATGATATATTTTGGATCGTTGGACCAGCTAATAACATTTACAACGATTTTAACTAGTGTTTTAGATAAAAATTAAAAAAAGTATTACTGGTTAGAATCTTTAAAATATAACTTAAATAAGTTACCATGTTAGTTTTAAAAATTCGTTCAAATAATAAATATTGAGTAAACTAATAACTTTGAACTTTTTTCATATATAACGTTAGTGTATATCAGGTAAACATTTCTTCTGTGGTAACTTCTTATTAAATAAAAATTTTAGAGTACAGTATCTAATATTTGTAAAAAAATTAATTTTATATAAATTTCATAAATATTTATGTATAAATCATTTATATATGAGTAAAAAATAAATTTTTTAGTCACTGTTAAGATAACAAATTTAGTAAAATTTTAATATTTTGAGAGTTTAATAAAAAATTACATAATAGCAGATACAAATTAATAAAATGATAATTAAATATGCTTTTTATTTTTATATCATAATATCTTATACTTTAATATTTTTATTAAAGTAAGAAGTCCTCGAAACTTAAATTTGTTTGATATCACATGATTATTAGTCAAACTTAATGAATATTGAAAGATTTTTTCTATGCAATTTTTATTTACTAATCTCTTTAAAATATTAAATAGTTTTATATTTACAATACATAACATAATAATTTATAAGAAAATTGAAATAAATAGAAAAATCGTTACATGTAAAAATTAAAATGTTTTTTCAACACGTAAATAAAGCTATTTATTATTTTTATTCTGAACATACTAACACAATTTGGAATATATTTAAAAAATTTATTATTCATGAATAAATTAATTGTAAAACTCAAATATATAAAATGCTTGGTAATTTTATTATGTTCTTATACAATCATACGTTCTTTTTGTATTGCTTTTCATTTTATTAAAAATTTATTATTGCTATCATCTCAAAAGATTTTTATTTTTATGATATCATAATTTAACACACACGCAATAAAATTTGTTCTATTCGAACAATAATTGTACAATAATCACCTATTTATTTTAGGTATATGTATTTATTAAATGCTTAACATTTTATTGCATTTATAAAATTAAAGAATATAATTATGCAAATACAGATCATTATTAAATTTTTTAATAATTTTTAATTACATTCATTTTCTTACAAAAAAATTTATATGCATATAATAATAATTCTAATAATATCTTAATATAATAATTAAAAATTATAATATGGTTCGTATAAAAAAAGAAAAATTTTTAAAACAAAACTTTAATATGAAGTATATAAAAGAAATTATAATTTCTTTCAATGTTATGATAATATAAGTTTTTTAGTATATCTGTATTTGATATTTATTAACATGAAATTTACAAGATTATGTGATAGTATTATAAAATTAACGAATTATATGGCTTAAGTAATATCTATATAAATTTTCTATTTGCAACCTCAAACTATACAGATTAGTACAAATTGAAATAAATAAGAGATAAAATCATATTGATTTTGCAATATAAAATATTTATTTTATTTATTAAAGAATTAAAAATTTCTTTTTTCTTTTTAATTAAACAGTAAATGTTCTAATTATAAAAATATTCATATATTAGATATTTTATTTTATATTGAAATTAAGTCAACTTTTAATTCTAGGTTTCATTATAATATTCGAATTATGTAAATTTATTTTCCAAATTTACTACCGTCGCATTTTTTTTTTATGTTTAAAAATACTTCGTTTAAAACATTTTGAAAATAATAAGTTAAACAAATATAGGTTTATTAACCATTTTTTAAATACTTTTTGAAGAAAAATTAGATTTTGGATATATAAATAAATGTTTCATTTTTTCTTAATGAAAAATAGGTTTAAGCCAATTAAGCCAAGGCGGTATGAGCATGGGAAGTTTTGGCCAAAGTTTAGGTCAACTAGGTCAACAGAACTCAGCAACTCTTGGTTCAAGCCTGGGACTAGGAAACAGTGGTCAATTGATCAGCAGTCCCTCGCAGTCGGTCTATCAGGCCAGCTATGGTTTGAATTCCCTTGGTAAGTGGTAAGTCATCGAACTTATCCAGTGATGCTAACAAGTTGACACATTAGAATTAAAAATAAAAAAGTAAGCAGTGCTACGTATACTAGTTAGTATTTGTAATCTGTATGCGAATGTATTATTACAGTAAATTTTTTTCATCCATTATAATGAAGTAAAACGAATGAAAGTTTGAATAATTCACTAAATTTTAATTGGCAGATTAATATCAGTATATTTTTCTATAATGTACATATATAAATTACAGAATATATAAGAATAATTTTTTTTAAAACTATTTATCATTAATAAAAAAACTGGACAAAATTCAAAAAGAAAACTAAATTTGAATTGATAAGATTATTTAAACTAGAATGTTGAAATACAATTAAAATATACAAAATTCATTTATTTTATTCTAAAGTTTTTTTATATTTCAATTAAAATACTATAGATTTTAGTTTAGTTCATGTTTTGTTTAGTATTCAAAAAACCATGATAAAAAGTAACAAGTATAATAAATGTTCTTTAATATATTCCAACGTCTAATGTACAAATTTTTGTCTATGGTTGAAATGTAAATTAACATGAACATGTAATTACTCATATACGCTCATCTTTTATAAAAAGTAATGTATGTGTGTATAAATATTTATAATTTTTTTCTTTTAAGTTGTATGGAACAGTACATAAATACTCTTTAAAAATAAAAATTTTTAGTAATTTTTATATTTGAAAAATATTTTTTTCCTTCTGTAATAGCTTTTTTGGTACGGTATAATTATAATGTTATGATTTATTAAATTTTCTATAAATATTATTAATACTATTGTAAGATAGTTTCGTCTTACATTAATTGAAAAGTAAATTTTTTATTAAAAATAATTTTTTATAAATATGTTTCTATTATAAATTACTATTATTATGTATGATTATATTCTGTTATTAGCTATTATTATATATACATAATTATATATATATGTATGCATGTACAATAAGATCAAATTATTTTTTATAGAAAAAATAATAAAACTTCCATAAAATAAAATAATAATTAAAATTTTATTTAAAAAATATTAAATTCGAGTTTACTACTACCAAATATTTTTAATGAAATATCTAAATAACGAATTTCTTGTTAAAATAGTTTTTAAAACTGTTTTATCAAAACAAATCTTACTTTCAATAAGAAAATATTAAAAAAATGTATAATGTACAGAATTGTATAAAATATACGAAATTCACTATAGTCATACATAAAAATTAATAAAAATAATTTATTAACGTAATTGCATTTAAATTAAACTCCGCTAAACAATTATATCAGTTGAAGAAACATTTTAGAAATATTCATTTCCTATTTTTTGTCGCTTTTTTACTGTACTTTAGATTCAAATTGTTCTTCATAGATATTGCGATACGATAAGGTAAAGTAATCATCCGTATAAAAACATATAAAATGAATTTTTGTTAAAGTAAAATAAAATAAATATTTAAAATAATTTTTCTATTAAAGATAATTGTTATGGAAAAGATAGTATTTTAAGATAGTTTTCAAGATGTTTTTATATAAAAATATAAATATTTCTGTATTAATAAAATTTTATATAAAACTAATAGTAAAAATGTAATAATTTAAATTTATAATAAAGTTTATACAAAAATAAAAATAAGAATTCAAATTTTTTAGTTTTTAAATTTGTTACGTATTGTTTATAAAATAATATTAGAGAATATGAAAATGTTAGCAGATCATGATTTGATCGGTATTTGAATCGGTAATCTTCCATTTTTCAAGTAAATTCTTTGATTTTTCAACTGAACTACCTATATCAATTTGTTTCTTTAAAATGTTCTCAGACAAAATTAAAGATTTTATAATACATTATATACGATGCATATGAATTTTATTTTTATATCAAATGATAAAATAAATTATTTAATTTTTTTAATTAATATTATTACAATATATAAAATATTCAAATTCAAAAGTCATTATTTTTACCTTATTTTCATAGTTTGTATAATAGTTTTGAAAGAAAGAAATAAGGGAAGAGGGGAGATAGGAAGAGCGAGAGAGAGAATAAATAGAGATAAAAAATAAAAGAAAGAAAGAATGTAAAGCAGAAAAACAATAAAATCAAGTGGAATCGTGTATTTACTTGTTCTTGGGGAACCAGAGGCTCGACCTGATCGCACCTAGGTGTGAAATTTCTGTTCTTTCATGGTACACACTCGGTACATTTATACTGTTTACTGGCGAGAATACTCTAAGATGCAACCTGTCTTTCTTAACGAAAAGTAGACGTGCGTAAAGTACGTATGTTTATAGCTACATTGGATATTCCAGTTCATTCAAAATATTTCACAGTTTAGATAGAAAAAGAACGTAAACCCAATATTCTAATGTTTTATTTGGTATCAGATTTCTATACTTTATATGGGTCATAAAGTCACTTAAAAATACTTTTATCAAAATTTAAATTCCATTGTTCTATATGAACTTAACTTCAAAATAATTTAAAAATACAAAATGTGGTTTATTGTATGCAATTCTTATGAGTTCATATTTTCATGTAATTAAATTTAAAAAATTAGACCAATTACGTATATTATATATTTTTTAATTTAATTAAAATCAAAAGATATTTTAAAGATTTGTTTGAAAATACAATTATTAATTTACTACAATAAAAATTTAAGTATCAAGGACTTAATATTTATTTATGACTTTGACATTATGTTTATATATGATATGTATCACTGAAGATTCTATTATATATTATAGTTTGGTTTTAAAAAAAAATTTTTTTAAATTGGATTTTAAAGTACTTGAAACATTTTTTACAATAAATATTTATAAAAAATTCTATATATAATTCTATATATTGTATATTCAGAAATGATGATTTAATTTCTTTAGTTTTAACCGTATTAAATTTTTACATGTATGCGCGTTATTTTTATTTCTGCTTTCTCCTTATTCAATTTTTATTATAATTTGTTTGACTTATATATATTTTGTGGTTTCCAGTTTATAAATTCAAATTTATGTTGTTGCCATCCTGTTTTTAGTACTAATTTTCCTATGATTTCTCTCTAAAAGTGATTTAACCATCCAATATTTTATCAAACGTTTGTCTTTTTTACCTTGTAATTTTCTTTTTCTCTTTTTGTTTTACTTCTATATCGTGAACAGACGTTTACTTCTTCTATACTTATTTCTATATATTGACTGAGGATTTCCGCGTCTTCACTGTTTATTATTTTATTTTCAAATGTGATTGCTTCATTAGTTACTTTAATTTTTATTTCGTTTGTTTTTGTTTCTAAATTTAAACTCTATTTTATTTATTTTTTGTATGTTTTCTATCTCCTTCTCTACTTCAGATTTTGATTCCTTACAGTAAAAAGTATTTTGGTTTCTACAGTGCCAAATGTTTATCCCTTTTTCTCCGTGCTTCTCCTTCTCTCTCTTGCCTTTACATCAATTTAATTTAAAGCCTAATCAAATAGCAAATTTAATTGCTCGCTTAGCTGCCTATATTCCGATTTAGTATTTTTTTATTTCTAGCATTATAATGTGATCTGGTGTATTATTTTCTAGATTCAGAATCCATTCTATTCTATGTATTTTTTGCACTTTTTCTATTCTTTGTAGCCTTTTAAATTCCAGACTTCTTATATATATATATAGTAACACATTTTCTACCAGCGCATCAAATTATTTCAAATTTTGTTGTGAAATTTTCCTTAAACATTTTTCTAATATTCTCCACACTCTTTCTCTCTATTGCGTTGTTCGTCGTTTTTGCCATAAATTTGGCGTGCTTCTTGACCATCTTATGTTTTACTAATCTGTATGCTGAGTATGTGAATTTAGTATTAATTTATTTTTTATTACCTTTTCAATATAACTCTATTTTTCTTTCCTTCTTTATTTCTTTTCTTTCCAACTAGTTTCCGAAAATTCTTAGTAGCTCTTTTAATCTAATTTAATTCACCTCACTTATTGCCAATGTTACAGTATCATCTACGTATTTTAGTGATCTAATCCTTTTTTCTCATTTTTATCTTCTGGATTTCTTCAGATTTTCTTTAGATCTACTATTATTATATTAAAAAATGCAGGTTTAATTTGACAGACTTGCATTACTTCTATCTCAATTTTTTTAGCAGAGATAATTTCTTCCTATCTATTTCTTTTCATTTTGGATTCTATTTAAATTTGTTTGATGCAGCCAATCAAATAGTTTTTTATTCTTGATGTTTTTATATTCTTCCAAATCTCCTCTCTATTTATTTTCTCAAAATCTACTTTCATATCTTTGAAGCATACGACTATCTTTCCTTTCTATTTTTTTAATTTTTTGTCCGTTGTGACGTTTTCAGTTTTTAAATTCAAATCAACTTTATCTTCTTTTTCTAAATTTGAATTGGGTCTGGTTATGCCTTGTGCTTTCTTCTATTTGTTCTTCTATTATTTTTGTATATCTTCTATGTATGCAAAAATGTAATTTCTTTATAGTTATTTGTATTTTTTATTATCCTCTTTTTCGTAGATCGACACTATTATTTTGCTTTTCCACGCTTACTGCATTTCTTCTGTTTTTATTATTTCTTTGACTATCTTAATCATTTCTTTTCCAATTCTTTTCACTATCTTTCTTATCTTATCCTCTTCTCGACTCTTCCTCAGTTTTTTGGCTTGTATCTCTCATCTCTCCCTTCTTTTATTACTCTCGATCTCCCTCTCTCTCTCTCTTTTCTTCATCTTATGTCTTCTCAATTATTTTCCCTTAAAAATATTATTAAATATAATTTATTTATGTTTGAATATTTTCTAATTTTTCTTGTGTTATCTCTTATTATATATAATTATATAAAGTGTTATTGTTTAAGTTTTTAAAATAGATTAACCAATCAATTTGATAAATTTTTTGTAGTGTAATAAGATTTTTTATATATTTTTGGAAGTACACCCAATATTCTAAATTTTTAATAACATAAATAATAATTATACATATTTAATAATTTTTAAAATAAAAAACTTGGTTACTTACTATATACTATACTAATATATGTTTTTTTTAACTATTCATTTTTATATTATTAAATGTCAATAAAAAAATGTAACAAATAAATTTGGACAATAATCTATAATTAAAATTATCATTTAAAAAAATATATATTCATGGAATAAAATTATTTCACAACTTTTTATAGAATCTTAGACTTCAGAAAACAGTTTAACGACCGTTATCACACGCTTTTTCAGGAGGCAATGTAGTTGGGTAGTAATATACTGTACAAACAACTTTTAAAACAAGTATTATTTTTTACTTTTCAATAATAATTAACACCCGCAATTTCTTACATGTTCTGGGCTTTTTTAAAAGGTGTCAATTAACTTGCTGCTTAAAGCATCACCGAATCCACTTTGAACATACCACTGTATCATTATAGACAAAATATTAAATTTTTAATAATAAAAATGGTAAACTTTTTAAATAAACACCGTATTATTAAAATTATTTACACACATTATATTATTAAAGATAAATGATTTTGTATTGTTTGGACTTTAAATATTTTGTATGTACGTAGTCAATGTATGTAAATAGTGCAAATATACGTTGTCTATGTGTTCAAATTGTACCACTTTCATAATATCATAAGTAAGAATTATTTTTTGTCATTTTATTTTTTAATGTAAAAGTGATTATTATAAAACATTAATATAATAATCTATAATATTTGGTTGATAATTTATTGATTATTTTTGTTATATTTATTAAAATTGGTAAGTGCAGTTGTAAATGAATTATCTCAATGGTATTATGATGATGACGTTAAAATAAAAAGAAAATTTTAGAATTAAGGATTAATTATACGTATTAAATAATATATTATAATGTAAATGAAAAATATTTAATTTATATTATAATATATTTCTATATTTTGATTAATGAATATTTAAGACATCGAACTTTTTATTGAATAATAAGCTATATCTTAATTATTATATGTCAAATAATATACTTGTAAATATAATTTATATTTTAACTATATAGAAATACATTTTTCAAATTTTGATAATCTAGTAATAGTTTTTAAATATTTAAATAAAAAATTTCTTAAATTTTTACTTCAGTCATTATTGTTGATATAACCAATTTTAAGATTTTGTATACATTAATATGAAGATATATTTTTCAGTCATCAAGTTCTTATCATTCACTTTGATCATTTTGAACAAATCACTCAAATCCAGTAATTTATTTATTTATTATTTTTTTTACATGAAATAACTAAATTTTAAAAAAATGTTTAGATTTTAAGATTATATTAGATGACGAACCTTACTATAAAGAATTTATACTCAAGTCGAAACAAAATTACATTTAAATATTTTTTTTAAATAGTTAAATTAATTCAATTTATTAAGTAGATGTTAAACTAAACTTATAATAAATTATGCACCTTATAGTATTATATAGTTATGATAATAATCTGAATTTGTTGTAAACCATTTATTTTAGAAATATTTTTAAAGGAAAAATTCATAAAAACTGAAAACTATAGATGTATATAGTTTGATAAAGTTATATGTCTACACAAAACAAAACCACCTACATAGTTTTCCTACATTTAAATTCACTACATAGTATATATAAAAATATTATATATTAATATACCTTCATTACATCTAATCAGTGTTTCATTTTTAAATGGTTACTGTTTTAGAATATATTACGATTATTTTTCTCTTTATTTTTGATCCAAATTACCTTGGAATAGGAAAAGGAAACATAAAATAAGTAAAAGAGTCATATATTTGAATTTTAAAGGATTTGACGAGTTTATTTTTAATGGTAGCTTATCTTTAATGAACATTTCATAATCTTTCTTAAAAAAAGTGTCTTAGTAAAGGTACTTTAGTCTTGTCTTACTAAAAGTAATTCAAAAAATTCACACAGATATTTCATGTTTTTCAATTATTGTAATGTACTCGAATAAAAATAATACAATTATTCACATTATATTATACTAAATGGTTTTAAAACAATTATTGCGTATATAAAGTACATTTTTTTTTTTATATGGAAGAATGAACTCTTACATCATTAATTTTATTTTTTTTTTAATTCTGATGCTTTTCATTTTAATTTGACAATTACAATACTTTTTGCTTTAAAAATATAATAATATATAACAATTTCATAATGTTCTTTATTATATTCCTTTAATTACTATATTATTATTATAATCCATTATTATAATTTTTAATTTTAAGTTTTTTCGGACGGAAGCTAAATTAAAAGAATTAACATTGAAAAATACATTTCTTAAATTTTGATTGGTTTTTCCGTTTTAATAAAATACAATAATCATATTAAGTAATGAACGAAATAATTTAATTTTTTTAATTTTAATATATTTTATCATGATTTTATATTTCAAAATATAGTTTTGATAAAAATGCGGACGCGTTAGACATCAAGGTAGAAGGAAGGAGTCGTACTTCTTTCTGTTCGTGGACCAGCTTAGCTGTTCTGTCTTTAGGAGTTGGATGTTCGCTAACGTTTTTTATTGCCCCCTGGTGACCGATTCATGTGCGCATCAATAATTATTTATGCGGCATCGAATTATGTTCCATGGTATCTAGGCCACACAGATGCGAAAACATAATTCCGTGTTTATTACATGGCATACATGAAAGTGTCGCGGATGGACATTAATCATTGACATCGCATAAAAATACAATCCCGTAACGATGAATTGGCTAGTATTAATGTATCATTAACTGGGTGCCTGATTATTTTTTGTATATGTCGAGGCGATAATTATGAGAAGAGGAAAAATTTTACATCCTCAACTTTTTTAAAGAGTCGATGTACGTCCACCCACACCCCTCTTAGATGCCACCGTTACAAAAAATTTTTATTTTAACAAACGTATTACTTACAAAAAAATTTGTATACATTTATCGAGTTAAATGTATAAATTCGTTTCACAGTATTTTTGCTGTTGGGAGCATAACCATTGATCCAGTTTATATAAGGGTGGGTTTCATTGTTGGCTGGTCATCGTATAAACGCTTCCGAGCTGGTACCGAGAAATCTTTTACGAATTCCTATTTAAATAAGGCTTAAACTGTTGCCTGAAGCTTCTTCCGATTGATATATCCGAAGATCCTGCTGGATACCCTTACCTTCTGCCTTCTACCAAATTGTCATTCCTCTCGAGACGTGACGTGTTTCGATCTTTACCTTTGTACTCATCCTTGAATGACCGCGATAGTTTTCTTAGCTTACTAAAATATGATGTTCATTGTGAATCCGATATTAGCTTTATGTTTTGAACTCTGTTCTGGGCACGTGGATTTTTCGTTGCTACATCTCTGAGGTATTGATTCTCCTTTTTCATATTATTGATGCTGACCACCAGTAAGAGTGATTTTACCGGAGTCTCTGTAAAGCTGTCGGGAGACTCTGTATCAAAAGCCTCTGAAGTTGATAGGACCGTGAGTAGGATGACCAGGATGATTTCTGTAAACCGGGCTCGTAGGCGATTGGTTCATGTCTGATGCAGAGCTAGATCAGTCCATCAGAGTTGATACTGGATAATTCCCAATTATTGGAGGATATATTCAGAGGAACATGAACTACGTAATCGTTCTCCATGTAATCATTTACATATCTATCCTATGAATTTTCCAAGTTCTCCCCTCCGGGTAATCTTAATCCAACGAGTGGCATAGTTGTTTTCGGTGACTTGATGGTTACGTATATTGACAAATGGTTCGTGATGTTGGTTGTAGCCGCACTTTTAACTACACTTCTGAATCTTTACCTTTCAGTCATTCGATCATCTCCACTAATTCTTCAATTATATTGATATCTTCGTTGAGAAGCAACAAACCGAGAAATTAGATAGAGGTTATTTCGTTTCATATACACTACATCTTTTAGTCGTTTAATAGTTTAGCCCTAGCTGTAGGCTTCTCACCTGAGCTTGTAACAGAAATATAAAGAGGTTACGATCTCTTCTTCAGCCTGCTTGCATCCTTTTTTCGAATGAATAGTTGCGGATTATCGTAACGTTTCTTGAAGACCTGGACAAACGCTTCCAGTAAAATTGATAGGGAAACCATGCTTCACTAGTGAGCAGCGCTTTCTCGCAAGAGTGTTAGATTGCTAAGGTAACTTTCAGGGGCGCATTAAATGCACTCAGAAAGTTGATCTGTTATTTCTCTATGAATACCTGTGATCTCGCTTGTAGACACACTCAGAATTTATGCATTAAAATTTTTTCTGTGTTCTTATTATCGTTATTGTTTATTTGTCGACGATAGTGGTATGCAGTTGGACGCTGTAGAGTATTTCGGAACTCTTGAAAATACGGTCGGTGCACTCTGCTCTCTACGTGTTTATGTGTATGTGCGTGACTGTATGTCTGTATTTTCTGACTAACTAACGTTGGTTGATAAATATCATAGTTATCTTCTGTTACCTAACGTTGGTTGGGTACCATTTCATGAAAATGAGGATATGTTAATTAATATGAGTAGAGGAGGGCGGAATGTTTCTTCTTCTTTGTAGACTGGGTTAGTAGTTCTCTCTGTAGAAGTTGAATCCTCTATTACTATTGTGTGTTTTTGGAAAGTTTTTATTAATCCGGGGCAGACGAGTCGGCTGCCATCAATTGTTGTCGCTGTGATTTCAGATTATGTTCCATGTTTACGCAATACATTCGGAAAAACACAATTCTATATTGACGGGTCGACAATGTGTCACCAACCGATCGTCTAGTTATTTTTTATATATGTCCGAGTAATAATCGGGAAAAGAAGAAAAAACGTTCTATAACGTGTTTCGGTAATTTAGCATACGTTAGTTTTCAAGAAAATTGAATTAATTTTTTTACTATGATATTAATTATATACTAATTAATATTAATACGTTTATTGATTTTAAAAAATGTTATTACATAAATTTATTTTAGTATATATTTGTATTTAATTAAATAAACATTTGACAAAAGTTTTTCAAAAAATAATTACTGTTTATGTAAGATTATGTTAAATACTGATTTATGTCTGTACTAAATACTGATATAAAGTTTTAAAAAATGTAAATTACCAATTTCCATTTTAATAAAAATAATTTTTTTAGTGCAACTTGATTCGAATAAAATTATAGATTATATTCTTAATTAATTTATCAGAATAATGTTTATCACATAATGATAATATTAAATATACAAATACTTATCTTATAAATTTTTCTATTCTTCTTAATAATTTGTTTCGATTTATTCTAGTAATTATTTATAAAACCTTTACAACTTTTATGTTCGATAACAATTTTTATGTGAAACAAAAACAAAAACAATTATACACTGAGACTCAGAAAAGTTTTCCTGTGGTTCTTGTTCTCGTTCTCATGGCGTTTCTCTTGCTAGTTCTCGTTTAAATCTCTTGTTTACCTCTAGAGTGCAGAGGTTTTTATATCGAAATACAATAGATATAATTAAGTCTATCTATAATATACTATCTATAATCTAATAATGTATTAGTCATGTACATTTAAATAATATTTTGTTCGAAGCAGATAGATAGTCATTAAATAATATATTTTGTACAGAGATGAACAATTGCATAGAATGTAGATGCATGAGAATTTTCGGTGAGTAGTAAACAAGAGAGGTAGTACAATGCGTAAGCGCGTAGCATATAAGACAGTACAGTAAGCAATGGTTTTTCCTAGCGTGTAGTAAACAACATGAATAAAAGTTTACGGAGCGCATAGTAAAATAGATAAAATAATGGTGCAACGTAATGGATAGATACGCTCACTTTCTTCATACAGAGTTTGACGCTCGTAGAAAATACAAAAACAGATATGCGTATAATGCATAATTTGTATATGTGATTGGCGTAAGATTATGTGAGTACGTTACAAATACGGAACAATCTATTGTATATATTTATAATTACATTAATTTTATCTTTTTGATATATAAAATACTTATAGTAAAATACTTACGTATATGTATGAAATTAATATCACGTTTTAAAGACTTAAATATTGTAGTTAAAAAATTAATTAAAAACTTTTCATGTGTATACTTGATATCAAATTCCTTAATACTACATAATAATTAATAATATTTTAACTTTAAATAAAATTACCAATAAGTTTAGTTTTGGACATGAATTTTATCTTTTAATAATATGCATTATAAAAATTTCTCTTTGTATTAATTTCTTAATATTCGATATTAAACGTCACAGGGAAATTTATCAAACATGCGTTACATACAGTTACGCTTCATTGCGTTTTTATATAAACCAAGGTGATAGTATTATTTAAAATATAGATAAAGATTTAAAAAATGGTACTCTGTCTTCCTAATGATTTTAAAATATTGTTAATTACATTTCCGCTAAAGATGATCTAAAAAATTTTATATCCATTTTTTCTGTGTTGGTCAATGCTCGATCATATTTTTGAAAATATATTGAAAAAGATTTTAAGTAAAAATATGTAGTTAATTTTTTAATTAAAATAAGAAAATGATCAAAATAAGAAAGGAATATAAATTTTTTTCTAAATCATAATGATGCTGATAGAATACTTATTGATTTTAAATATCAAATTATAAGACTATAATGTGATTAAGGTTTATTTATTTAAGGAGGAAAATTTTTTACGTTATTAAGAAAAAAATATTAAATATAAAATAATTAAATATTATTTCATATAACTACGAATTAGATGTTTTTTTCTATTTTAAACGTTTTTTCATTATATTGTTCTGTTTCGTTATGAAATGAGATACCAAAATAATTTATTCATTTGTCAATATTTCTAATTTCTTTCTGATGAGTACACTGATAATCTGAAACTAAATTTACAAGGACGTAAATTGCTTATTTTAGTTATAATTTTTTCATACCACAATCATAAAGAAGCAATCATATGAAACATAGAATTGTTTATAAAATACATGCACACATAAATATACATATTCCTGCAAGCGTATATATGTGTACGCGCGTGCGTGTCCGTGTGCATGTGCGTATTTGCATATATCTAAGTATGTACGTATGTATATATTGTATATATGTATTAAAAGGTGATTTTTTAGCTATGTCTTTTTCAAACGTACAAATCAAGTTAATAATTGAATATAATGATTGTGGCAGGGAATATAGTTAAAAATGAAATAAGTAAGTACGTCCTTGTAAAATCAATTCCAGATGATTGGTGACCTCAGAACTTTACAAAACATGGACTTCTGTATCAAATTGCAGCATCGGAAAGAGGATGGGGGTTCTGTCAAGGGAATGGATACAACGGATCTAGCTTAGCGGCAAAAGGTAATTTCTCGTAAAATGGAAGATATCAAAATAAATTCTTTTAATCTTTATATTATTTATTTAATTTCATATAACATAATAAGGCCACTAATATAATTGATAGACTCAATGATATTTAATTTAATAATGACAATTCGAGGTGCTTTGTACAATTTTTTTTATTGCTGTAATTGGTTAATATATTATTTGATTAAATATATGTATATTAATTAAATGTGTGTGTGTGTGTGTGTGTGTGTGCGCGCGCGCGCGTGCATGTATGTTCATGTGTGAGTAAATTTACTTAAATAACTAATATTTTCTTTAATAAATTTTTTGCAAAGAGCATAAAAAAATATTTTATTTATTTCTTTTAAAAACGTTTTGTAATTTTGATTCGATTTTATAATTTATATGTAAAATTTGAGAAGTTTTTATAAAAATTAAATTCATTTGTAAGATTATTTTATTAATATTAGTTTATTTATAAAACGAACTGTGTAAATATTTTACATGATTTTGTAAATACTTTACAATAAGTTTGTAAATTAAAGAATTTCGATAAAAGAAATTTAAAAAAATCTTATTTAAAAAAAAACAATTGTAGATACATTTATTTAAGAAAATAAATAATAGTTATATAAATTTCATTTCATATAAACTCATATAACATTTTATTTAATTAGTTCATTTTTAATACATAATATAATAATTAATAGAGTATTACTATTTACTTTTATTGAATGATTTTTTAACATGTTCATAAATTTTGAATAATAGAAGTAATATGTACTATAACAAATTTATAACTCGTATAATTAAACTGTATAATAATAATATATAATAATAAATAATAATCTACAAATTCACAATATCGAAATATATAAACATAGCGTACTAATATTGTTGAAAAAGCAAACTAAATATTTTTACTATCTAAAAGATAGACGTAACATTAATTTTCACATTAAACTTTAACATTAAAAAACGTAAAATTATTTACGTTTGTATTTATATACTTAGCTTTATAATTTAGCTTTATATTTACTTTTTGGTAATAACATTTTATTAAATCATAATCAGAGTAATATTTATATAAAATTTTTATTATTATTGTTATAAATTATTCCAAAATTTTTTGTTGAGAAATTATAAATTATTAATATCTTTAAAAAAAGTAGTATTATTCAAAATGGAACATCAGTAATATCAAGCATGCAGTAGTTTAAAATCAGATAATTGCAGGATTTGATTTAAGATCACAGAATAATGTTTATTATTTGAATTATTCAACGATAGCATAATATGCTAGAAATATTTTAAACTTTGTATTAATGAAAATTTTATAAAATATTGATTTAACGTAAATTTTGTGTTATGAAAACTTAGAAATTATTTATATTATGGAAACTTTGACGATAATTTTCGTATTGTAAAACAATAAGGTTTTTATCACGTATACAAATTCTTTTTAATTTATTTAATTAGAAAATCATAATTTTAAACCATTATCGTTTATATCCAAATATTGAATAATATTAAATAATTTTCGAAAGATATCAAATATTTATTACTATTTTTTACATTATAGGATAAATAATATTTAAATTTTGAATTTTAGACAATCTAACTTTTAATCAATTTTGAATTTTCTTGATATGCTCTTACCAAATAAAGAGATAAAATAAATGATAGAATATTTAAATCATATAAAAATTATCTATATAAATCTAATGTATAATGTATTAGATGTAATAATGAATATAAATATAATAAATTTAATAAAAATGTGGATGTTAATATAGTTTACATTATCTTTACTTTGAATTTTAGTTTAAAATTTAACGTTACTATTTTTATTGTGTGAATTTTTGGTTTTACGAAAATCTCAAAAATAGGCACCCGTTTTTATATAAATAACAAAAAAAAAATGATTAAGCTATGACAATAAATTCATGTACTTACTAAGTACTATTAATATTAAAAATTTAATTAATAATACATAATAAACTAACTAGAAAATAGTTAAATGTTCTAGAAACTTTTGTTCAATGATTTTAGGCGGAGTGCATATGTCGGCGTCACGGGGTTCTCCATCTAGTGGCGGTTCCTCAGTTGGCGCTGCTGGTGGAGGTAGTGCAGGTAGCGGAGGACTTGGTTCATCACTAAGTTGTGGTCAGAACTCCCCAAACGTTAATGGTAGTGGTAACAATGGTGCCAGTGGTAGCAATACAGGCGCTGCCGGTGCCAATTCTTGCGGTGGCGATAGTGGAAGTAATGTTGAGGCAGCAGATTGGCGAGGAGCGCATAGCATTGCATCAATTAGACGTCGCACATCTGATTCCTCGCAGCAGCAACAGTATAGTCCGCAATCAAGCGGACCGCCGCCTCAGTATGGTCACGATATCGAGTATAACTCCGTTTATTAGAAGGGTATAACCAAAGTGCGCCAAACTCTTACTGATGCATAATTTTTATCTGGTTAGCATCTATTAAACGACGTCTGTTATTTAAATGTATTTTTTCACAGTTATTACTTTATTTCTTTTTTCAAGATGAATAATTATTTTTACTTTAAATTTTATGTTATCATGTCTACATAATGCTTCTCATTGAAACTAATGAAAAAAATTAAATTAAAAAAATTATATTTAAAATATGTTTAAAAACATCAGTTTTTAGACTTATTGGTATTAATTCGAAATTTATCTTATCACGTATGAAAAATTTGAATATTTTATTTACGTTTTTACTCTTTCAAAGTGAAAATACCACGTTACTAATTTAAAATAGTTGCTCAGATTCAATTGGTACTTACATTTTTATAAGTCTTACAGATGACTGAAAATGATTCCTAGCAGATGTGATTAATAATATATTTAATTTTAAACAATATGGAAATAAATATTTACAAAGTATTTATTTAAGAAAGATTGAATAATTATTATTCATTCGTATTCATACACCCAAAAAATTTAAAGATTGAATATAAAAAGTTATTACGGCTTTTAAATAAATATCATGCATATGACTCAAATATTTCTATTTCTTAGCTAAGTATTTTTATTAATAAAAGAACATTATCTTTTGGATTTTTGTAAATATTTACCTTCAGTTTCTTATATTCTAAGTTATAATAGTAATTATTACAATAATTCATAGTACAAAGTAAATATAAGTAGAAATATATACATATATATAAGATATATATATATATACATATATATAAGATATATATATATATATATATATATATATATATAAGATATTTACTATTGATGCAGATTTTTTAATGTATTCAATACATAAAGATGTGGCAAAATTAAAATTGACTTCAAAAATCGTTTATTCATAAAGGTAAAATTTAAAACTAAATATGTGTTGTACAAAATAGTGCGAGTAAATGAAAATTGTTTCTATATTTAATTAAAATTTTATTAAAATTTAAAAAATTTTCATTTATTAGTATCAGGAACAATTATTTAATAAATTACTTCAAAATATAGTTACGTGATAGATAAATATAGTAATGTCAAAATTAGCAACATTCAATAAGTATATAATTTAATTTTGATAAATTTCCACTTATTACTGTGTACTCAATGTGATTGCTTACTTTATTATTATACAACAAAAAATATATAATTATTATTTTTATTCGTTTGTCAATTTTTTTTAGTTACATATTATTTTTATTAATAAATAATTTGAAAACTTCTTTTAATTATTGTGTAGATATTTATGAAAATCTTTTTTTTAATACATGGTTAAATAATTATATTATCATGAATATCACAAATATGATAAATATTCGAACTATCTTTTTTATAAAACTTAAATATATTATTATTCACATTTAATAAAATATACTTATAAAATTAATAAATTTTTTTATAAAAGTATTATTAGTATATAATGGATGTTATGAACTTAAAGTTAATCGCTGTAATAATAACACCAATGAAAGGATAAATTGTGAATATTTAATCCCTCTTGAAAAAAGAAACAAACAAGTATAATTTACATATTGGTAATAAATCAATACAATTACCTTCAAAATTTTGTTAAAACATTAATGTTTTATAAATGATAATTTTCTCGGCCGTCGTATCGATGGTGCAAGTGCTTAGTGTCTCGCGAATAAGATGAAACGAAATGTATACGACGAGTTACTTTAGTGTCATGCGTAACATTGTAAATATTAAATATAGTGAAGAATATTTTGGGTAACCGAATCTGTAGCACAAATTGCACGTTGAATCAAGTCGCGATAATAATACCGGGACTCGTGCAATGAAACATTATAATTTGAAACTACAGAAGCAAAAAGGTCTTGTTCGACTGAATATTTATAAAATTTAACAAATTATTTAAAAAAACTTATTTAAGTTTCTTTAATTTAATTTTATACTAAAAAAGAGATTAGTTACGTATTTTGGTACATATGATCTTATAATTCTGTGTTTTGCTATTACATTCGTCACATACTTCTTTACACTAAAAATTTTTATTTTTTACAGTTTCATTTAAAATTATAAATATAGTATCATTAAAAATCTCAGTATCAATCAAGAATTATTAATGAATTATTTGAAAATAACAAACAAGGTGTTAATATATAAAGTCAGTCATAATTGATATTCCTTCTTAGTACATCACAAACTGGAGAAACTAAATATGTATTGAATTTGTTTCTAAATATTTGATATTATAATTAAACAGAAAATAAACTAAATTAAGTTTGGTTTATTTATAGTTAAAATTTAAGAGTTATAAAATTTAAACATTCGAAATCGTGCACTTGCACGAAACTTTGACTTGTATTAAGCATCCAATTGAAAAAATTAATAAATCGATAAATTATAGATAGGAGTTAACATTAACAACACTTAAGTACATCATTTATAATTAAGCCAATATTACAACTACAAATGCAAAACATTATATAAAAGAATTGAGTGCTTAAACATAATTGTCACACTGTTTTACAGTTTGAGCATATACTGGAATATAATATTTTTTATTGTACTGTTCCTTAAAAAAGAACTATTAAGAGTTGGGAAAAATTATAACTTTTTAAAATTGTAAGCATATGTAATGTTTCGTCACGTGTCGTAAAATACATATAACACACGTACGTACTTAAACAAATTTTTTACAAGCCTTCATTATATACATATTATAGAAACTTTGAGACTTAGAGAAGTATTATAGTATATTATTAGTTGAACGATTTTTCATGTAGCAATATATCAATAAGTTGATTAATCATGATTTTTCAATTCTTTAATAAAAATTTATTAGTAAAAGTAAATATATTCTAAACAAATTTTTCAGTTTAAACTTTGCAGTTATTTATAAAATTTGTTGGCGAAAATTTTCTTTTTGCATATAGTTAAAACATATTTGATTGTATATAAAATTTTTTATTTGTAATTAAATTTTAATAAAACCAATTGATTTTAGTATATATATTCTGCAAAGAAAATAATAATATTGTTTTGATTCGTATATATTTTGCCTTATTTAACTAATATTTCATTTGAATAAATTTATAAAAGGTATTGAATGAAAAATAAATTAGTTATATAAATGATTTTATAGTAAATAGTTTTATAATTCATAAAACTCGATAATTTATACAATAAATTTTTAAATATTAAGGATATGATATATTACGCAACAGTGTAAACAACTAAAATTTTTACAATGTATTACTTATACGAGTAATGTAAACAAAAATATAAAAGGTATATGAATAATTTGATTTATAACTCATAAACACTAGCGGTGTAATTATAGGTTATTTTTCTTATTATTATGCTTTGTAAATATAAGACAAGGTACATGTCTAGTTGTTTAAAAAACGTAAAGTATACATTTGAATTTATTGTGAAGATATGAAAATAAGAATTATTGATAATTAGAACAATGATGATTTGTTATTCCTTTATAATAAATTAAAATGAATAAGTTATACAAAAAAAATTTATCATGTGTAAAATTTAAAAAAGATTGTAATTATAAATTAAACGGTAATTCATAATAAAGCTAAAAACAACTTAAATTACTTTATGTTTTTGATAAAATTAATTACAAAAAACTTATATAAGTTTTATATTACGTTATAATTTAAGTTCTGTAAAAATTTAGGGAAAAAATCAATAAACTGAACCTATTTTTACGAATAGATGTATTTATGATAATGAAAATTATAGACAAAATTTATATTTTCAATATTGAATAAAAAATTTATGTGTGATCTAAATCTGTAAGTTTATATAATTTAAATTACAATTTTTTTTGAAAAACTGGGGAAAACTAAAATAATGTATTGATAAAATATAAATTTTATTTTTATTAAAGAAAAAAAGAATACAGTCTAGTTATTGAATTTAAATTTCATTTTTTTCAAGCACTAGCATAAAATGTTTTTAAATACCTAGAGCTATAATAATTTTTTTTATCTTTACTACGGCAATTATTCTATATATGTGAGATTTTGAAAAATATTATGCGAAGAATGTATACGAAAAAAACAGACTAAAAAAGAAGAATAAATAAATAAGAAAATAAATAGGAATGAAATAAGCACTCTAATAGTAGCACGAAACGTGTTTGAAATTCATAGAGAAAGTGAAAAAAAGAAAGCAAAAATAAGTAACAAAGTAATGTTTTCGACAATTATTCTATAGCTATAATACGAATTTATCGTAGATTACAATTACAGTTACATAAATTAATAAATAAATAATGAATACACGGAAGCATAAACACACAGCCATACGAAAATTGTGTACATTTATGCCGTGAAATAAATAATTAGTTTTAGGCTGTACTGTCATTGTACTAACAAACGTATACGAATTCCCATGTACAAACTAATGATCTGAACGAAATTATCGTACACTGTACGTTTATCACGTATTTTGATTTTTACGAGATGCTACAGAATGCAAAAAATTTATAATAAAAGAAGAACCAAAATATTAAAAATTAAAAGATGCAATCTCTCAAAATATTTATAATCGTATAATAAAATGAACGTTTATTACGAGAAGAAAGAACGAAACTTTTATCAATGTATAACATACAGACTATTATTTATGTATTTATTTATCAGTTTTTGTTATTTAATTGAGATATTTAAGTATTCAATAGTAAAAATTAATTTCATTCACTATTAAATTATTTTATAAATTTAAAGAATTTTAATATTCAAAAAATAATTTTGTATTATATGATATTATATAAAACTTTTATTGATATAACAATTAAATAAATGTAGATATACATTTAAACAGATTGCTTAAAAAATACAAATAAAATGTTATTATATTTAATCAAAATAAACTTGAAAATAATTGAAGTGAAAATTAATTAATACTGCGATTTTAAAAAATTTTTTAAAATAACAAACATTTTTCATACAATTAATTTTGTATATTAAGAACTATTTAACGAAATATCTAATTTTATAAAATGTAAGTTTGCAAAGTTTAAATCGACCGATTGTAATTGATTACTAATTATTTGTGTTATTGTCCCTTAATTTTATGATTTTAGTATTGTATATTTTTTATTATTGAAGAACACAAAGAAAGCGATGCATGATACTTATAAAATAAATATATTTATTCGTGCGATCATTTTAATAAGACTGGTTCACAACAAGAATTTATTAAAAATAAAATATTTTACTTTGCTTTCGAATTCGAATATGTTCTATGATAATACGATTGCAAATACGAGTAAAATATTATAAGAAACATCCACAATAATATGGCATATATCGTGATGACACCGAAACTATAGTGTTTAATTCCGCGCGTTATACATGATCTCCTGAATGGTTTACAGCGAAGACTAAAAAAAAATAAATAAATTTTTATTTTTATTGTTGTATAATTATGTATAGAAGTCAGCTAAGTGTGTATAATAAACCATTATTAAAATATTCCAAAATCTTATATTTATTATTTATTATTTTATTTATTACTAATAATTTAATGTCGAATCTTTAAACAACAACAATTAAAAAAAAAAATAAAGGGCATAAGAATTCAAAACTATTGAATATGATACATTATATTAAATAGTTGATTCAATCTGGTAGAATAATTATTGATACACATTTTTTTAATTAATAATTAAAATTTATTCAAAAATATAAATTTTATATACTTAAATTTATAATTAAAAATTTGCTATAGAGAAAAAATACTTTTCATTGCAATTTTTTTTTTAAATAAATTTTTTATTAACAAATTAATTATTTTCAATAATTTATTCAATAGAATATTATACATTGATTGATTTATAAGAGAATTTTATGAAGGGTATTATAAATCAAATACTTGTACAAAACTTATAATAATAATAAATAGTCTAATTAAAATATTATACTAAATTCTTATAAATTTAGTGTATGTAATATGTAATAAAATATTTTCTTTATTTTTATTAAGTACTAAAGATTTCTTATTAATGTAATAGTCGATTTATTTCTAATTAGTTAAAATCAGAACTTTTTAAAAATATTCATAAATAAACTTAATCTGTAGTAATTAATCTTAACATTTAAAATCATACAGCAAATTAAAATAAATTAAAATCCAAATATATGATAAATAATATATTAATTATGAATTGTGTAAATTGTTACCTTTAACTAATGAATAAAACGTATAAAATCATTTTTTTTTATTGCGAATTTATGGATATATTTATTTATCAGTACATATATTGCATTACCATTAAATTATTACTTTTGATCGACAAATACATTTCATATTTATTATATAATAGTATAATCAATATTTTAATTATATACACATACGAATACATAAATTTCTATAATGCATTTAACAATTAACAAAATTGCAATAAATTAATTTTAAAAAATTGTTAAGGCTTGATAATTTTTTAAATATATAAATAGAGATATTTATACGTATATTTTTTCAAAGCAAAGAAAAATTTAAGAAAATATTTGTAAAAAATTAATGTGATTTATATATTTATTATATAAAATTTATTTTTCACATTTAATATTAAAAATATAATTCATAAATATTGATATTTTCATCTGGAACAACTACTATAATACAAAAAATTATAACATGGATTATAAAACTTTATATTATCATATTTTTAAATATTTTTAGAAAAATATATTGCAAAAAATACAAATTAGACTTTTTCTAAAATTGTAGATATAAAATTTTAATTATACATATAATAATACATTAATAATTATACAAATTAATCTTATTTGTATTATAAAGAAAATTTTTTATTTAGTTATACAATACTAAAATATTTTTTGTTATTCCAAATTCTTTTTCTCTGATCTTATACTGGACTAAAAAAAATATTAAAGTCTTTTCTTATACAGGCTTTTCTAAAGTATTTTCTAGATTTTCATCTTCTGATGTTTCAGGTTCAGTATTTAATTTACTAAAATCTCTGGTATTTGGTCTCCTTTCAAACAACTGAAATCTTTTATTTGGTTCTAAAAGTTTTGAAAGCTTGAAATTATCCTTTTTTTCGTTATTCCAGTTTGTTCTTCTCATGCGGATTCGAAATAAACATCCTGCTTATAAAAATTATTAATTTAAATATTTAAAAGATATAGGTACTAATCACATTTAATAAGTGAACCAAATAACAGTCTTATAAAAGTGAATTGTTTATTATTAATACTATAATTATAATAAAAGCAGAGACAAGGGCATATAAATAAAAATTAAAAAGTAAATTTCATAAAAAATAAGAATTTCATATAATTAAAATATAAATAAGTGCCTTGTAAACATATATCATAAATATATTAATAGAATATAATAGAAATATTTTTTACTATAAACAAAATATTCTGTATAATAAAAAATACAAATACACATAAATAAATATGTACAAATAATTCAGAAAAAAAAATTTTTTAATTTGGTTACGCAAACATGGTTTTTCTTAAACATATAAGTACAAAGATAAAAAGCTCATGCTCACAATAAGTTAGAAAAATAATTAGATTTAAACTATGATTCTATTCATCGACTAGTTTCACGAATTTTACATCAGGCTCTTCAGAACGAGATTTTCTACCTCTTTTTTGATATTTTGCTAGAAGTGCTGCCAGAAAGATGCAAAAACCAATGAAAAATAATGCAGTAATGATAGACACTATAACCAATGTTCTTTCAGGTGATCTTTTAGATTTTAAAGTCATACTACTGTCTTGTAGTTTAGCTGAACGAGCTCCTGTAGAATTGTTTAGTTGTGTTAATTTTGATGCAATATGCAAACTTTCTATATCTAAAAATAGAATTAAAATAATATTAGTTTGGAAATGAGTTAATCTTATAAATAATCTCACATATCTTAAATTATTTATATATTTAAGCATATCACATTAATTATTTGAATATACCCATTTATGAAATGTAAAATAATGAATAAGTATGTTATGTAAAAACATTTGTCATAATACATTTTACTAAATAAAATTAATTCTTAAGTGATCGTTATTGATAGATTTATAAAATAAATATGCAAATAACCTTATAAAATTACCTTGGTCGAATTTATATACTTTATGTGAGTTAAGTTCAACCACGTATATTTCACGTTCATCAGATGACACTGCAATATCATGAGGATTATTCATATCTATTCGAGGTGCAAATTGTGACAAGATTTTTCCAGTGTTTATATCTAATACAAAGCCTCTAACATGTGTGCCTTCTGACAATCGATTTCCATTAATTAAATAAATTCGATCATTAGCATATGCAATACCATAAATTGCGTCTCCTAATATAGAATTTTTATATTCTTTATGAAATGTTCCATTACTAGCAAAGCTGCAAACTATCCTTGCATTCTCTCTATCGGCAATGAATATATAACCATATTCTTCAGCAAGTACAAGACCATGAGGTACTAGGAATGCATTTTGTGGTGGTGGATTTTGATATAAAGTTTTACCTAAAAGAAAAATGGAGATATATGTATATAATCAAAAAATCAAAAACTTATTTATTAAGATTAAATTTTAATTCAAATTATATACAAATTATAGTTAACATTGAATACATTGTATATGTATTTTTTTATGTATTAGAAAAACAAAATCTAAGTAATCTCTTTGATACCATTAAATATATCTATGTTATCTACCTTCAAAACCCCAAGTTCTTCCCCACTGTAGTATTCTTTCTCCATTTTTATTGAATTTAATAATTCTTGAATTACAGTAACCATCGCTAACAAAAAAATCTCCATTATTTTGAACAGCCACTGCAGTTGGTTTACAAAATCTTGTATTATCATTTCCCGGTTCAAAAGCCTTACCCAAAATTAATGACGGTTTTATAATACTATTTGCAAACAAATTATTGATGTTAACTGTTTGTAGCATACTCATCCGTTGGCTGTATCTTTGTTTTATTGATTGTTGCTCAAGCTGTTCAATATCTTTAACATCGAATTTAAATACTTGATGCATAGCAACATCTGTTATCCAATAATTTCCTGTAGAATCTATTGTCATACCATGTGGAAGATAAAACATACTGCTACCCCATTCTCTTAGTACATTGCCAGTCTTATCCAAAAGCAAAATTGTATTATCTTTTATTGGTTCTTTATTAGTAATAAATTTATTATCGCTCCCAAAAGTTGCAGAATCCCATATTCGTTCACCCCTATGAAATATACCAATGTTCCCATATGGATCAATAGATACTGCTGATATTTGTCCAAAACTAAAATATGGAGCCCACATTTGATCCCATTTAATGTCTAAAGTTAAATATAATTCTTATTAGTTCACAATTTTTCAATTAAAATTATACATTTCTCATGTTTTAAATTAGAAGTAATTAAGAATATTGCTTTTAAGTGATCGTACATTTTTTAAATATACGACAAAAACAATTTTAACATTTTTTAAATAACCATTAAAAAAAATATAGTATACTTAGAATTTTAATTTAAATTGAAATATTTTATAAACTTTTTAATAATAAAATATAAATATGTAAAAATATGTTATTCATTTTATTGAATTATTTGTTGTCTTCTACGTAACATTATAAAAAATGTACAAAGTTTACATTAAGATTTTAATATAGAAATCATGGCATAAATGGTTAAAAAGCTATAAAATAATAAAAATTATTGGAAAATTTAGATGAAAGAATTTTTAAGTACTTGGATTCAATTTATCTGAAAAATTTGTAGGTACAGAATTAGGTAAATAAGCCTTTTTGAGAAATGGTTGTTCTAACGGTGAAATTGGAGGCTCTGATCCACTGTCTCTTTCATCTATATCAGGATCTAAATATTCGTCAGTAGAAAATTTATGATCTTCTAAATGATGTATTATTTTCTATAATAAATAGAAAAATATACTAAAAATCATATACACATGCCTTTGAAATGTCTATAAATTAAATAAAATAACCTACCATTCTTATCCCTGTACTGAAGGTAATGCATATTCCTAAAATCAAAAGACAACAGTAGATAATAACGTGCGTAATATGCTTCATACTTGTTTCGCGTCATTAGTTTAAAAAATCATCTAGTAGAAAATGCCTCCCGAAGAATTTACATAAGTTTTTAACTGTACGATTTTGTAACGTTGTGGTAAATATGGATTCAAGTATTTGCTGATGTTGTAGTTACAACAAGGTTTCCTTCCGGAGCCATTGTTTTCAATGTAAGATTGTATGTATTCTTTCTTTCTTTTTCTTTCGTACAGCCTACGACAACCCTTACAACTTATAAATTATGAAATCCATAGTTTACGGACTATGTAGTATATAACTATTTTCTATCTTCTTCTTTAAAGTGTTTAT
This sequence comes from Platyscapa corneri, assembly GCA_018907185.1. NCBI lineage: Eukaryota > Metazoa > Arthropoda > Insecta > Hymenoptera > Agaonidae > Platyscapa > Platyscapa corneri. Next base: position 48,530 of record JACCHW010000121.1, read on the forward strand.
TCTCGTATCCCTATATTTTTTTATACTTTTTTAGAGGTGAAAACTTTATATCGTCTTTCTAGCAGACTCTTTAGTGTCACGTGTAATCATTATTGCTAAGTTAAATGCAGTAGATGCGCTAGTACATTTTTTTTTTATAGTGTTACAATGATGTAAGGTTTCTGTATTTTTCTTGATAAAGAATTACGCGTTGTAATACGTATGTTTTTCCATGTTTATTTTTTATTGCTTATCGTATTTGGTTGAACCTAAGATTTATTTTTTAATTTGAATGCTTGCATTTGATGTACGTGTCTACAGCAAATGTCCATCGTAGTGTAAATTTAAAAAAATAGATAATTTCATCAATAACTTTATTCATTATTTAAAATAATATTTTTATTTTTATAATTTATTGAAACTATCAGATTATTTATATAATTATAACACTAAATACCGAGATAAAATATATTTTTAATAATTTGAATAATTAAAAAATATATATATATTTATAATTATAAGAAATAAATAATACATAATATATTTTTTAATTATTGGTTAAGCCATACCTATAATTTATAGTACATATTTATATTTGTTTTTATAAATATTAATTTATATGCATGTGATACCTTCTTTATAAATACTTTATATTAATAATAATGTACTGATATTGTAATAATGTATATAAATTAGATTTTAATATTAAAAAAATTTTATCAGAAGTTCAAATAATAGTGAGTTATGAAAGTGAATAATAAAAGTAAGAAGTATCTTTTTAATTTATTTTAATGCTTATTTAAATTTTTATAGTAATTAAGACTTTTTATAGTAGTATTACCATATATTTTAAATGTTGTTCTATTTAAAATAATCTGTATTATTATATTTAAATTAGTTTTTAATTTTTTTGTAAACTTATATAATAAAAATGTATCCAGAAGTTTATAATATTTTTTTTTTATTCTCAAGATTCCTCATTCTATTTATTAAAAAAAATTGATAAATATTTTATTAAAGTTTAAAAATTAAGATTAATGAATTTTATTAGATATCTGATATTTTCAGGAAGAGTAATACGTATTATTAATAAACAATGAAAGTAATAAATTTTTGAAATACCAAATTTGGTTTGGTATAAGAAAAAATATTCAACTTAAATTTGTTTTTTTTTATATAGAAAAATTTTTATATATAAAAATTTGATAGAATTTTGTTTATACTTTGTAATAGATTACATAATACATAGTAATTTTATATGAAATTGTGGATTTATTTTCCCAGGAATTCAGTGAGTTATTACACTGAATTTGAATAGTAAATGATCACTGCTAAGATTGCTTTGAATATTAAAATCACTGCTAAGAGTGATATATATTGATACATTGATATATTGACTATATATATCACGGTTTTACCATTTAAGCTGATCTTAAATCCTAGCTGTTGTTATTTAATATATTTAAATTTTGAGCTTAAGTAAGTATTTATACTTCTATATTCAAAGAATATGTGACGTTTGATCAACCGTCTAATGGTGCATTATCGCGACATCTATCGGACGATGGACCAACGTATAGAAGACTTTTCTACTTTCTTTGATACTTTCTTTTAGGTATCTTCCTTTTTTTAAGTCTCTTTCACTCCAGTGCACTTCAGTAAATAATGAGTTCATTAGAAAGTTTATTATCAATTAAGTTTTCATCAAGCACCTCCCTTTTAATCAGGCGTTTGCATATTGCAACAAGTTATAGTCCTCTACTCTATACCCATTCAACTATTATCAACATACAATTGTCGCGATAATAAGTGCTGCCTGAAAATGGTAAGGCTACTTCATGCTCATGATTATTGTCCCAAAATTGAACGAGACTGAAAGATTAAGTAAGAGTGCGATTAACTGTATCTACAATCTTTTCTAGAATAATATATACCAAAAGTGACAGTATTGAGCTGCAAGTTAAACGCGCTCGTTCAAATCTTACCGCGATACGTTGTGTCATGCGGGTGTCAATGAGCGTGGGATCATAATTATACTGTGACGTCCTGTTACCACGTCAGCCGTCATGACGTTTTAGGCAATATCACTGCCGTAATGGTAAAATATGAACTTTAGAAAACAACAGCCGTGTCAAAGTAGTGCGTACTTGGAGCAGAAGGATGCGAAATAAAGACATTATTAAAAAATATGCATTGAAACATAAAAAAATATTTATAGACTTTAAAACAAAATTGCGCTTCTGTTGTTACACATATACTTATAATTCATTGTTTATGCATTGTTGTCCACAAATACATGCTGTTAAGAACTATATACTACTTTAGATTAATATGTTGTATAAAATCCCTAATCTGATATCCTCTACAAATATATTAATGTATGATGCTCAATTTAAAAAATGTTAAATTTAATATTATAAAATGCTTTATTATTAGGTCATATAAGTATTTTCTTTGTACGTACAACTATAGTATTCAATATTTGTTCATATATATATATATATATTAAAGGTATAAGTAAACATTCATAAATTATAATATACGAATGTGTTAGTTATTAATTTTTAAAGAGTTTATAAATTACGTAAAGTAATATATTACATACGTATATTTACGATGGAAAAATTAGATCAAATCTATATATATAAATTTAATAAATATTGTGAAATAATTGCTAATAAAAATTTTTATTTAATTATTATCATTAGTTTGAACGATTAATGATAGCCTCAGTAACTAAATAAGAAGATAATGAATTAGAAGCTTTTTTATAACAATCATATTTATAACAATCATAAATTTAAATATAAGTTAAAGTATAGCATATATATAATTTTATAAATGTATCATGTTTGATTAAGAAAACTAAAATTTCATTATATTAAAAAGTTAATAATTTAATAAATTCGATTACATTTTATATTTTTGTGAATATAAAGTAGATGTGTCTGTGTGTGTGTGCACATGTAAAAAAGAGAGGTATGATGTGTTCGACAAAAAAGGCTCAAGGTGTTTTTATTAATTTTTTAATTAATTGTTTTTGTATGATTTCTTCTTTTAATTTCATTAAATTACAACCGAAATTCTGTAATATATATTATTATTACGGTTTGTAAATTAAAAGAAATCTGATTTTTGTTTTAAATATCAATTCAGAAGTATATACAGAATTGCTTGTGAAGACTCATTTCTTAAAATCATTAGAAGTACATAATATTATACTACTATACTCATATCGTGTTGTATTATGATGTGTAAAACTTTATATAGACGCTGTAATATTTTATTGAATTAAAATTATATTTTACACTGTTAAAAAAATATTTGTGACATCAAACATAACAAGATATCTTACTGATATTACAATTTTTGTTGTTGATTATAGATTTCATTAGTCTATAATTTTTTTTTTATAAAATTTAAATATAGAAGAAATTTTAGCATAATTTTAATAATTTTTATTTTATACTTTAAAAAAATAGATGAAAAAATGGTACTTTTATTTTTTATATATTTAGAGTATCATAAAAGATGGTCTCTTTCATTTATTTAACTAAAATTAACATATAAAGTTTTTTTTAAAACATGTTTGGGTTTAATTTAAATTTGTATGAGAATAAATATAATGATGAAAAGTAACAAATGTATAAATATGTAATAAATCATATAATATGAAATGAAAAATTGATGTTTAATTTTTCAAGTAATTAAAGAACTAAGATAGGTGGTTAGAATACAAATAAAGAGGTGATCAGAAGAAGAATTATTAAAAATTTTATTAAAAAGATGAATTTAAATCAACGAAAATAATTAATTTTTTCTAATTTTTCGAAAATGAACTCGGCAATAGCCATATTTATTTCCAAACTTGATATTTTTAATAAAAATAATATTGCATATATTTTGAAGTTATTAATAAGTAAAACTTGTTCAATTACGTTAAAAATAACCATTTAGAGGAAAAAAATTTTCAATAAAAATTAAATTTTGAAGTTTTTTTCAAATATTTTCTAAAATTTTAATCAGAAATTAACCCTGGTTCATATAATTAACAAAAAATTCTTAAAAAAATTTCACGTAACCTCTTGAGAATCAGAAGAAACTAATAAAAACTATGAATTAATTAATTTTATACAAATATAATGTATCACCACAAATCAATTAATTAAATATTTAAAGATTCTTATTTAAATATGAAACTATTGAAAAACTGTAATAATCTTATTTTATATAATTTTTTACTATTTTAGACGTAAAAAATTCAACTTTTGAGTTTAAACCCACTATAAGATGTAATGTGTTAAAGAGCTGCTTGGTTTTAAAACGGATTAGTGATCAAAAGAATGACAAAAAAACAAAAAAAGATACGAATAATTAATGGTAAAAAAAACGACTCGTTAACAACAAAGACCAGAAACTTTTCCTTGGTTTTTTTACTGTTAAAAAGTGAGATTAGAGGAAATATGCGAGATGTTGTTAGAGAAAGATAGAATTTTGTGACAAAAACATTGGCAAGGGTAGTAACATAAGAATTTAAATTATAGTTGAATAGGAATACAGAGAATACTTTATAAAATAATAAGGTAGTCTATTGTATGTATGTATATATTAAAAATTTGATAAAAACATCTATTATTTAAAGTACCCAAAGAAAATAAAGTTTATAAACTTCATAATAACGAATTAAAGTAATGTTAAATAAAAGGGATTTTAATTCATTTAATAGTATTAAACTAAAGGAGACGAAGTATTCAAAATTAAAAAATTTTAATATTTTTAACATTATTTAGGAATATTATTGATAACTGTCAGTAAAAACTATCTATGAACGATGTATCACGAATGAATGAAAACTATATTATGAAGAATCGACATCAGAATCTATTTTTTTATTAAATAAATAAATAATAAAAATGATTTTGTTGGGAATATAATCTTAAGATTTATATTTTACCATAGCCCTAATAAATTTACATTAAGGCCATAAATAATAGATACAGCCGACACCTTTTTCACGATGATACTTGACTCGAAAGCAAACAAAGTTCAATGGTATTTACACGTAATATTGCACGCATAAACACCATCTTCTGCTTAAGTATGGGTAGAATATTTAGCGTAGGTAAGAAACATATACTGTCGTCGGCGGACGACAGTTTTTAATTTCGATATTACGTTTTTAATATTATTTTTTAGAGACAAAGAGCTTTTGGTAAAAGTTTATAAATTTTTCTGGTAAAAGTGTATTCTTTTATTTTCATTATACAAATAATTATTAAAAAAACACCTACGGCGATTTTATTTCAACAGATTTTAAAAAAAGTTATTAAAAATCAAAAAAAGGAAAAAAGGAGAAGGAAATAAAGCAAATCTAAGCATGATCGGGATAGCTTTATAACGGCCCGTGAATAAGAGATGAAAAATAAGACATTTGAGAGGCAATAATATTTGTAAGAAGATTAATTTTTTTAATTTTATAAACATTTTATAGAGAGAAGAACAGAAAATAGATAAAGGAGTATTCAAGTAATGCGGGAATAGAAGAAGCAGAGAAGGAAGAAAGCATAAAAGATTTCTCCAGGAAGACAGTACAACTAATGAGATATAGTGATTTCATGAAGAATATGTTGCTCAAGAGTTTTTGAAATTACTGAATAAAATTTAAAAATCAACCCGTGTACCGGAAAAGAAATCTTGAAAAGTGATATGTTTATACCGTTTTTAAAAAATAGGAACGCGGATAAACAGAAGACCATATGCCATCATAATAAAATTGTATTACAAAAACGTCTTATATTTCTTAAAAAACAGGATAAAAAATATCTTGAAAAAGAGAAAAAAGTTATATACAGCAGAATTCATTTTTCTTTCTTTTCGAAACAAAAAGGGGGCTATTATCTTCTTTAGAGTATTACTATCACATTTGATAGATGACATCTATATACTGAATATTGAAATAGAGGAATGATTGAAAAAATAGCAGAATACACTAATAAATAAAAACTCTAGGAAAGTCATATGGGAAAACGTAAAAAACACATACATAGTTATCTAATCAGATGTACTAGAAAATTGTATAAGTAGATAAAAATTAAAATAAGATGAGGAAATAATAAAATATATTAAATTTTTGTAAATATAGCATTTAAAACATTATACCTACTTTATCGGGAAGAAGAGCTAAAGAAATTTTAAACTTGATGTTTCAAGATTGGTAAGAAAAAGATAAGATTGATCTGTTACGTTGAAGTGACGAGTTACGTCGAAGAACGGTAGTTCTAACCAAATACCTGAGGAGAATTAAAAAATTTTTTGAAGATCTTTAAAAAGTTCTTAAAGAGAAAAAGATTTTAGTTAAATACATAAAATAAAAAGACATATTTATTAATACAAAGAGAAAAGGAAAAATGCCGAAGAAAGAAATAAGAGTTATTTTGCTAGAGAAATATACTAGAAAGATAAATCAAAACACTTTTCTAGTATTTTATTTTTATTTAGTAATATATAATTCAGATCCCTTATACTTGTATCTATATAATGTTTACTTACCACTCTACTTGTTATTTTTGTACTTTCTTTCATACTTCGTATTTTTAGTTTTTTAATACCACTTAGTATTTAATCTTCTTCTATCCTACATGTAGAAAATGTCTTTCAATATCATTTTCCATTATCTGCTATGATATCTACTTTTCAAATTTTTACACTAGTTCTATTTTATGTAAACGTTTTTTAACTATTAATCTATCAACCTTAAAACTATGAAACAATTTGTCAAGCATTTGGAATAATTTTTAATCGATTAGTTTTTTTAATTTGATATATTAAATATTATTAAATATATAAATATTAAATAAATATTATCATATATTATATTATATTAATTAAATATTATAAAATTAAATTAAATACAAAAATTTTTGGAGATCCCTTTGTTTTTCACTTGCATCAAAAATTTGAATTCTTTTGAAATTTCGACACCATTGCTAGTATATTGTACTTGATAGGATATTATCGTCGTTGATACTTACGAGTAAAAGATGTTCAAAAAAAATTTTATCCAAAACAAAGTAGTACAATATAACTCTCTGTAAATACAGCTTATTTTAAATGAATTTAGAATTCTTGACATGATAAATAAATTCAAACACTAAAATTATAATTTCATATCATCTGTTAAAAGTGTATGGAAATTAATTTTACTACTAATTATTTTTATTAATTATATGTAGTATATTACTTTATAAACTTTTTTTAATATTATATGTAGTACATCACTTTATAAACTTTTTTTAATATTATATTTTCTCTCTTAAAATTTATTAAAGAAATATTAACTCATGATCAGTGCGAATCTTGTTGACAGTAGGAAAAAAGTTTACTTTTTATATTATATAATTTATTTAATTAAAACTTAGCAATCATTTGTATTATCTTTACAAATTTAATTTATATTATAATTAGAATATTTTTAGAAAAGATTAATTTTAAAGTAAATGATACAATATAGTATTTGTTGTAAATTAATCTTAAAAAATACTGTAACATTTACTTTATACAGATAATATGAACAATCCAATTTTAGAAGAGTTTAACCTAAATTTAAGTTTTTGAAATTTAAAAATAAATAAATTCTCAAGTTTAATAAATTTATAAAACTATATGGTTTGAATTTATCTATATTAATGTAAGAAGGTATCTTTAATTTTTACGTAGAATTTAATACTGCAAAAATATTTTTTTCAAATTATTCTATTTATGAACTAATTAATCTGAAATTTTATGCATATTTTTATTATTATTTAATATTGGTGTATGTTAAAATATATTTGTACCGTTTATTATTTAATGGTAATAACCAAGATTTTATCCATAATTAAATTGTTTCTTAATTTATGGATGAGAAAATAAAATCATTTTAAATATAAATTTTTCAGTTTTATATGTTTTATTTAATAAAACTAAAGTATAATGAATATTTATTTACACAGTAATTTTTAAATTAAATGAAGTTTTAATTACTATTCTATTAAAAAATATGAGTCAAAAAATAATTTTATAAAGAATATTCTAACATTACAAATATTTCTAATATTATAATTGTAATATTTGAAAGCTCAGTTAAAGAAAGTAATATTATTTCATGTATTGATTAAATATATTTACTATTTTTGTTAATGATAGTAAATATTATAAATCAAATACTTTAGTTATAAAATGTGTGTTAAAAGAGTAAATTCCATTATTTAAGAATTATGGATTATATTATTTATATTAAATAATAACTATGTTGATATAACTTTTTTACCAATGCACATTCATACATGTATACATACGCCCACATATACACATGCGTATACCTGTTAATTATCAAATTTCTTATATAATACAAATATAACTGTTTTTAATATACAGGAAAGGTATGGTATTTCTTAAGTATTATTTAAGTTTCTTTACTTATTATAAACGAGTATTTATTATTATTTTATTAGTATATTATTTATTATTATTATTATTTATAATTATTATTATTTTATGATTATTATTATTCCTTATTATTATGATGATTATTAATTAATAAAATTATTAAATAAAATTAAGGAACTGATAAATGAGCAAAGGGAAAAATCTGCAGAAATACTAGCAGTGGAGGCTAGAGATCATATAGCAGAACCACTAAAATCACTATCCCTATTGGATAAGTCCTTTCAAACTAGGTCTCAAATAAATATATATTCTACTAATATATACCATCTATTTCATTCCTGTCATCTAATTCTCAAAAGAGAGGGAAATAAAACAAAAAAGTATCGGGGAAATAGACAATAGAGAAAGGAAAACTCTTGCCACTAAGCCTAAAAGCACAAAAGGTAACTGGACAGAATTCCGAAGGGAAAACACGAAAAAGAATAAGGAATTTGAAAAGGAAAAAATACATAAAAATATAGCTGAAGGAAAAACCTACGTGGATATGGATATTTTTAGAGGGATCCGCCAGCAGGTAAACACTGATAACTTATTGCGGGATCCGGAACCTGCAGGATCTTCTGAGAGGCCTTATCAGGAATAAGTCATTAAGGTTCTAAAGGTTAACCTATGGCGAAGCAGGATGGCCCAAGACCTAGTGGCCTAAATATATCTCGAGAAAAATGATGATGTAGTCCTCGTTAACGAACACTATAAAACTTCGAAGTGGCAAGGTGGTACTATGATCTCAACTATATGTTTCTCCAACTTTCATCGGTTTTGAACGTACAGCCATGGATCTAATCACGAATATATATGGCTGAAGAGCATTTAAATCACGTACATCAACTGTTACTTCACACCAAGCAAGTACAACGGGGGTTTTCAGTAAAAGTTACATTCCCTAGAAAATAAGATCAGAGACATGGACAGGGACCTGATAGTGGTCGGATATCTTAACGCGAAAGCCATCGAATGGGGAAAGGAAAAGCCGGACTTCAGAAGTAGACGAATCATGGATATGATGTTCAGCAGTAGAATGGTGGTATTTAACACCGGTTCAACGTCGATTTTTAGGAGACCTGGATACACAAGAATCATCATTGACATACATCTGGCGATAAAACCTCTGTTTGTTCACAAGCAGAATTGGTTCTGGTTTATACCTTAGAATTCTAAGCTCACTTTTTGGGATCAAATACATAAAGTAGCAGATGAAGTGGCCGAAGTGATGATTACTCTAAGCAGAGTGATTTTCAAATTGGCGGTCTCAGATTCTACTCTTACTGCGGACCGTTGAGTGTATAATACTGCATGGTTCAAGAATTATAGACTGGAGCTCTACATCATGAAAAGCACCGCAAACAATTTCTCACGCTACAACAGAGATGTGCCCTCCAAGTGACGAGCCCATAATAAACGATTTCGTAACTTGCAGCTCTAGTAGTAATGGGGCTTTAGTATGGGTTTTAGTAATCCCCATCACCGATATTTTTGACCTACTTTTAGTGCTTCTATGTCTTCCCATATTATTTTTCTCTTGTATATCCCTCCCTCTCCGACTAAACTTGACCATCCAATATTATTCTTCCAATATTATTCTTCAAAAGTTTATTCTTCTTACGCTGTAGTTCTCTTTTTTTTACATCTATGCTGTTGAAAGATTATTCGTTCAACTACTATGCGTATGTTCCATGTTTTTCCAAATTATTAACATATTTTTTGTTTTTAATTTATTCGTTAATGAACAGCTACAGAGAAAATATCATACATTAATTTAGACGTGTACTTACCAGATAAAAATTGCAATTATGATGACTGAAGAATATAGAATTCTCGTCAAAAGGTATATTATATCTTGTTCGTAGGTTAAGTTACTAAGAAATGGTCTGTTATATATATTCATGATTGATTAAGAATTACTGGAAATATAATGATTATTCAAAAATTATACCTCTATATTTGAAAATTTAATTGTATGCTAATAATGAAGAGAAAATTATTGCGTGTTAAAAATATTATACAATTAGTAAATTGTAAGATAATAAAAATGTGGGAATTACAATTAGCAAAAGCGGCCTGAGTGTTAAAAATATAGAAGAAATATAGAAAAAATATAGAAATATAGAAAAATATTTGTATTATACTCTAGTTTTTCGCGATTTCACAATTAATTCACGGATAATTTGCAAAAGTACTTTACACCAGTGAATTGAACTTGGTGATGAATATTTCCGTAAAATATAAAATCAGTAATTTTATAAACTTATAAAATTTAACACTAATTTGCTAAGTAGAAAAACTTTTATATAGTGTTTACAATGGAACATAAGGAAGACTTTTACTCATTGGTAATATTAATTTCGTTAAAGGAGTAAAGCCTTAATATTTTTGGGCATTGTAGCCGATGTAACCTCCTGCCGGCAAAACAATTAGTCAATACCGAAATAAGAACTACAAGCATGCAGGTAAAGAGTAAGGTAAGGTACTAAATACGAAAACAATACGTGCGAGGGGGGGCGTTCGAAAAGTGACACGGTTTCCCTAGTCGAGTAGAAAATTTAAGTCGAAATTATTTCTACGCAAAAATATAAATTAAAAGAAAATATTTGAAAAAATAGGAAGATCGTAGAGACAGGCCCACGCTCGAAATGCGAGCAATTCTGCATTAGTCTCCCCACTACCTCACCATTACCTCCCTACCACCTACTCCCCACTCTCAATCTCTGTTGCCTTCTTTCTCACATTTAGGCACGCTATGCGTTTATTTATCTCTCCCTCTCTCATGCACACTCGGCTCTCTGTCCTTCCCCGCTTTCGTCGTCACCTTATAATCAAACCGCGTAACTTCAATGTGTCATAGAAGGGATAAAATAACGATTCGCGATTAACCGCGATGACGTAATAAGACGAAGGGGTGGGATCTATTAGCCCGCCGCAAAGAGCCAGGGTTAAGAGTCGCGCCCGCGCATACCTCCCGCGATCTATCTTTTTTTCCCCCACTTTTCACCCTCATCACTCGCTCGCATTAGAGAAGTGGGACTGAAGTTGGATTCGGGCAGCACGGATGCGTCGTGGCGTCAGGGAGCCAACGACGTGGATGCGTCGCGGCCCGTGAGTAGGAAGCGCTCATCCGAAGATATGAAAGATAGAAAATCTGCGGTACCACAGATTTCCCTGAAAATTAGAAAAAGAAAAGACTTGTTATCCCGGCCGCGCGAAGAAATCAAGAAAGGCGAAAAAAGGCTATCCGCAATTTAGGTAAGCGTGCGAGGCATCCCGCTCGATGTACAGTAGATTGTAAGTACATTTTTCTTCCGACGGCTCAGCGGGGTTTTTTCAGGTCCAGGGAAGCGAAAATCAAATTCGTCGTCATCAGCGGGACCAACTGCGACTACACGGGTGAATCCGTTACATGACTCAAGTGCTGCGGAACATATGTGAGCAAACTAGCTAGCTGATAAATGTACAATATTACTGTAGTAAGAGTGAAGGTAAAACATAAAATAGAAAAAAAAGGATGTCTAAAGTTTATGTAATTATAAAATTTATTTAAATAGTATTTAAAAATTATATCATATAGGATTAGAAGCGCGCGTCACTCAAACTTATTTATTATATTTTAGTTTATTAGCTCTGCCGATGTTAGTAAATAATTTATGAAAAAAGGTGCACAGCTGCAAGGTAAGAGGTTTTAAATACCGAATCCCCTAACGTTCAAGCAGCTTTCTGTTCCGAGCTTCGTATTGCGACAGATATACTTTGTATCATTATCGTTGTGAAAATTAAAGAGTTTTGAGCCTCATTGCACTTGAAATAATTTACTTAAAATTCTCACCTCCTTTCCTCCCGATAAAATCATATAACATGGCGCGATCGGTAACAAGCATGAATGAAACAGATTAGAAATAGACTAATCAGTATTTATTCTTGTAGTGCTTATGATGAAAGTAATCAACTGAATAGAGTTTATAAAAAATTTATTTCTCTGTATCGAACTTATTTATTTCCTTAACGAATTTTATAGTACATGCCCTTCTAGAATTTTTATATTAAATTCTTCATGGTAGAATTAATCTTTTGCATTTTTTTAAATATAAAATTTTTGAAACATTTCCCTAATTTTTATAATTTTAGTTAATTTATTTAACTAATAATAGAAAAAGCATAGTTTTAAAGGTTTGTTTATAATATGAAAAACTAGCTTTACAGAAGAAGGTAAAAATAAGAACTTACAATTTTATTGTTGTTGAACATGCTTATTAACTAAAAATTATAATTCAAAGATTTAAAAAATAATTAAATAGTAAATTACAGAGAATTATATGTATAAAAACTTTTAAATTACAGTAAGATATCTTGATTTACACGGAGAAGAAAGAGGGAAAACATGTATGTAGGTTTTTTAAAGTTATTTGTTTACATATTATCAGATAGGTAAAATAATTAATATAATAAAACTTCTTATTACACGTATGATAAAATCAAGTTTTATTAAAAAAATTGATATTAGATTCGTGAATAATATGCGATATAATCCATCTTTAAAAAAGAAAGCCAATGCCATCGATGACATGTATCAATGATCGAAAATTACATATAATTTTAAGTATTTAAATTTCATAAGTAACAAGAATTAATAAATTTATTTATATAGTAGAAATATATTATTAATGAAAATTAGGTGTTGAGTATGTCTAAAAACTGATTGATAATTATCTTTAAAATATCTAATCCAAAAATATTACTATACAGCTTAAGTTTTATACAAATAACTGCATATTTGATGCATATAATTGTTACAAATTACTTTATATGACATGAAAATAAATTGTAAATTAAATATATATGTATCAATAATCATAACTTGTTTTGAAAAAAGTGAAACACAAAAAAAAACATAAATTAACGGTGTTAAACGTTATATTGTTAACAGTAAATTATTATTATTAAAATAAACATGGAGTATAAAATCTTACTATGTAAAGTAAAAGATGAATCCATGATTTTATAATAAAAGTAACCTAAGAATAGTTTATAATTTAAAATTAAAAATTCCTTGAAATTTTTGAAAACTACATTTCAAAATCATTGCTGAAATTGATTAAACATACATCGATCCAATCAAATCGAAATTTATATTTTCATATATTTTATTTTAAATAAGCATTACTTGATGATTTATTTTAATAAAAATTTTTCGTTATATATGTAAATTTAGATATTTAGATGAAAATCGAAATTTTTCCTTAAAGAATCATGAATTTTTTCAAAATTAATTCTAAACAATATATACCTTACTATAAAAACATATTATAAATATTGCTATAGAAGCTGTATACTTAAATATTTTCATATTGTATTACATCTGAAACCTTATAATATTTATAGTTAAATAGTAAATATAAATATTTATAATATTTATATCTAAATTTAAATTTAGAATCTTTTAAAATACATGGATTATTTATTATGGCTTGACTGCATCTTTTTGCTATAGTTTTTAAAATGTTTTTTATTTACATCGCCTTCCTATTCATTATCTTTCTACTTTTTTCTTCCTTTTTCCTTTTGACTTTTGAATATTTCTTTTTTCCAAATAACTTTAACGTTTTTTTCAATATTTTTTATCTGAATCTTTTCATTTATTCAGAATAACGTCGTTGTTTCTGACATCATTATAAAATCTATACATTTTTTCTCCTCCGAATGCAAGTGTCTATTTATCTCTACTTCATTTCCCATTCTAAATTTTGCTAAAATGATCAATCATTTTTTTAACCTAAATTTGTTCATCGTTTCATATGTCTTTTAAGTCTTCAACATTAAATCTTTTGCTTTTAGTGATTTTCATTTTTTTCAAGATTACTTATTCATATTTAGATCAATGGTTTTTCTATGTTTTTTAACCCTTCCATATTCTCTACTCTCTTTCGAATTTTTTTTCCAATAACAATGTAATTATTTTACATGATTTTCGAATTATATTCTTTTTCCTACTTTATTTTTACTTTATTTTTCAAAATTATCTTTCACGTTATTATTTCTTTTTCTGAAGTACTCTGTACTCTTTTTAACCTAAAGATTTATTCTAGGCGTTCTTATAGATCTATGCTGTTGTTGTGTTTGATTTTATCTTCATATGCTATTGCAAGTATTAGTGCTTTAATGTCTATCCTATCTCTTTTTTCCCAATATAATTACATATTTTGTTACATTTATGTCAAAACCCAGGATTTATTTCATGTATTTTCGTTAGATTTTGCTAGCATCAGCAACTTGTTCATTTTTATATTTTCTTCAAACCCTTGCTCTTCAATACTTTATTGTATTTTCTAGAACCTTATTGGTTTCTTATCAACATCCTAGATAATATTATATAAAATCTAAATTTTTGTTCAGATAATTCAGTTTCAAAAATCAGATAATAACACAAAACGTCTTTTAAAGTACACTACTTAATTAATTACAATTACTTAAAATATAAAGATTTGTAATTATTTTTTTTACAAATATACTGTAAATATAGTATAATATATTATGTAATATATATTAATAAATAAATATAAAAAAAGAAAAGATTATGAAAAAAATTGTGAAAAATCTTTTCTATTTTTTTATAATACTTACACTCATATTAACTATTTTTATAATATGTTATATTATTTAATAAAAATGTTTTTATAACTTTTTTTCTTCTTCATTTTTTAGTAATTTTTTTAATTTAATGGTTGTAAAGCTAGATATTATTAGTAACATTAATATTAATAAATACTAAAATAGTGTTAATAACTAGATATTATTAATAACGTCGATATTAATAAATACTAAAATAGTAATGAAATATATAAAATATTTGTATGAATAAAATTTGTTTATTTTCAACCTTTTAAGCATTTATATAGAGTGATTTAGATAATTTCAATAATTTGAAAGCGAAGTTTTGATGTACTAAATCAAATGAATGAAGTAATATTATTATCATTCATTCAAAATTACATTATAATTAATTTAAAGTAAATATTAAAAAAGTAAATGTTTATTTTTTAATTTTAAATATAATTGCATAATTTTATTTCTTAATTGATTAAAAATTATTATTTCGGATCTCATGTTTTAAAAAAAAAGAAAACTCAATAAACCCAATTTGTTTAATAAATATATTATTTTTATCATGCAATCATTAAAATCAAATATGCACCAAACATTATTACGTTAAATATAATTCTGTTAAGAAAATTAAATTTCAATTTGATAAACTAAAAAGTACAATAATTTTATAAAAAAAATTTATTTACATTTTTGTCTAAATTTTCTATTCATATTTTTCCTAGTTAATAATTAAAATATAAAACAAAATTAAGTAGAAAAAGTATAAATTTAATAAACTTATATTGAATTGATATTGAAGTATTACCATATAACTGAAATTTTTAATTGTTATTTTTATCATATTTTAAAATGGAATAATTAAATTTTAATTATATTCTTTAAAAAAATGTATTTCAATTGTTGAAATTTTTTATAAATATAGTATATTAAGCTAAACATTAATTTAGTTTTCATATAAACAGATATAAATCTATATATTTAAAATTAAAAATATATTTTATCAGTAAATTATATTTTATTTTATTTATTTTATTTATTATAGCTTTCTAGTATATAAGTATCTAGTAAAAGACAATATCAGTTAAAAACTTATTTGCATACGAAGAGCTTCAGTCAAGTGCACATACTTGAGGCTTGTGTTCTAAATGTGTCCTATATTCGTAGCATATGTAAATCATACAGTGTCTTATATACTAAATAATACTTTTTCTTGATTTATTTAGAAGAATTAATTAATCTTTTTATTCAATTAATAATTATATTATTCATTAACTTTCAAATTTAATTGATTTGAATAAAGTAATATTGTATTACAATATATTTTATAAATATTTTTAAATAATTTATAAAAAATTTATTATATAGTATTATATTTTTAATTTATATAATAATTAATAATCTAACTCTAATATCGATTTAAATTAAAAAGAATATTTTATTAGAATTTTAATATTTAGACATATAATTACTCAAAGTATAAAAACAAAAATATCCCTTTTACATTTTTAGATTTTTAAAACTGCAACTTTTATCTAATAAAGTGTTAATATATTAAAGTATTTTCTTAATATATTAGTTAAAGAGAATCATCAAGTATTAACTGTATTTGTAGCCACTTCTTTTCATATAATATATACATTTAATTTAATTTTTAATAGATTTCTTAATAGTAAACTTGATCAAATGTGTTGACTTATGTTCTTTATAAAGTTGTACTTTAGATATAGTACCTTAGCAAAAAAATTGAACTTGGTTGAATTCCGAACACGCGATTCACAAATATCTTCCCACCCTGTCAATTCTGAACAAAACCCCTACTACATACCTATAGGTACGCGTGCGCATACCATCGAGGACACAATACATCGAAGTAATCTACAGCAGCGTGCGTCTTACGGCATTTACACGACACACCTCGGCCCCAGTAACTTCTGCATCGTCTAACTGTTACCATTCCTATTGCTTAATTCGTGTGTGCATATAGTTGTAAATGTGGTCACTGTTATAATATGCGTTTAAATCTGTAAATAAAACGGATATACAATTCTTTCTAATTCTATTATCGATATTAAAGTGTTATCTTAATATTCAAATAATGTTGCATTGAAAAAACTTTTTTTTTTAATGTTTGAAAATTTTCACATGAATTTATGATTGGAATTTAAAAAAGAGATAGGATATTAAACATAAATTTCAAAATTACAAAACAAATATATATGCTATCAAATATAGCTGCAAATTGTTAAATATTTTATAATTTATTTGATAAACCGTCGATATCAATTGTAATTCTATTTCTTTAATAACATTAATTGGTTCTGAATTTATTAAAATAGGAAAGATTATAAGAAGTATATATGTATACGAATATGTGTTAAGTTTATGTGATTTGTGTAAAGATAAGAATCTCCATCAAGTAATAGACAGATACATTAAACGTAGCTTAGCTGGTGATTAATCGATGGTTATATCAAGAAAGAAGAAAGAAGACGAATACAACTGAAGTGGATAAATCATGCTTGCACCACAGAAGCTGATTATTGTAAATATAAAAATTGATTTAAGTTTGGAAACAGTAACAGTAATATTATTCTACTCGAACCATTACTTTAAAATATTAGTAATATTTTCTACAATAGCGATTATTAGTGGTTAAATATATATTTTTTTTAAATTTTAAACATACATTAATAAATATACTCATATAAATAGATGACATATTTTTATACATAAATTTTTTATACTTTAGAAGTAGTCAAATTGTTAGTTATACATATGTAATGTAATTTATACCAATATACTCGTTTATTTTCTTGATATGACAAGTAATATTTATAGTATCGTACGCTATATTTAATATTATAATTTAATATTATTAAGTTTAATGTGTCTCGTTTATAGCATATATTTTTTAAATATAGTGAAATAAGAAGGTTTAATATACGAGATCGACAATAAAAAGCAGAAATTTTTAGTTTAAATGTGTATGTAACGATACCATATTAATTATTCCTTGTCTTCTATTAAATGCACGTTTATCAGGTAAAAGTCATTTTTGACGTAATACGCGACGAATATTACAGTGTATTAGTAGGTTTTTTCGAACGCTGTGACGCGAAAAAGTCATAAAATATATGCACAATTAAACTGGAGTCTTTGTTTGATGCTTTTTATACAATATGAGAAATAAATGTGTTACTCGTATTACCTAGTAGTTTTATACACTTTTAATTTTTCTTTTATGACCCATATTGAATATAAGAGCATGCAGGTGGGAAACAATTGAAGAAATCGTTAATTTTCTTGCTTATTTAGATTATGCATTTGGTAAATTTTCTCATCTTTATTAAAATATTTGTTTACAATAATGTCAAAATATATATCTATTAATGGTTTTTAATACAATTTTGTATTTTTAACATTTATAATCGTGAATATTTTTATTATTATTTTATAAAAATATTTTAATATAAAATTTAAGATTTAAAAATACGTCAAATTAGTTGAATTATAGTAGTTTAATTTATTCATTGTCAAGAATAGAAATGTACATAAAACCAATATATGATTGTTTGTTACATAAATGTATTAAGTTTAAACAATTAAAAATATATTACAATTATATATGTATGTGCAGAATGTTATATAGAACTCATGATATCTATTATTAATCGTTTTTCAATTTTTAATTATTTTCTTTTCGCATAAAATAAGATTTTTTTGATAATAATCTAATAAAATTAATATGTAAAGAAATTTTATAGCTTTAAATTAGTATTTTCTCTTTTAGTATCTAGAGTTGTAAATTATTCCAAAAAAATTACTAGGTATTTTATAAGTTGCAAAAAAAATTTATTTATTCAACTAAATTCTTCTAATTATTAATTTAATTATTTTTCAACTTCTAGTAGATACGTATATTACTCGATAACATATTATTTATTAACCTAATGATATATTTCAGGTTAATAAAATTTTTGATTGTTTAAATACTATTATTGAAATAATATTTATTGAATATTAAATATTATTATTATATAAGGAATACTATTTCATCTTGTAAAATTCTTAATTATTTTAAATCAATATGGATGAAGTTATAATTCATTCATGGGTGTATATTTAAAAATGAATCTATTTAAGTATAATCAAAAAGTATATTATTTCAGTTATTTATAAATTTATTTATAAGTTATACTTACTTTTAATTTATATGATTTCATTAATGTAGAAAAAAACAAAATATTTTTATAAACATATTTAAAAACTCTTTTTTTAGTTTAGGTATTCCCATACATAAAAAATTATGTACGTATAACTTTTACGAAACTTGACTATCTCACATTATTCTAAATAAATAGTACAGATTGCCTATAATAAATTAATACAAAAATTATATTATAGTTTTATTTTTATAGAATAATTTAAAAAATATTCAATGAAATAATAAATTTTGAAATTTAAATAATTCATAAAAGTAGAAATTGTTAAAAAAAATTATAAATGTATTTTTCTTAAAATATAGCTTTTAATTTAAAACTATTTTTAAAGATATTTATAAATTATTACAGCATTTTTTATATTTATCAAGAAACATTTTTAGTAATTTTAATATAATTTTTAAAATCTTATCATATATTAAATATTTTATTGTAGTAATTTATAAATAATTCGAAGAAAATTAAAAAAAATAATTTGTAATAATATATATATCTTTTATGAAGTTTCACTTGAAATAGCTAATATAAATTTTTATATCATGTCGGTACATCTTACTTTTACATTAAACATAATACTGTGTATAGTTTTTATACAGTAATTATTACAAAAAAATAGTTTTATCGCTTCTTGTTAAACATTGAAATAGTATTTTAGTATTTGAAACTTAATAATCAATGTTTTCACACCACTCGGTTTAATTGATAGTAATCGATGATGATAGCATAATGTTGAAAATTTTACTACACTTGTTGATATAAGACCATTTACTTTATATTCTCATCTTTTTTGCAAGCGAACGATCAAAAAACGCCATACTTACTCTTTAATCCGTCTAATAATTAAAGAGCGTTTGTATATATACTCATCATGTGCATGCAGTTACAAATCCAAAGCAAACAGACATACGCACGCGTGCACGTTAATTTATTAAAAAATACAATTCTTTTTCTCCTTAAATCCCATTATCGAATTTTGTTTCCATTTTTCTTATATTGATTTTGCTCTCTCTCTCTCTCTCTCTCTCTCTCTCTCTCTCTCTCTCTTTCACTATCTATCTAACTATTTGTCTGACTGTATGATTCTCTTTGTCTCTCGTATACATTTACGCTTTATATTTTAATTTTTTATATTCAAATTTTTTATTGGTTACCTTATGCAGTTTATTCTTCTACTTTGACTTATACTTCTCTTACATCTTGTGCCTTTAATATTAGGGCAATAATTATGTATCGATGGAGGCCTGCAGAAACTAATAGAAAGATAATGTAACGATATCGAATAATACACATAGCGTACTTCTATATTCTTATTTATGCAAATTTTTACATCTTTCTATTATATATTATTATTCTGTTGCACATTATTTTTCTGATGATAAAGTATTAATGAAAGTATTCAATATTGTACAAACAGTGTTTATAAATGTTTTAAAGAGATTCAATGTTATCGTTTTTTTATTTTTTTTATAAATTCAGAGGTTCTGTTTTTTATTTAATTATTAATAGTCTTATAATTTTAAAGAAAAAATATTTTTAAACTATAAATTAAAATAATTTAAGGAATTTCGTACACCTAAAATTGTATCATATATTTTAATAAATATTAATTATTATCAAATTTTCATTTATATTATAATATAAATTCATTTTTATAATTAAAATCATATAAAAAATATTAGCAAAGAATAATTATAAATATTTCATTAATTTACGATATAACTTGCCTTAATATCCCGCTAATATAAGTAATGTTTAGGAAATCAATTATAGAAAAATCAAATACTTATTTTTGTTATCTTATTTATTTGATTGCTACCAAAAAATGAAAAAAATAAAAGAAGTTATTTAGTTTTTTAGATATAAATTTTTTCAGCAAAATTTTTACAATTTGATTGGATTAAAAATATATAAAATAAAGTCAAATTTTATACAAAATTTAAAAAAAATATAATACAATAATACGAGACGACATTATACACTTTTAATTGCAATTAGATTTCTAATTTTTATAACATGTTTATGTATATATTCGTATATTCGTTACATTTTTATACATATTTATAAAAACTGATTATTATATTTATAAACTATTATTTTAATTTAGTTTTTTTATGAATCTTCCATTAATTTGGTTAAAAATTGGCTTACAAACGTAATATAAATACGTAATATAACTTAATAATAAATATATATTAAGATAAATTAAATATTTAATTTAATAAAAAAATAAACTCTAAATGTAATTACAAAATGTATGATGTATAAAATATTTTACTATAAAAATACACGCACGCACACTAAAATAGCCACGCTATTTTGTAATTACAAATTATTTATTTAACTTCTATTTCAATTTTCTGTACCTTTTACATTTTTTAAAAACAAATAATTTAATAAAAATCTAATAAGTATTTTAAAATATTTATTGAAGGCATTATTTTCTTTATTAAAATTGTTTTTATCGAATCTCATTAAAATATTTATTACTGTTTACTAATTTGTAAAAATATGAGAACTAATGTTTATTATTCTATTTCATTAATAATAATAAAGTAAATGTATTAATTTAAAAACAAAATTATCAGGTTATTAATTTATGAAAGTTAAATTATTAAAGTTTAAACGTACATTTAATTGTATATTTTTATAGACATAATAAAATATATAATACAAACAAAACAATATTTAAAAACATGGTAAAATAATTTCTATATACAGATAATAATAACGATATTTTTTAAAAAAGCAAATATCTACAGGTTAATTTGAAATTTTTTTTAGAAATTATTAAAAAATGGACCTGTGTA
Organism: Platyscapa corneri; assembly: GCA_018907185.1. Lineage (NCBI taxonomy): Eukaryota > Metazoa > Arthropoda > Insecta > Hymenoptera > Agaonidae > Platyscapa > Platyscapa corneri. The sequence goes on from JACCHW010000121.1 coordinate 70,614, forward strand.
TAAAAGTTTAAAAATTATTTATTTTCGAATACACATTTATACTTACCAAATATATATATATATATATAATTTAAGTTGACACTAAATTAAACTTCATCCAACTTTTTAAATTCGAAAACAATATTTATACAAGCGTGTATAGGCTATAAGTATGGAAGTGAAAATTTTTATATAGGTTTATTCAAAACCGTAGCATATATTCTACTTCTTAAAATAAAGTTTGAATTTGAACTATTTATTTATTTTGATCCATTATAATTAAATGGTGTAAATCAATCAAAGTATAATATGAATAATTCATACTTTGATATGAAAAATTAACAGAATGTTAAAAAAAACAAAAAGTTTAATTATTCATTTTATATTAACATTTTAAATAATTTGTATTGCGATACATTCATTACATTTTTAAATATAATTTTATACTACTATTGTAATTATTGTTCAGTAATATTGTGTTATCCATATTTTTATAGTTAAAAAATGAACTTATAATCATAGTAAATAATAATATTTAAAGTAATTCGTTTTTTTTTTTTTTTAAACCGAAGTAATAAATTTAGTAATTTGAATTAATTTAATCATTTAATAAAGAAATATTGATTACAAAAATAATTAAAAAAGAAGATGTCTTGAATATATAAATTTTTGTATATTTTCATATTAAAGTACTTATGACATAATTATATTATAAGAATATTTTAGTTCTTTATTTATCAAAACATTTAATTTAAAATTGTCTTTAATTAAAAGTATCTTGTAACCATTGATCCTACCATGTGTGTGCACATTAAGAGAAGCACTGAATTCTTATAATATACTATGAAAGGTAAGATTTATCAATTAAATTAATTTATTTATATTTTAGTTTTTTTAGTTCAAGATTGTGAGATAAAATTTTATTTTTTAATGATCTATTTTCTCTTATTGAATATATATGTATTAATTTAATGAAATTTATTTCGTAATTTTTTTAATCAAGAAGATAGATTGAAAAAATGATTAATAATATGTTATGTCTTTAATGCAATAAAATAAAAGTAATCTAGAAAAAAGTATTGTAATTAATATTATTAATATTAATAAATTATTACAAATTATAGATATTTAGTTTTTTCTCTGAAGTATACATCTTCTAATTTGTAGAGTACATTTTATACGTTATATTAAAAAACAATAATAATAATTATAGAATATTTTCTTTATTAAATTTAGAAAATAATGAATAATCATTTTGCGAAGAATAATTTAATTACAAAAATTTTGAAAAATTAGAATAAAATTAAAGTTTTATATATTTTACCATTTATTCTATAATTTATTATATTTGTATTTAAAAATGAGATTTTTTGTATTATACGTTATTTTATTTTATATATTTGTTTTTAGTTCTTTTAAAAATACAAAAATGGAAAATTAATAATCTGAAAGTTTTTTTTAGATATTATGATCATTTAAAAAAAAATTTTTTTTAAATATTTTTGTACATGCTTCGATATATACTTGAAATATTAACATATAATGTTATAAGCGTTGTTATAATAAAATATCTTACAAAATCTTTATTTCATTACGAGTATGTGACAATAATTTTTAGGTATTCGCGTTATATGTTTTTGTCTTTTATCTTATTTTCGGTAGTACTTGATAAATTTTATATTAATTTTATTATTATTGTTGTTATTATTTTTATTACATGTTTTAATTCAAAAATTGTTCTAAGAAATAATATAAAATACAATTTATTAAAAATAGATTGACGCTTTTTACTTGTAATCACTGGATTGTATAATATATATATAAATTTCTTTATCGGTTAACCGAGGCAATTTATAGTAGATGACATAAAAATTGTGGTGTATAATTTTAACACTGCAAAGTTATTCGCTACTTATATGTGACTAAAATTGTACTTAAAATTTTGCTATTTTTTGTTAAATAAGTTAAGAATAAAAACCAAAATATTATTTAAAAATTTTTCATTTTGACAAATTTTGTTTCAATATAATCGTACTTTTTTAGTATTTGTTGAATGTAAACAACGAAAAATTATATAATTCAGTTTCTTTATTCTGGCTATTTTACGTTTTAATAATTTTTTTTTAATCATTTATGTACTGTTGCATCGTATAATGATATTTTTATAAGATTATTTATAAAAGTCTTCTAATTAAGTCTGATAAATTTTTACACCAATTGATTGAAATTAAAAAAGGGTGTGTAAAATAAAACCGACGTAAAGTTTAAAATGAGAGTAAGAGGTAGAATATACTTATATTACTCATGAATAACTTTCATTTTAAACAAATATTTATAAATATTTATAAATAATTAAATATTTCCTCTACACTATAAATGATTTTAAAAATACAACTGTCTTACATGATCTCTTTATACTATTATATCTGTCCGACTTTTTATCTTTACGAATTAGACTTTTTTAATAAAAATCAAAAATATAATTAAATTTTGAGATTACTTTTTAATATTTAGTTCAGAATATGGTAAAATTATTTATTCGAAGATTAAATATTAAAGAAAGAAAACAAGTGAAAAAATGCTTTAAGATATAGAATATATAATTTGTCATATTAATTTATTTTTCAGTAGATATGGAGTTAAATATAATTTTAATTATAATAATGTTTAATATTTATTTTTATTTTAAATTGGAATGATATTTTATATAATATTAAAATGTATTAAATATTATAAAAACGATGATAGTAACTTATTATATTTAGTTGTTCATATAAAAAATATATTTTAAAAATATAAAATATTTAAATTGCTCCCACTTCATTAATTAGTATAATATATAACATACCCCTAATTGGACATTGCATTAAAACAAATAAGTTTAAGAACATAGAAATCACTATTAATTTTTTTTATTTGTAATGTAAGAGAAAAAACAAATATACACACTCATTTATAAAAATATTTATATTTGCAATTTAAATTTAATTTAAAAAATCAATACAAATCAGCGGAAAAATGTGTAAGCACTCTAAAAAATTTTAATTATTCTTTAGTTTCGTATGTACAAATATTGGAAAAATATCATGCCAACTTCATATTGAAAACAACTGCAGAAAAATTAAAAAAAAAAACTAAAAAGTCAATACTCTGTGCACACAAAGAAAAATATGCCATTCGATGAATGATGAAGTCATCACGGAACATCCCATAATCTTGATCCTCCAAGCAGTTGGAGACATTACGTTTTCTACAATAGTTGAACATTGCTTGTTTATAATTAACCCTGTTCTACTCGACCTCGTCATACCTCTTATTCAGCTACCGCGATGAAATGGGCAATGAATACTCATTTACTTTCATTTGCAAATTGCACGTAGTGCTACTGAACGATTGAAAACATGCATTCGATACCTCTGTGTTCGCATGCATACATCTTTGAATCCGCCACATTGATTTTCTCACCAGGTGATGAGCTGCCACCTATATTACGGAATCATTATTAGTTCTACCGCATAGAGCGGTTTTAAAACTGCGCTGTTACGCGTATACATTGACATGGAATTGCTACATAACCAATTATGATTTTTGAAAAATAGTTGAAAAATAATGAGCCAACTAGGTAATTTGTCAATCTTTGTTTTGATTTACACGAATATTTTTAAACCGCTAGAAAGCATCAATAATATTGTTTGGTAAAGAAATGATATTTCGATGAATATTTTGATTACTGTAAAACAAATATAAATCATTTAATTTCATAAATAATATTCATTTTTTATTTATTTCATACAGTTTTTTTTTCATTTATTTCATTTACTTCATAAAGTATTATCAGAAACAAAAAATAAAAAGTAGCACTCAAGAATATAATAATTGAATCTATTTCAATAAAATGCAATATCCAAAGTAATATTATTGTTACATATATTCAAAATAATCAATAATTTTTTTTATTTAGTCACTCTAATTCAATAAAAAAAAATTTTTAGCTTTTTTTTATAAATTTATATAAATTTAATTAAAAAATATAATTAGGTAAATGTAGTTATATAGTCTTATAACAAAAATAATTAGTCATCTTAGTTGTAAAAATTAGATTTGTAATTTTTGTCATTTTAGAAGCTATGAAATAAAAGATAATTTTGCTACAATTATTATTTGTATATTTTTATATACAATAAACTGAAATTTATACTTTATACTTTTTTAATTAATTTATTGCATTAATTATATATATTAGCGATATTCTTGACACAAAAATTTTTTTATTATATGTATTACAGAACGTATAAGTTTAGTTTTTTTACTGAACAATATACACACGTTACATTACACATGATTTTAATTATAATATACGTACAATTGTTCTATTTCATACTTCGAATTGGACTTAATTCTACAAACTTAATCTTCAATATAATACATTTACATTAGTTCTAAACAAATAACATTCATTTGTTGTAATTTCGCAGAATTCTAGATGTGTTTAATTGTAAAGTTTTACTTATATTTCATCGATCATAAATAACCAAAAAATCGAGTATTCGAATCAAGGAACTAGTGGTTATTTATGATGGTTTCACATCATTTTTAACGATCTTAGTTTTCATTATAGATTGTCAATATGATCCTTTATTTGGACAATATACAAATAATTATAACGTGTCTGAGACTTGCAGTCTTTTTATTTGGCACAAATGCAAAAGGTCATGTAGCTAAAGTTTAGCTTATGACTTGTGTAATACATATATTTAAATATTTTCATATATTTAAAAGACAAATAAATAATTTTATAAAATAAATTCTGTGTTGTATTTTTATTTAAATATTCCAACATTAATTTAATACTTGTACATTAATTTTATATCATACTTTGACATTGACTCATTTCTAAATACTCAATATTCTTTGCCTGTATCTCACTGTATCCCTGCTATTTTCCATTGCATTGCTATCTAATTACTGATCTTATAGTATTCTACTTTTCACACATTTTTCAATGATTCCCCATTTTTGACTGTTTAATATTGTGAGCTAAAATTTGAATACTCTCTTTGATACTTTTTTTTCATTTTACTCTTTTTCGTCTTTATTATTACGATATAGTCCGATGTGTTTGTCTCTAAATTTAAAACTCATTTTATGAATTTTTTGTATCTTCTCTATTTCTTCATATGATTTTCAATCCCAGATTTCGGCGTCATATAAAAAAATGTTGTCTACCTCGAACAACTTGAATTTCATTTCGAAGTCTTCCTTGAATTATTTCTCTGAAATACGCCACATCTTACCTAGCAGAAGATTATCCCGTCTGTTCATAAATTGAATGTATCCTTCGCCCTTGTTATTTTCCTTAAAATTATATCCTAGATATGTAAATTGCTTAATCACCTTCAAAATAACTTTATTCCATTCAATATTTATTTTTTTACTTCTGTTCCCCGCTTTTTAAAATTTCATTATCTTTGATTTGTTCATATTCAACTTTAACCCTTTTTTCTCTGTTTCTCAATTTATCTTTGTTACTCCCAATATAATTGTTACTTATGTCGTCATTTCTCTCGATCCTGCTTTTCCCCGATTTTTTTGTCCTTTCTTTTTCCTTTCCACAATCTCCTGTAACTTTTTTTCAATGCTAATCTTTCTTTTTTATTCTTTACACACTCCATGTTAAGCTTATTTCATTGTTCTTTCCATCTTTTCTTTAAATTAATCACTATTTCTTCGTTATTGCTCAAACTTTTTCTTTGTTGTCCTCTATAAACCTATTATCTTCTTTTTTATCTCATCCCATAGTGAATCCAGAGTTTTACCCGTATCACTCTTCTTTAAATTTTTTTATTGTCTTTCTGGTCATTTTTTTCTTTTGCTCCTCTCTCTCTTTCTTTATCATTTAATGATATCTCTTTTTTCTTATTTACGTCTGTAGATTTTCATATATATATATATATATATATTTAGTTTTAAACAACTACTTTATAGGCAAATTTATACTTAATTTATAAATTTGCCTATAAAGTAATCGTTTAAAACTTCTGTAGATAATTATAAGATATTGTGTTATAAAAACATATATCGTAATATAATATAAAATTGGAAATGATATAATAAAAAAGAAATGGGGAAGATTAAAAGAGGAAAGCAAGAAAACAAGATATACAACTACAAGCAACAGAGTTAATACACACACAGACAGTTGTTTTTCATTTATTTTTAGCTTTTATGAGTTTTAATTTTCAGAGTCATAGTCTCATTTTTGACAGTCTTATTTTCAGAATCGTATTTTTTACTCTCATTTTTGAAGCTACAATTTCTTCGCTCTTCTTTCGGTTCTTCCTGTTTAGCAACGTAAATTTTATAACGGTGACAAACGAAAAAAAGAAAATTAAACACAGAAAAACAAAAAATTATTTTATTTTCAAATCATCTAACTAAATTTCCGAATTGCGCCGTAAATAATATTTATGTTAATGCGTATACATTTAAAAATATATAAATTCGTATTATAAAATTTAAAGACAAAATCAAATGTTAGAATACAAAACCAATTATTCAGTATAATATACAATGAATTGTCTTATAGAGAAATGGAAGTTAATATAATCACTAATATGTTCCAATATTTTGAGATATTATATATTATTAAATATTTAATTGTGTAAGTGATGATGGAAAATACTGAACTTTTTGAAAGTAGTTCTGAATATAATAGAAATTATTATCAAGAATTTACAAGTATATTGGAATGTAACAGTGTAAACATTTAAAAACGAATAAGTAAAGTCTACTTCAGGAATGTTAGAAAAACAAAAAACTGCTTGAAAATAAAGGCAAGATAATAAATTTAAAAAAATAAATTAAAAAAAGATAAATTAACAAAACGTTGACACTGTGACATTATAGAAAAGATGGATAAACAAAAAGACAATTAATTATTACGTATAGATATTTTAATGATTGCATCGTTTCTTAAAAACATTTTAACAATAAATACAAGTAATAGTATAAGTAGATTTATTTTTAAAATAAATTAAATAATTTTATTAAGTAGATTCAATATCGAAGATATAATTGTGTATACAAGTGATTATATTATCAATAAAAATATGAAGCTATTTTAATTATAAAAAATTGAATATTATTTATTATATTAATTAATAAATAGTTTAATATAAAAATAATATGGATAATACAATTTAATATATTTAAAATATTTTAGAATATCGAAGGTAAACAATAATTTTTTATCTATATTTATATGTGTCCTTAATAATTTTTAAATTCAAATACTTTTTTGAATGAAATCTTATGTTTAAAACTATTTTTAAAGGTTTTTTTAATTATATCATATGTTTTATACTAAATAACACAAGGGAGATAATTAAAACATACCACCAAATTAGTACACATCATGTTCACAGACTTTATTAAAGATATTATATAAGATCATATTACTGTATTATGCCTATGTAAAATGTATTCTAACGAGGTTGGTTAAGTTTTCTATAATAACCTTCACGTAAATACGGGACAAAAAGAATTAAAAATCATGTAAATTTGACTTAGGAAGCATTTTACAGAGAAAAGAAACTGTATATAAGGCAATTAGTAGACTTATTTTTATATTTTTTATATCAAATTGTCTCAAACGTTAATCCAGTGTATTGTATATTAGTCCAAATTTTTTTAAAAGAATAGAATTCTGAAATAATATTTGTTGGTCTTATAGATTATGGAAAATAAAAACAGAAAAAGATGATAACATATGGAAGGAACTAGAAAATATTCTTTTACAACAGCAGCAAAAATGGCTAGTAAAATTGAAAAAATCAGAATAAACCAAAGAAAAAAGAAAATCATACCAGAGAGACTCAGTGAAAGAAAAAGCATATATGAAAAAAAAACAGGATGAGAAAAGAAAAATAGGGATGAAAACCCAACCTGATTCCGAATGGATAATGAAGCTAAAAATAATATATATTGGTTGAAAGAGGAAGAAAAAAGTGCAGATTATGCCATAAAAGTAAAGAAACAGTCAAGCGCATTTTAGAAGATTATGAAATCACTATAAACAAAGAGTCAAAGTGGCAAAAAATTCTAAAAGGAGAAAAACATGATATAGATAAACTTAAAAAAATTTAAAAGAAAATAATAAAAGTCAAGAATAAATAACAAGGAAAGAAAAAAAGAGTGAACACTTATAATGACTACACTTATAATGACGTGAATAAAAATAGCATTAATAAAAACATGATAAAATTTTATCTATTTATCTATTAGTCAAAAATTTTTTATAGTAATTTATTTTGTAAAATTTTTATGTACGTCATTTATAGACGTCATTTATAAACGATCCTGCTGTTTTTGTTGGCACACTAGGTTATTCGATTCGCAAATTATTTAAGCATCTGACGAGGACATGCAATAGAATGAACTGTTTTTGTAACGAATATTTTTACTATCACTTATCACGACATATGAAAGAAATGTAACTGCATAGTTTTAATAATTATTTTAAATTTTCTTTACAATGGCCTCCTTTTTTATATTTTATATCCGTTTTTGGAAGAAAAAAGAATTAATTGATTTAGAAACGTTATATATGTATTATAATATGAATTATAAACATATGAATTATAATCTATTCACTATTTTCTTTTGTTATTAGTCTTTTAACATTTTTTTTATAATTTTATAAATTTTAAGAAAAAAACCTCTAATGGAAACAAAAATATGTTTTAGTATTAAAAGATCAAATATTGTCATTGATTAGGTTAATCCGATATTTAAAAAATTTCAATATAACACCAAGCTTTGAATTGGTAGCAATAAATAACGAACGTAACCAAGCTGTTGCAAGCTATTTTGTTACCTTGTAGCAGAAGTCTAGAAAAGCAGTAATAACAATGTCAATCCATTCCTGTACCAACTCTTTAGCAACCTATCTTTAACTCTCTATCAAATCCAACTGTCCTTATCAAGGTGAAATTATAATGTAAAACAAGAATCGACAGTTCTAGGAGAACCAACAATGGACAACAAAATTCGTACATGAAGCGATTCAACTCTGTCGCCTACTCTAAATTATTAATTTTTTTATTATTTTTTGTTATTATTAGTTTATTATTGTTATTATGATTTATTATTAGTTACTAATGAATTAAAAAAATTATAGTTTAATTTAAAATTTAATCAAATATTCTTTTAAATTGTTTAAAAGTATAATTTTTTAACATCTAATAAAAGTATCATAATTTTTTAATAGATACGTGAATTCAATTTTATTATAATAGCGTTTAAATTAAAAAAAAATATGTTACTACGCTTTTGAATAAAAAATTTAATCTCTTATGGGACAAGTTTTATATTATTTATTTTCATTATAATATTTAAATAATTATTTAGTAAATTTTTATTTAATAAGATATTATAAATTTTTCTATAAAATAAGGGCATTATATCATTCTCATATCATTTAAAGTTATTTGTGTATTAAGACTCATGGAAAAATCATAAATATATGATATAAAATAAGGTATAAACGTGTGCCATAATTTAATTAAACTACAAATATAACTTCGAATACGGTTTAATAAATATGAATTAACAAATTTTTTTACTTAAAATGGATTATAACCGATCGCGTCGCGTAGGGTATGATTTTAATTTTTAGTAGGAAGGAATGAAGGTTGTATTAATAATGCAGTTTTAAGCTCGGGTTTCTTTATTAGAATTTAAATTTTGACAATAATGTACGTTCCTTCTAGACACGATTATCTAGAGAAAACCCTCCGGCTCGCCACAAGCAGCAGTATTTAACCGTTTTCTTGACGACCATATACTTGACGCCTAGTCACTGAACAGTTGAAATTATTTGAACGTGTAGACAATATAACTTTTTCTTCATTTGTCGAATATCAGGCGCATGTTGCATCCGTTGCCATTCACACTAGTAAACAATATTCTTTAATCCGCGCTCATACTGACTAGATACGTTTAGTTCATTGCGCGCCTGTATATAATTTCCCATATATTTTTAATTTTTTCATTTTACACATTTTCGCCTAAGTTAATAATATCGCATCTTAATACTAATTCTCTCTACGCGCTTGTGTCTTACATACTCCGACTCTATATCTGCTCGCCCATTCCAGTCGCAGTCAACTCCACTCGTTACATTTTATACATTATTTTTTCTGGGCTTGAAAAAATCTCCGCCTAGCCAGCGGAGGAAAAAGACCCTTACAAAGTTATCGCTTCGAGCGGGGCTTCGTAGATTACAATTTTTTCCCGATTATTAATACAGACGTTTTCAAGCTCGGCCAAAATTCCGATTTTCCACCTCGATATCCGGACGGCTCGCGGTCTTCCCAGCCGCCCCGTAACTTTTTCTCGAATTGTGGCTGTTTACATGTTCGTGACGGCCGATTTTACTTGGGGGGATCACCGATATCCACGACGATGGGACGTACCCTGCCCGCGAACATCATGGATGTTCGGCTTCCTACACTCGCGGGGGGTCTATGACACGTCTACGGTATCTAGTCCCTGACGCCACAGCCGCCTAGCGGTGTTCAGCTCCGCATACCCATTTCCTGGCGAAATGCAACGGAGTGAGAGAGTAGAGCGCGCGAGAGTGAGAGAGAAAGAGAGAAAAAATTATCCTGGACAGGAAGAATCATAGAAGCAAGTGTACGAGAGCGAAAGAAAGGGAAAAATGGAGCAGAGCGCGAGAGACAGGGAGTACACTCGGCTATGAGTGATGAAAGCGTGTACAAGTGAGAGAGTGAAAGGGAGGGAAAGAGTGGGCTAGACATAGAGTAGCTTAGCGAGTGAACCGTACTAGAATGGGAGAGAGAGAGAGAGAGAGAGAGAGACGGAGAGCGAGGAAGGATAGGAGAGGCGGTTGTCTTACTCTCACCCTATGGACTGCGTCTATCTTCAACAACTTGGGCCTGGCTTGTCGCACTCGTGCTGCCGCACGTTTTTGTTTCTTTGTCGAAATGTTTTCTTAACCGAAAACATTTTCGACGGTAACTGACGATTTTTCGGCCCAGCTCTGATGAGCTACCTGCTCGGGTATGCCCCGCCGCCTTAATAATTTTTCTAGAGGTCTTACATGCTTCAGCTGCAATTGTAGTTTAAAACTTGCTTATTCAAATATTAAGTGCGTTAGGCGAGCGTATCGGCTACAATGGATATTAGTTATTTCTTTCCTAATAGTCACTACAATATTATAAATTATACTAGTAGTAGTAGTGGTTTTCTTGAACAATATTTACATTGTTATAATTAAATTTTCTTTTTCTTATTTTTAATACATTTCAATTACAGTTTCTTTTTTATTGTATTCTTTCATTAGTTCTTTCGATAGTCTTTTTCCGGTATTATTAGATCTTGATTGTTATTCATGTACTTTCTTTGTTATTTTTGTTTGATCTTTTCTCCTGTTGGCTTATCAAAAAACTTTTTGTTTTTTTTTCTTCATTTTTTCTTGTCCATTGGATTTTGTGCATACTCGCAATATTTTTTTTTGTCCCTGTAAGTATTTTCCACCATTTCTCATTGTTGCTCCCCGTTATTTCGCATTTTTCTATTATGTTCTTTATACTTTCTATATGTTTTTTGCAAAGTCTGCATTTTCTTTCCTCTTTTTCAAGCCAGTGTCTGTTTTTCTGCGCTTCATTACCCATACGAAATCTCACTGATATTTTCATTCAATTTTTTTTCTTCCTTTTTTTTTCGTTAATACCTTTTTTGTTTTGGAGTCCTTCAATTATGATGTTTTTAACTTCTTTACTATAGCTTGATTTTTCCAATTTCGACATCAAATCTTGTTGCTGTTGGTTTATTAATATTTCTTCGGCTTCTTTCCAGATATCTTTTCCTTTCTCAATTTTTTCACTCCATATTCCGTCTGACCAACCTAATTATTCCAGAATTTTATTCTTTTCTCTTCAAGCATTCTTTTTTCTTTATTGCTCACTGATATTTTTTCTCTTCTCTTTTTTTCCATCTTTCAATACGACCTTTAGACATTCCTTTAAGATATCATCATCTTCATTCATTATTATTTTCCTTTCAAAATTTATTGCCCTTTTGGCCACCTAGATATTTAGTTTATTTCTTTTTATGTCAAGCATTATGATGCTATCTGGGATGTTTTTTGTCTTCTCCTACTATCCATTTTATATATTTATTTTAGACTTTCTATTTATTCGAATGTTTGCCATCCCCAGATTTCCGCTCCATATAATAATACGCTATTTAGTAGCCCTTCAAATAATTTGAACTTCATGTTTATATCTTTATTGAACCATTTTTTGCTAAGATGCCATATTTTACCTAATTTTATGTTTGCCCACTTTGTCAGATGTTTTGCATGATCTATTTCCTTATTGTTATTGCTGATAATGTACCCCAGGTATTTGAATTTTTTTACTTTTTCTATGATTTGTCCCTTCCATCTAAATGTTATTTCCTTTTTTCTAGCTATGGGTTCCCTACACCTCGTTATTTTTGTTTTTTTTTTTGGCATTTAGTTCTAGGCCTTTACTTTCCAAGTTTTGTCTAAGCAATCTTGGCATTTCTATAAGTTCGACTTCATCGTTGGATACTAATCTACGTCGTCTGCGTATGTAATGGATCTAATTTTTTCGTTTCCTATTTTGACTCCTGATGATTTTGAGTCTCTGTATATTTCTTTTATAATATCTATTATGTGTTTATCTATTTTCATTTTCTCCATTGCATTCCATATTACCTCTCTGTTCAGGTTGTCAAAAGCAGTGTTAATGTCCGCGAAACAGATGAATATTTATCCCTTTTCTATTTTTAGCTATATGTCTATGGCCGTTTTTAGTAAATATACCGCTTTTGCTGTTCCTCTTTTTTTCTGAAGCCTATTTTGAGTTTCGTCGAGCGCTTTTGTTTCCTCTATCTTTTTCTCTAATCTGTTTTTTAGTATTTCTGCCAGTATCTTATATCCTGTATCTAACAGAGAAATTCCTCTATAGTTACCAGGTAAATTTATGTCTCCTTTTTTGTATATTGAAACTATCGTTGCACTTTTTCATTCTTTGGGGATGTTCTAACTCCTTATTATTTCACACACTATTCTAGATATTACTTTTGTTATAGTATCTCCATCCTACAGCCACATTTCGTTCTTTATCCTGTATTCATCAGGGTTTTTTTTTCCATTTTATTATTATCTGTTTTATTTCACTTTCCTTTACTTTCTCTATTTTTTCTTCATTCTCTCTTATTTCTGTTCTATGCTTCGTTTCTGAATCTCTCTTTTCTATTTGTTTTGGCGATTCATACAGATTTTCATAACATTCAATCTTTTCTTCTTTTTTAATGCTGTTGTCTGTTTTTTCTTTCCTTTTTCTTCCTTTATTAATCAGTTTCCAGAAGGTTTGTCCTATTCTGTCTTTTTCAACTTCTTCTATCTCTCTTATTAATTCTTATCTTTTCTTATTTTTTATGAGATTTCTATATTTTTGATTTCCTTCTCTGTATTTGGGTCTATCTTCTTCCTTGTTGGTTTGTTTCCAAATTTTGTATCTTTTTATAACATCTTTTTTACTTGTCCAAGTTTCTTCGTCCTACCGTGATTCTTTAGTATTGTTTTTTATTTTTTCTTTTCTGTAAGTGCATTCTATCATTCGTATTTTTAATTCGTTTTAATTCGTTATTTCTTTCCCTTGTTTTATTTTCTCGTGATATTTGGCTATTGTGTCATTTGTCCAACATATCCCATATATTTTCTTTTCCTTTGTGTGTTTGTTTTTAATACGTTCGTAACTTCTTATCCTTAGGGGTTACTGGTCCGACTCTATCCTTTCCTCTACGTGTGGTTGTTCTACCCATTCTTCTTCCTCTTCATTTGTTATTGCATAGTCTATAACCTAGGACCCTCCCGCTCCAATGTATGTATATTCACGTCGTTTTCCTTTATTTAGGTTATATATATCCCATTTTCATTTAACCAGTTGATTAGTTCTTCTCCCTCTTTATTTACTTTATTGTCCTTTGACCTTCTTGCAGTCTTACCTTTTCCGTTTATCTATTCTCCTTGTTCCCTGGTTCTTAAGTTGAAATCGCTCCCTGGTATTATAGCTTCATCGTTATTCCTTTTCTTCCATTCTTCTATTGTTTTTAGGGTTTCTTTCCTTTTTTCTCTCATATATGTTAGGCCAATGTTCAGTATTTTTTTTATTAATCTTTATCTTTGCACATCTGAATTCATTGTTAACCTTTTCCCAGTCTATTATTTTGATCTATTTTGTTTTTCTTTCAAATAGGCAGTCCTCCTTTAGCTCTCCCTTTTCTTTCTTTTTTCTTTTTTTTCTTTTTCTGCAATATTTACTAATATTTCATGGTTTTTTAACTTATTTATTAACCTGTTTTTTTACTTCTCTTCCCCCCCCCCCCAGGTTTCTGTTATTCGTAGTATGTCCATTTCATTTAGATACTTCCATCCCCTTTCATCTGTTTTATTTACTCCTCCGATGTTCCAGAATAATATATTTATTTTTCTTACTTTTTAATCGTGTGCTCTTATTTTCTCTTTCTTTGACTTCTTTTTGTTTTTCAGATTTCTGTTTCTCCAATTACCTTGTTGTCTTGGTACTGCCATTTTCCTCCTTGGCTTCTTAATTCCTTGCATTTTTTTCTATCATGCTTCTTATTTCTATTTCCTGGAAGGTTGTATCGTTAATAATGTATACGAGTTTGAATTTATCTGAGTTCTTAATTTTATTTTGTTTTCATTATCTTGTCTTTTCTTTGTATTCGCTACAGGTAATTCCCCACCAATAACTCTGTCCTTTTTCTCCTTTCCATATTTTTTTATGTTTACTGTACTTTTTAGTTCATTTTCTATCAAAGCCTTGAATTTATTTTCTGTATTCCATTCGGTGTAATCTAGGCCAGTTTCTATATTATTTTTTTTTTGTATCTCTTTTACTCTTTTCTATTATCCGTTCTATTTCCTGATTTTTTTGTCTTCTTCTTTTCTTTCCTCTAATGTATTTTTTATTTTTTGTTCCATTCTCTCTTCCATTTTTTTTAGTATTTTATCTGTTTTAGTCGATTCTTTATTAATATCTACTTTAACATGTTCTCTCATTTCTTCTTTAATTTCCTTTTGTATGGAACTAAGTTTTTTTTCGAACGTGCCTATTATTTTTAAATAGGTTCTGAGTTAAATTCTCTTCTCCAATTTTACATTTTCTAGTTCCTTTTTGAACTCGTTTATTTTGGTGGTTACTTCTTTCTTTTCCTCTTTATTTTGTGAGCTGCTTGTCTTATTCATTACTCTACTCATGCTTGTTATTTTCTATTGATTTGACAGTCTCACACTTATTTTACTCTCTGTTTGTTTTTACTTTGCTGGTCTAGCTTCTATCGTTTCACCTCGTGTCTCACTTTGCGTTTAATATCTATTTTCTCTCTTTATTGTTTCTCTTTGTGTACTTTTATCAGCGCTACCTGCTTATTATTATCAGAGGCTCTTACTTTCTCCACGTGTTCTTAAAACCTTTAACCTTTCTGAAAATTATTTTTCACTTTTTTTGTTTATTTATTCAATCGCACATTTTTCTTTACTTTATTTCTATTATTAACTTCTAACTCCCTAGTTTTTTCTCTCTTCAATATTAAATTTCTTCTTGATCTTTTTTCTTACTTTTACAATGTTTTTCTACTAAATTTTTTCGGTGTACTTCAACGTAAATGTTAGACCGGACTCTATAAATTATAATATTATGTATATATTAAAATTATTAAGATTTTGGTGGATTTATTAATAAATTGACGATAATTAGATTTTTGTAAACTATTTACAAATTAATCTACTTTCGGTAAATTTTCAGTATTAATGGTCTAAAAATATGTTTTATCGAACCATAGACTTTCTTTCTTATTTTTATAAATGTATAAGTAATTTAAAACTTTTTATTTGAAACATGTCTTTATAAACAATTATTTATACATAATATTTATATATTGTAATAAACGATTACAATATTATAATTAATATTGATTTTTACATTGCTTAGTATTTTTAAATTAATTAGTTTTCTAAAAATAAAATATCAATAGCCCTTTCCATATGATAGAATAGGAGTTTATTAGTAAATTTTTTCAGATAAAAAATAATAATTGTATTCGCGTTCCAAAAAATTTGATTTTAATAAAAAAAATATTGTACAAGTGTAATATAATGTTAATATTTATAATAATTATTCATCTATAGTTTTTTTTATATAAATATAAAAAATAATTCGTGTTATACTTTATTGTATGATTAGACGAATATTTAATTATATGATTATTAAATATTATCTTCAAAGATAAAATAAATTAAACATAAAAATGAAAATAAATGATCACCTTGAGCGAATTACATATTTTAAGTTTATCAGTATTTTATTTATCACAGATAAAAAAGGTTTTTTATAATATGTATTATATTATAAACATATACATTCATAAATAAAAGCTCGGTATTCACTTTCTAATTAATAATTTATAATGATGCATCCCTTCGTCGGTATAAGTCACTATTCTTTATTTAAGATACAACTTGCTCAACTATGTATATTAAGTGCATAAATATACGCACAAATATATGAATATTTAAAAATTTATATCCATGAAATGTAAAATAGTTAATAATGTCTTTATTGAAAATATAAACATCCAATTCGCAACTATTTTACAATAAATACATAATACAGTGACATTTAATGTTCTCTTTTTTAATTTCTGAACTAGCCATGCACTTTTGAATATGCTTAACATTCATTTAAAAAAATCTAAATAAGTTTTTGAATTGATGTTATCTCTACAATTTAAATGTATAATGCATTAAAAATTTAACAGATTTTATTTTTGTGCGTGTAATACGTAAGCAATAAAATTAAAAAAAAAGAGGTATGAAACAAGTCATACTCTGTTTTAAAAGTTTTAATCATTATTAATCTCTATAATTTTCTCATTCAGTGTTCTTCTTGAATGTTTGAATGAAAAATTTTTTAATTAAAAATTATTTTTTAACAATAGTTTTTGCTTTAGTAAACTGATCTTTATATCGGTGTTATTCAAAAACTTTTGATAGATTAAGTTAATAATATGAAAATATCAAATATAGAAAATCTATTTGTCATTGCACTATTTTAATGATGAATGTATGTTCAACAATTATATATTTATTCTTATTTAATCAATTAAATTATATTTAAATTTTTTTATTTAAATTTTTTTATTTAAATTAAATTTTATTTAAATTATTTTAATAAATTATATTTGTAATTATATTACGTAATATAATAAACAGAAATTATTTTGTAGCAATGCACGCTATAAAAAAACTATTTAAAAATATATTTCTTTAATTTTTTGCATAATAAATTTTGTTAATTAATTGAAAAAATATTAAATAAATTATAAATATAATATCTTTTATAAATGTTTTTGTTTGATTATCAGACTTACAAAGAAGTTAATTTATTATTAATTTAAAACACGTAATTAACGAAATTTATTATATTTTTAAAAATTATGTAATAATTAGATTTAATGGAAGAATACATTTTTTAAATTAATATTATTATTTTTATTATTATTTTATATTTATATTCTATTGTTTTATAAAAGTATAAGTACAAATTGTCTGTAAAAAAAATTCATATTTCTAATGTAACATGTGCAATAATTCTTACAAAGTTTATTTTAAGATAAAACATACGAATAGATAAAAATAAGGTACTTTCTATTTGTCACTGTTTCCATGAATTCTATAAACTATTGACCTACATTGACTATGAAACGATCGTCAATAAGTACGCATGCGCTTATGACTTATTTCTTTCTATTATTTTTGTTTGTCTCATTCCTTTCAAACTTCTAACTTTTTTTAAAACTTCGATAGTGTATAAAAACTTTGTACTGCCCACAAGCGAAAGTATGTTTTACTTAGAGCACTCATGCAAAACTTTTAAGCTTTTTGAACACCTTACTTACTCAATTCACTTTTTCTACAAACTTATAAATGTAATTTGTTTTCTAAATATGGATATCTAATTTAGGAACGATTATTCAATATTTATTACGAGTACATTTTTATGATATTTATTTCTTGTAGTAATTTATAAATATTTTTTCGTATAAACATTAAATATGAAAAAATGTTTCCTTAAACCTCTAAATTACCCTATAAAACTCACTTTTTTGTGTATAAAAATAGTTTAAAAATTTTTATTTAAAACATAAATCTAATAAATAAAGCATATCTAATTTATAAATTTGTCTCAATCAATTTATAAATTTCAATTTTTAAATATTTATTAATTAATTAAATTCATTTTTCATAATGTTATATTTAGTTATATTATATTTGCCTATATTTATATATATTTGCATATATTTTTTTAGAGAAATGAATTTTATAAAATATATTTATATCTCTTATCACTTTCCTTAATATTTTCCTATTTACCCTTGATTACTTTGGATTATCGTGTCGTTGCACTCTATAACGTGCTTCTTTTTTCTTTTTCATTTTTTCACAATCTGCATATTTGTTCCTGTTCTATTAACCAATATTTGTTGTTTGTTTTTCATTTCTAAGTCTAAATCGTATTTATAATTCCATTCCATATTTATATTCTCTTTTTTTCTTTTTATTACATATTTGTTCTTGTACACTTTGTACTTAAATGTATTCATTTTTTTCTTTTAAAGTTTCCAGTTTATAAATCAAGCTTTTCTGTTACTTTGGTATTAAACTTGCTGTGCTATTCTTAATCACTTTCTTTTTTTGTGAATCTACTCCCATTCTTTTTTTTCCCTGTTTTGAATATTACTTTCTTCCCATTTTTTCCCCTTAACTCAATATTTTACTCCCTTTTCTATCTGGTATCGATTATACTTCCTTTCTATGCATCCCCTCTCTCCGAAACTGAATACTGTATTTCGCTGTACACTGTTTGTCTTCAGTATTTTATTCTTGTTTCTTTTGCAGTATAATTTTTACTGTATCATATTATTAGTATAAATATTAATCCTACATATTCTATTTTTGTAAAAAAAATAGTTTTTTTACTTAAATTTTTTTTTAATTTTTTTATTTAAATAAATTATTTATTAATAATGGAAATGTCAAGATAAAGACTAAATGAATAAAAATATAAATTATAATTTTAAAATATCTTATCTCTATCTATGATATAAATTTATTATATAAATATAAATTTTATATATTTATATAAATTTAGATTATATAAAATTTAATGCGTTCTAAATTGAATTCAAATAAATGTTTTTAATTTAATCTGCTCTATAAATTTTAATAAAGTGTCAAAAATTTATTATTTATTATTAATCAATTTTATTAAATTTTTAAGTATCTAATAAGTCGAAGTTCAAGAATAAAACTTAAGAATAAATATAAAGTTTTTCGGTGATACATATTTAAAAAAAAAAAATAATATTATTAATATTTCAAATATTTTTATATTTTTATATATATTTTTAACTTTTATATTTTATCAGTATTTCATAGGTATTGTTTTAAAATAATAATATCATTTTTCATAAAAATAAGGGCTTTAATTTGTTATTTATTCGGTCAATTATTATATATGTTATTTAAAAAATATTATTGATATACAATATTTTATAACAATTTTTTATAACAATTTTCAAATATAACAAATTTATAACAATTTTCAATTTTTCCAAATATTGGGGATTGCAAAATGTGATTCAAACTTTGCTCTATTTTCTTTATAAGATGATACAGACGAAGAAAAAAAATTGCAAGTAATCAATGTGAAGCTCAGCTAAAATTTGATATATCTATAAATGGATAGAGATTTTTTTCTCATTCAATGAATTATTTCAGTCAAATTTCCCTTTGGGGACATTATTTATGTGCATAAGTCGATTAGAAGAATTTTATTTAATAATTAACTGATCCATATAAATATATATACATACATACATATGTAAGAATGTGTGTATTACTTGTGATATCCATTTTCTTTACTTATGTTGGTTGCTATTTAAATTTTTTAATATTAAAACGTGACCTATCTATTACATTGTCCTGTTATGGGAAAGTGTACCTACTTGCAGACAATGTTACGAAATTTAATGTTTAACATTGTATACATTGAACTATATACACACATTCTTATATATATATAGTAACAGATAGCATGTTCTTTTATAAGGAATACACTTTGAAGAATTTTATAATAAAAAAGAAAAATATTTAAATTACTAATTTATTATTAATTATGTTATTTTCATTTTATATATCTTTATATTTTAAATAAAAATATTAGATATTTTAGAAAAACTCTAATAATAGTTTTAATACGTGACTTCTAGATTTATATTTTTATTGGTTATGAAATGCGTGTTTAAACTACTACATACCAACTACAATTCATTGTAATAATATTCAAAACATAAAACTTAGATTTATACGTTGCATACATAATTAAGATTTACGATTAGAAACTTGTTCATGAAGGAGTATTAAAAAAAATCATGAATTTTGTAATAAGATTGTAATAAGATTATTTGTATTTGGTAATATTTTGTATCAGTCATAAGCATATCAAATTAAGATAATCCCCAAAAATTTTCTAAAGAATTTCAAACAAAAATTTATATGCTCTAGATGTATCATTTTTTAAAATGTCGCTTATGAAATGTCTTAAATTAAATTGTTGGACTATTATTATATTCGAATAATATCTTCTAATTTTTAAAAACACTGAAAAAATCGAATGAATTAATAAATCTATATCTCATCTGAAGAAATCTAAAAATTTTTTATATTCATATGGTTGAAAGATACGGACTCGCAACAAATTTTGTCCCCATTCCATTGACTTAGTGATTTTCATTATCTTTTTTATTAGACCGACAGTAAAAAAGTTTACCTTTAATTCATATTATCTAATTGTAAGATGTTTTTATGTTCTCATACAAATTTAGTAACATCAATTTCTCTAAGACTTCAGTTGGCGTATCCAACACGCACATTATTCTTTACGTAATTTTTTCATCCGTTGAAATTTATATTTAATATTAAGTACATATTTTACTTTATTGTAATGAGCAGAAAACTTACTAATTTTCTTCCATCAGTGATAAAAGGTAATAACTTCAAATTAATATACGAAGAAAAGACGGTTTCATTCTGCAACTTTTAGGATCTACACTGAGCGAATAAAATTAATATTTTTTTTCTTGCATAATCAAATTAATATAATGAATTTATTTTATATTCCGAAAATTGTGGAATTTTTACGCCCAGGTTCATTGTCGTATGCATCGACAAATTAGGAATTCCATCGCAGGAGGAGGACCGGTCGCGACGATTAAGATTAACAGGACCGTCGAAAAACTGAACGATTGTCATACAAACAAGTTATAAAGAAACAATTGACATGCAACCAAGTTGTAAAAGAGAAAGAGTAGGTGGTAAAGGGTACTTAAGTGCTGAGCACGGCTTAAGAGGTGAACTAGCTTTTACTACTTTTACATCGCTTAAATGAGCATTTTAATGTGTCCTTTTACCTCTTTCTTAACAAATACAAATTATAAATAAATAAACGAACCATACCAGTTATAGTCTACAAATAAATTCAAAAAAGAAAAAACAATTTCAGTCTAATTTCTTAACCCACTCTCGAAAATCTCCCGATTCATCGCTATCCGTAATAGTGCATATAATATTATTATTTTTATTAAAACTTTAAAGCTAACAATATATACAATTTAATATTGTCACAAATTAATAATAGATTCTATAAAATAATAAACGAATATGAAATAGCATTAATGATGACTTCCCTTAGAATTATATAAAAAAGCAAACTAATTTTGAAGTTTAATTATTATATAACTCTGAATAATGTGTTAGCCGCAAATTGTAGATGAATTAATAATGGCAGTATATTTATAATGATTTATTTATTATATATTTTTATAGAAATGAATAGTTATTATCAACTAGTTTACAAACAAGGTGGAAAGTTCATATACAACAGAATGCATTATCTTCTTTTTTTGGTACGTAATTCTTTATTACAAACATTACCATTAATATACCAGTATCAAATATATAAATATATATATATATATATTTAAAACTAATAAAATAGATAATTTATTTATTAAAATTAACAAGTTATTTATTATATAAAATAAAGAATAATTGGCCACATTATTAATTAGTTAATAAAATTATTGTTTTGATTCAATATTGTTAAATAAAAAAGATTCATTTATAACGTTGTAAGTAAATTATAACGAAGTATTTAAAATTTTGATTTAATCCGTTTTACATTCGATAAATTAGTAAAATTAACTTTGTATAAGTTTGTACGCTATAAAATTTGTATATTTATATAGTATTTGTAATGATGGTTTTATAGTTATTAATACTATCTCAAGATTTTTTTATATTTATATTAGTTTATTATTGCATGTTTATTATTAGTTGATTTACAACAATACTTATATTTTATCTTTAATATCTCTATTCATTATTGAAATATTAGAGCTATTCATATATTCAAGATTCGTATAGAGTATTATCGTAAAAAATGAAATTAAAATTTTTTATTTTACAATCTTAATAATTTTTTTTTAAGACAAAATAGAAAAATATTTTAATTAGATATTTTTCTACGTGAGAAATTACTGAATACATTTAAATTTGTTTTATTTAATTGTCTGAATATAAATTAAACACTGAAATAAGAGACTCTTAAGTAATTGATAATATACTAAATTATAATATATAATAACTAATTTTGTAATGTTGTAATGATATTGTAATAGCTAAATAATATTGTGTTCTACCATTAAAAACTCTGAATGTTTTTCTTTTATCTATATTACGATCTTTTTATAATAATTCTTATTTGTAAGTGTTATATTTTATGTAAAATGTTGTCCCATATTTTTAGGGTTTTAATAGATTTTTTAAGAAATATGCCTTTGCAAATAATCTGTATTTAACCACTGTAATATAAATTTTTTACCGTATTTCAAAATATTCTTTTTAGTATCATGTATATGTATTTCTATTTTTTAACTAAATTGTATAACTGAATGGCTTAGATCTGAATGTGAAATTTTTTTAATTATTAAGATTAAAATTATTTTCTTAAATAATATCTCTTTATTTTTAAGCTGAATTATTTGTTATCCTTATAATCGATTTAAAATTATATCGATATTCACAATATTATTGTGACTAATAATTGTAGAAATAATTATTTAAAATTTTTGATTTTCTATTGTGATGAGAAATAATTTTATATCATTTTTAATATATATCTTTATTACATGGCACAATCAAGATAAAGCAATTTATTATCTTAATTTAATCCATTTAAATTATTTATTCCAGTTTTCTTTTTCCTTAATTCATTTTTGTTCCAATATAAAACAATTTCCATATATCTTAGGAATCACCATTCATTAGTAGATTAGGTAATTTAATCAATTTTTGTAATTGACAGCAGGATTCAGTAGTATTTTTAGTATTTTATAATTAATATTATGCTTTCTCTTCCTAAATGTCTAGAATCCATTATTGAAAAAATTAAGGTAAAGGAAATCTATCACAAAAAAGCGTTGATAGAATTTTCGAACAGCATTAATATTATAATCAACGTTAGACAAAATTTTTATAAATTTATGAAATTTATTTCAATTCGATATAAGATTAAAACAGTGATTTCAGAAATATTGACGAAAGTATGGATATGATGTAAGATGCTTCGTATATATCAAGCGAGAAATCATTTCAAATGTCTGTCTTTGAGAAATTTTCAAGCCATACAATATAATATCTAATAGTTATATCAACTCAAATACTATTGTTGCATCATGCATCTTTTCTACATCTGAACATATAGAATATTTATTTTTGTTGTTCTGTCTTTGAAGATACTGTTGACGATGGAATACCCCGCGGATGATTACCATGTGTGAGATCACATGAAGACAGGCTGGCACAAACCTAGTAATCCCAGCAGACGCACTAGGGATAATACGCTACTAAAAGGGTTATCTCGGAAAAATCAAAAAGTCACTAGTCCAAGTCAAGGTCTGACTGACCAATTGTTTTTGGTCCGTGAATCACTAAGGAGTTCGAATACGTGTCGAACCCTCGATTACTCAGATTAGAGAGGCAAAGATATTAAAACAGAAAATTAGAACTGAAAAATTGTAAATACTGAATATTATAAGCGAAAAAAGAAGGAAACAAAGGCCTTAAAAATTGGGCGCAATGCACGACAATCAGCCTTTGCATTCTATCTTTTTAAGACTCGCCTTTACTTGTGTTCTTCCTTTTTTCGCAAACCTCTTCTGTTTGTAAACTAGTGCTGCTTTTTTAAATAAAGTCAAAATACTCTAAAAAGTAATCCTCATCGATTCATTTATTTCCCTTTTCCATCTTCTTTCCAGGGTACACGACTTACAGACACTTTTAAATTACTTTCAAAAAGGTTAATAAATTCATCAATATTAAACGGGTGGTTGTAGGGGTTTATTTAATTAAGTAAATAAACGATTCTATTAATATTCTATAAATGTTGTTTATTATTTTAAATGCTAAGATACTTGTGTATAGAAAGATATATGTCACAAGACTGAAACACAAAGTAAAGTAATATTATATTCAACCATATTGCTAACGGTAATATGTTTAGAAAACCCTTAAGCATTTGGCTTGCATATTTCCCGTGCAATAAACCAATAATGTCTTAAGGCGTAGAAAGGAAAGTACGTGTCGAGTACACAATGTAACGGCTTACGCCGAAACACGCTTTTCGCTTTGAATAATATTAAAACATTTTAATATTTGAATACACTGATAAGATCATCCACGACCATAGATACTTTGGATATATGCCATAATTATATAATAATACTAAAAATGTAAACAAGAAATTAAATACATTTTTAAAGATAATTTTTGTACGTGGTTCAACATTGAAAAAGATCGTATTTTTCGTGGAAATTCAGTGCAAAATTATGTGCAAAACTAATTCAGGATAGATAACAAATTTAAGAAAAACCATACAAATTTGAAGAAAAAAATAGTGTACGCATCTACTTGGTCGCAACAAGAGTTTTGTTTGTTGAATAAATTTTGTATTATTTATTAGTTTAAAGAATTTTTAAAACTGTTTCATTACAAGAATAAGTCAGCAACTCTATGAGATTGAATTCTTTTTTAAAGACCTATCATTGGACCATTAGAATTTTTAATGACAGAATGTTCCGAGGCTGTCCTCCGGGGACAGCCAGCATCGGGCCAGCCTAGGTCGTAAGCAACGATGTCAGGTGGGGCCGAACAAACACTTAATCGAAAATCCCAAGGATTTTCCCCGAGAAATAAAGGTGTCAGGCAGGGCGCTGCCGATTGTTAAAGTTTGTATCAATCTCGTTTTGTACATGTGAGGTCTTAATTGCGTTGCTGTGTGAAATATAAAACATTCAACAACAAATTTGTAAACATTGTTAACGGGAAAAGATAGAGATTTAGAGTGCCAGGCGAAAAGAGGTTCTTCTCAACTATCCATCTGCAGATGAGTACAAGATTCTTCTTACCCGTGTGCTAGTCTGTGAAAACTTTCGTTAGAATAATTCAATGCGAGTGCTGCAGAAATAAATGTAGTCATTTTTAACCAGTGTTTTTCAATAAACTTCCTTATAACTTACTTTCACACGCTCTTGCAATCAACATTAATCAAGGATATAAATTGGTTCTAATAATTTGTCGTGTTCCATCTATTGGTGACGAGCTGACGCACGTTAAATAAAAGTCTTTGCACGCACAACATCGGTAGTAGTTTTCTCTAAAGAAAACCAAAATAAAATGCATCTCAATGGCTGTTGAAAGTTCAACAAAATCTCAAACGACCATTTAAATTGTTTATCATCCGATATTCGATCAGAGGATATAAATTGAAACGTCGAAAATTATAAACTACCAAAAGCTTCTCAGCGATACGAGCACATACCGGCACGGAATGATCACTTGATTATGCGCGCTTCCCTTCGTTTCATTATCTATTTTTGAATTTAGCAAATTTCACGTGCAAGTTTTTAATTGTTAAAGTTAATTTCATCCATTATATATATACATATTCACATATATAAATTTAAAATCAATAGTTAATGATTTTCATTATATTTAAATTACCTCTAAATTACACCAATATTATTTATTTGTATTATAAATACTGTAATTATTAAAGTTATAAAATAAAGTGTTATAAATAAACCAAGTATAATTTATTTCCATTTTCTGCGTCAATAATTAGTTACTTCAAAACCTATAAAAATATTATTTATTGAAATTTTTATTCAACGTATATATTTGACGTACCCATTATTTACATAACGTATTATTTAGCGATTAAAAAATCTTTAAATTATTTTGGTTCAGCTTCATATTATCACTTTCAAACTAGGTAAATGATTAAATCAGCGTAATTTGAACGCTTTAAGTAAGTAGAGTAATTTAAGATTGAAAATTTCGTTAGATTTTAGGTCGTCTGTGTGAAGGTATATAATGATCATCGGACATATTTTACCACCGCGAGCCGATAAAATATTTTTATGTTATAAATTTTTGTGTTAGTTTGTGGTTAAATCAATAGATTGTGCTATTAAGAAAAGAGATCATAGCTCGAAAATCCGAAACTATAGGCGGGTATATAAAAAGCGAATTTATAATGACCTCGCATACCTTATAGAAAATTGTTTATTGGATATTATACTTCTCAACTATCGTGCAGGTATCGTTCATATGAAGAATAATGGGAAGATATTTGAGTATTGATGTAGAAGGATTAAGAGGAACGGAAGTTTTGAAAGCTCTGAGATTTCCTATTGATTGTGAGAAGGGAAGTACTCTGTAATCTCTTCTCGGAAGGAGATGTAATGATGAAATGATTAAATAATATTTGTTAGATTATGATTTCTATAGTAATATTTGAAATATTATCAATATTCGTATTGGTTAAAAAGGAAGAATCTGAATTATTGTACTTATATACTGAAAAAGTCCAAGGAAGGGGTGAATTTGCTTCCGGCACTTATATAACCGATGAAAAAATTCTTCGATGTCCGTCTGTCCAACCGATTACCGATAATGTAGTGTTAATGCTAATGCTGAAGTATTAACAATGTCTGTGCTAATCCTTTTGGGGTGCTTGTCATACTTAAGAGGTCATATGAATTCATCAAATGACAAGAAGGATCAATGAGAAAATGATAACTTGACCTATCAACTTAAGAATAAAATATATCAAAGGTAACGAGAACAAAGCTCAAAACTTGAGATTTTATCACCAACGGTCTATCCCTAACTGTTTTTTGTGGGTATTATGAATAGACAATGAGTTACTAGTTATGGAAAGGCCAATATTCAATTTAAAGGATAATGTTGGATTCGCACCTATTGCTGCGTCTGTAGATTAAAATCTTCCCATAGAAAGGATAAATAGGAAAGAAAATGACAGGAGGAAAAGAAGCACATCAACTATAATGAAGGATTATAAAGCACTTAAGGAAGGAAAAGAACAAGTGAAAAAAGGCATATTATTTTTTGCACCAAATAAGAGTCTAATCACAAGTTAGTTATTTAAAGATTGAATTGTAGGATTAGGTTAATAAGTGATGACACTTTATAGGTTTTTAGCTAGTCCAGAAGTGGGAAAAAATGGATAATTAAGATAAAAGAAGAGGTAGAAG
The DNA here is from genome assembly GCA_018907185.1 of Platyscapa corneri. NCBI lineage: Eukaryota > Metazoa > Arthropoda > Insecta > Hymenoptera > Agaonidae > Platyscapa > Platyscapa corneri. The sequence goes on from JACCHW010000121.1 coordinate 98,409, forward strand.
AAAACTAAAGTAAAATCGATTAAATAATAGAGGAAAAAGAAAGGGAAATTTTAATTCAATAGTTGTAAGTTATTGAACCCTTGATTTTAATACAATAATTAATATTTTAATTATTTTAATGATGAATATTCAAATAATTGACTATGAATTTGCACATTCTTCTTGAGTGCTACCAAAAAAGATACTGAATATGAAAAGTATAGTATGAAATTAATTTCATTGGCAGACAAAACGGTGATTGGTCGCACCTATCGTCAGGTACGAATTAGATTAGTAGAACCAAACGAAATAAAATTGAACCGATTGATGAAGATCTATTTCACATTAAAAGACGTGGGGGTGGGAAGAACAATACGTGCGAAGGGAAAAGAAGATCATGCCATAAATACGATATAAAAAACCATCAAACGAACACCGACGGGGTGGGAGACGGGACTATTAGGGAGCTGTGAGGATGCGAGCCCGACTTGTATAGGAGTAACGCGAAAACGCCGCATCAACCTTAAAATAAAGCCTGACTGTGACCCGGAATACGTGACACTCTATTACAGGAAGATGAGGCGACATATAATAAGGGTACGGTAGTGAGACGAAGGAAATGGCAAGAATGAGAGCATAATAATAGCCGCGAAGTCCAAAGGGGCAATCCTCAACGATCAGCTGGAGGTTGGGCCCGACTTGCTTATCTCATTATCCAGAATAATAATATACTTCCGGCGGTTCGCGTTTACATACAAAGGAGACATATACGATATGTTTCTATTAGTAAAAATTAGGGACAAAGACCGATCGGCGCAGCGCTTTCTATATCGCGGAAAAAGCCGAACAAAGTCACCGAGGATATACGAAATAACCTGCCTTGTATTTGGGACGAAGACGTCGCCAAGTAGCACGATTTTAGTGAAAAACAAAACACCTCCGCTACATCAATTACACAAATAGGGTGCTGTGGACGGACTCACAGGTCGTTATAGCCTGAATTCGTTCCGATCTGCAAGCGTTGCCGTGTTTATTACGAACCGACTCGGTGAAATTGATGAAATTACTAGGTTGGAGAAATGGTGACGGATGCTAATAAGCGACAATCCGGTAGATGACGTAACCCGAATTAAGAATCACTTCAATAATAAGGAAGCTGCGTGGTACACAGGACCGGCCATCTTACGGCAATCAGAACCGGAGTTGTCGCGAGAGAAGAAGCTAGCGGCGAGCCAGGCTTTGGAGATAGATGTACTGGAGAAGAAAACATCATGCACGTTTCCCACCACAGTTGAAAAACCGTCACTTCTGGACGTGCCCGAAAATCGGGGTAGATGGAGAAGCTACACGTGGAAAGACATGCAGGTAAAATAGTAACTAAGGCTTGAACGCCGACATCAGATGATAAAAAAACCGAAGAGCTCTGTCGAAGAGAAAAAGAAAACGACTGGCTTGAGGCTGCGCAAATCGAATACTTGGGGCTCAAAATATAAAACTTACACCGTGGGAGAATTTTAAAGATCAATAGTCGGATTTTAAAGCTCTACCCTTTCATTGACGACAATGGATTTATGAGGGTTAGCACCTAAGTGACTCCACTCGAGGACGCCGAATTTAACAATCAGCCTGCGATTATTACACGAGCGAGATGTGGTGGTGAGAACAATGCTAAATTATTACCACGTTAAATACCAACATGTCAGCACCGAATAATGCTAGACGAGGTAAGACAAAAGTACTAGGTGGTGGGTTATTGGGTAATTGAGAAGAGCACTAACTTCGATCTCCGTCAAATGCTAAGAATGTCGCGAGCTCCGTGGCCACCTAAGAGCACCGAAGATGGGATCTCTATCCATCAGGAGAGTCACGTACAAGTTGCGACCATTCAGCCACTGCGGCATAGATTATTTTGGCCCGATGTGGGTGAAAATAGATCGCCGTCAGGAAAAAAGGTGGGGCGTGTTATTCACCTGCCTCGGATAGAGCGGTACATATAGAGTTAGCAAGTATTCTTGACGCCCATTCCACAATAATGACACTACAGCGAATGGCCCCGCGGCGCGACTCGACGTCATAATATACAGCGATAACGCGACGAACTTCTCAGCAGCGAGCCGAGAGCTAAAAGTAGCCGTCGCCAACATACAAAGCGAAAAAATCACGCAATTCGCAAAAAACAGGTACATCGAATGGCGATTCAATCCTCTCCATAGGAGGAGAGATTATAAAATCAGTAAAAGCAGCTATGAGAACCGTGTTGAGGGACTGGCTCATAACCAAAAAGGTTTTACACACTGTGTTCACCGAGATCAAACACTCGGTAAACTCCTGGTCCCTCACACACGTGTCAGGCAACCCGCGAGATAACGAAGCCTTGACCCCGAAACAATTCGTCATAGGGATATCCTCGAACGAGGTTATGCTAGGCAGATATGAGACGTACGAAGTATGTCTAAAAAGACAGTGGTGGATTGCGCAAATGCACACTGATGCCTTCTAGAAGAGATGGCTGAGAGAACACCTGCCCAAACTACTATACAAACGTAAGTGTTTCGGGATTCAGGTCAGTGATCTCGTATAAATAGCAGATCATCAAGAGCCAAGAAACAAATGGTTGGCGGAGACCATCACTTGATTGTTTCTCGGAAAAGATCAACGCGTAAGATCTGACGAAGTGGTAACAAGAAAGAACAGGTGCGAACACTCCGCGATGAAGCTAGTTACACTAGCAAGAATAAATGTACAAAATCAATAAGATTTTGTAGGAGGAGCATGTGGCCGATGCATTTACCCGCCGATAAACGAAAAATTCGGAATAGAAAAATAAGAACTGCAACCTTGTAGGTAAAGAAAAGGATAAGAATTTGAGTACGAATACAACACGTGCGAGGCGGATGAACGTACGAGAAACAACGCAGCTTCCCTAATTAAGCCAAAAAATCCAGAAAAATAATATAAACTGAAATTATTTCTACTTGAAAATAGAAAAATACGAGAAAATACTGTACAGAACAGTTCATACAAGCAGGCCCACGGTCAAAATTCGAGCAATTCAGTAACAATCGCTCCCCACTACCTACTTCCACTATCAATTTCACCTTCTGTCTCTTACTTTTGTACGCTCACGCTAGGCTCTCTGCCTAGCTCGCGCGTCCATTCTTCCTCACTCTGATGCACACTACTTGTTCTTTCGTTCTCTCTCACTCTCATGCACACTCGGCTCTCAGTCATTCCCCATCTTCTCTATCTTACGATGGTCTAGAAAAACTAAATGAAAACGATTTGAGCAAATGCGACTAACTACGACGACTTTATGAAAAAAGGGGTGGAACCTATTAGCCCGTCACGACGGGCTAGAATTACGACTCCCGACTACTCGTACCTCTCACGACTTATTGGAAGTTAACAACTCCCAAAACCTAGAGAGCCTTCCCCTTTCCACAACTTTCACCCCTAGCGCCTGTTTGAGTAATTCACTTTTTGGGCGTTCCTTGGTTAAAAGGTCAGATACCAATAAGATGTCCCACTTATCCACCTCGATGTTCAGCTATTTAAGGTTTTTTATGACCTTATCGATAGTGGCAAGGCCACGTTATAAATTTACTAAGAACCATGGGAATAAACATATACCGAAATTGAGGCCAGGTTAAGTAGTTATCTGAAAACTCCGGAAGCCTGATCTTCGAGAGCGTCAAGCTCTGAGAACTCTCAGGTAACTCGCAATATATTACTTTTCCGGCCTCAATATCGCCATCTTCTTAGACCACAAATTTGCCATTACCGTTGCTACGGTTGAGTACAAATTTTGCATAATTGCGTACCTTCCCTCACTAAAGTACACATTATTGATGTGAGCTATTATCTATTACCTCGTGCTCCTGCTCAAACTTATGGTAAAACGAAGATAGACGAGCGAGTCCTTCCAACTCCATTTTGTCATGAGATAACGGAAGGAAGTTGATGATCTCCTGAACAGCGTCTATTCGTTATTGTTATGATTAAAGCCTGATAAATAGGGCGGGAGGCGTTTGAAGCTTTTTCCCATTTTCTCCGTTGTTAATCTTTACCGTTGAGTCACCATGGGATCGTTGTTGAGCAGGTGAAGGATTGCTTCTAGTGCTTGGATGTGAACATGACCGAGACCTTATGTCAAATGAGAAATCAATAATCAATAATTGATGATCGATAAACAGGTGGCGCCAAAAATGATTCATTCTCAAACAAACTCTTATCAATAATGACTAAACTAGTATGCACTCATTATTAAATTATAAGTATATCCAGTAAAAACAAATGAGTTACTTAGTAATAATTAATATGTGAGGCTGTCAATGATGTGTGAGTGTATCACTGAGTCTTTTTCTATTTATGTGTGTTCTATGATATGTGATATAAGGGTTAAATGATGTTGATGTATTTATTCTATTTAACAATTATTATTTATTAATATAACTTTATGAGGTGATCAATAAAAAAATTAGTAGACTTTTCATGTATTTTACAATTAGCAGATCTCTTTTAACTGGTTTATCTGATTTCTTTTGGTAATCGATAAGCCAATCATATAACTCGTCAATTGTATTAACGAATTATATTGATATAATATTTGAATAGCTTAATGCGCGCGGCAGGAGAAACTAGCGCCATCCGATGACGCCGCCTTTTTCGTCTAGTGGTGAGTAAGCTTGTCGATAATCATAGATAAATCAATAGATTGATATATGATTTCAAGATGGCAGAACCTGTATCATTTTAAGCAATCTCAAACAAAATGACCTATTGTACTTATATATTTATAGAAATTATTTAATATCTAATATTATTATAAGTGTACAATAATTTTATAATACTTTAAATAGTCAACAAAATTCAGTATAGAAAATAAGTCGCGAAAGTCTGTGTTTGATCTTGTCTAAAGCTGAGTCCTAGGTCTCATCTGTTAATTTCGGGATTGAAGAAGTTTTAATATTCTGCCAGCAATTCACTCATGGTGAGATAACAATATTCGGTTCAAGTAAGGTAAATAGTCATTTGTAGAAAGGTATTTTAATTTTTAGAAATAGTATTTCGGTAAGATTTTTGTGTAGTAATGCGTACGTGCTGTATGTATTAGTAGCGTAAAAGTATGTTAATATGTTATATTTACATTAATATCTTTAATTGAATACATTATATGTATTTAATCATTTCGTAATTATATATCTATAAAATTATCGATAATTTGTACTTTTTATAAATTGAAATAACCAGTATTCATATAATTCATTAAATATAGTTTTAAAAACAAAAAGCTGTTGCCAGCTTCGGACCTCTCGCAAGTGCGGTGCGTCTAAGTATTAGGTGCACGCGACGTGGATGTTCGCCCTGAGAAGAGCGGATTGGGGTGCGAAATAGAGATGATAGAAAAACCAACAGGCACCGTGTGGTTTTCGGAGTACGTGGATCTCTCTCTGTCGCCTTTCCTGATAATTCCTCTGCCTTTTGGCCAAGGACACTCGGCTTTTATACATTTCCCGAGTGGGAAGTCGAGCATACCTGGCGGCAATTGTTCGACGCGCAGGTCCGAACGCGTCGAACACGTCGAAACGCGCGGCTGGGGCCTCCTCCGCGGCCGTCTACCTCACCGATATAATCCGGACCTCTACCGGATCCAGTCGCCTAGACGCGTTATATGGCCTCTATCATCCGACGGGCGACAGGTGCCATAAACCGCCTGGCCCGAATTTTAGCTCGTATCGGTGGGATTCCTTTTGTTTTTTCTTTCATTTACGGCCCCAGTGGTCGGTCGCAAGGACGCGCCGCACACTTGGCCCGGCCGTGCCCCGCCCGGTTGATCCGACGTGCGTCAATGTATAATATATTGTTACAAATAATTCATAACTAATAATGTAATTGAAAATATTATAATTTTATTCATTATGAATATTATAGAAAGAGTTGTGTATTTTTCTTTTATGGTTTAAATTATAATAAATAAAATTAATAAAATTAAGAATAAAATTCATTAATACAGGAAAATGTAGTTGGATATTATTTTTTTTTAATTTAATATTATGCAGCTTTCTATATATGCTTATGCATTATTTAGCATAATTTTTTTTTCTTTTGCAGAATTTAATATCCTTTCCAGAAATATCTGAAATATTCAATATTTATTTGAATATATCATTATTCTTGGCCATTTAAAGAAAAACGCAATAATCCAAATTTTTATTTATTATTAGTATGTTTTATTATATTTTATTCTACATTTTTTAATTATTCATTAGATTTTTTAATATAGATGTATTTTTATAAGGTTTTTATATGTACAAATAAATTATGCAACAAAATACTGTAATAATAAAAGGTGAATTTAATAATTTTACAAGAAAATGTAGACAATATTTGAAAAATACATTTTTATTACAATTATTTATCAAGTTTATTTGATTGTTGATTTTAAGTATGTTTTTATATTTATCTACTAAATTTAATTTTAAGCAAGAGCTCATTTTTAAAAGATATATACTGCTTTAATATTAATGGTTCATTTGAGTACATGTTTAAGTAAGTTCAAGAGGGTTATTTTTATTTCAATAATTTTATAAATTATATTAATTTATATTATTGCAATCCTTAAATACTCTGAAATAATATTATAGCATTAATATAAATACGTTGTTATAAATAGTACAATTATATACTTTTAAAATTTTTGTAACAATTAAGATTGATAATTGTATAATTTCAACATTATAAAATATTCCACTTTCAAACATAAAAGACTATTAAGGTCATACCGTAATATTATAAGCAATATTATTTATATATATATACTTTTAAATAATCAATATATAATTATTACTTTATTATAAATATTACGATGATACAGCACGTGACTTTAAAAATGATTTATTCATTTTTGTGACGCAAAATTAATTTTATTATACTATCTACCTATAAAATAATTAAATAAGTGAATAATAATATTCATAATAAAAAAAATCAAGTTTTATAGAAATTTTTCCATAGTGATTATTAAATTTTATATATTTTGTTATTTACAAAAAAATAGCACTAGATGCATTTTAATTCCAAATTGTCTTATGCATATACAAAAATATAATACTAACTTTTATAAAATATTAACTGATATGTATTTTCATTTTTTACTAATTTTAAAAGAAAAGGCTCTATTTGTAAATTTCATTGTTTACAAATATTTTTTAATTTATAATTCATATAATAGGTCATATGGAGTTTATCTATTTGTGGACCCGTGAATACTGGGTTAATTCTTTCTAGCAAAGTGAAAACGTAGAATCGATACGTTCTCATAAAGAGAAGAAGTAAAGAAAGAAAGCAATAAGACAGAAAAGGAGAGATTGAAAATCTTTGAATATACATTTTAAATTATAATACATTAACACAAATATTTCTTGTATATTATAGAATCATAATTTTATATAATAGAGAAAACTAATTATGGATACACAAAGATGCAATTAATTTCTTTAATTTTAATTTCTTTCTTTAGTATAGATGTATTTAAAAGTAGCAAGTTTTATTTTAATTTCAAATCATGTTATTGCCTGAAACTAAGCTGAAAAATTCGGTAGTTTAAAGAACTTTGTTTCTGTGGAATTTGTTAGATTTAAAAATTATAAAGGAATTATAAATAAAAAGTACTTCTATTTTTTCTTTCACTAAAAAATTATTTCATTATACTTTCATTTTACATTAAGTTGCACATATATATATTTAAATATTTAATAAAACCGTTTTTAATTTCAAATTATAGTATTTTCTAAATGAATTTTAATTGTTAATGAGTAAAATAAACATATTATATAAATAATTTTATAAAATAAATAAAAATATCTCTAAGTGTTCGATTATTTTACTATGTTTTTATATTATAAAATATATTTACCTAAAATATTATATTATTTTTTTTTTTATTATTTCTATTCCAATAATTTTTATTAGATTTATGGTTATTACATAAATATTAACTGTGATGTTATTCTATACATTAATATTATCAATTTCATATTTTCAAAGATATTGCAAAAACGTTGTAATATACAATACATAAACATCTACTGTATTGCGTACAACAGTCTATTAGGCGACTGCCCTTTTCCTTTTTGCTGGAAACTTTCCGAATTTTCATTTATACGCACGTTAAACTTCGTATAAAAAAATGTGTAAATATAACTATTACTTTGCATCTTGCTCTGTTACCTATCTCGTGTATTATGTGCCTAAATCTATGTGTACGCGATCGCGACACGTATCAGTGACACTCGTTAATTATGAAGGGACAATAATAATAATCTAACAAAATAATTTTTAATTTAGGCTCAATTATGACGTTCCAGCTCAACGGATCGGGCAGAACAGCTGCCAAGTAGTTTAACGCAGCTCTATTTAACATCTAGCTTCTTTTTACATGATTTTGTTTTCGCGAAATCTATAAGTCGTTGCATTCCCGAAATTCGACGGGGGTGGAAAGGTGTAGATTTTGTCATGCATCGCGATAGCCGCACGATTACATGAGAGCGAGAGAGAAGGAACGAGGACCGAACGCGTGAGAGTGAGGAAAAGAGGGAGAGAGCAGGCGAAGAATGCTCGAGGAGCGGCGTGCTAGAGCAAGAGAAATGGAATAAGAGTGGGAAGTAGGCAATAGGAAAGAAAATTTGGATGCGTTGTTTGTACTTACGTACCCTACGATTCGAAGATATTTTTCTTTGTTTACAATATTTCTAACGATTAGTGTCGTCTATTTAATTACGCCCATCCGCATCGCATATACTTACTCTGGTATGACGCGATCGCGATTTGTTTTTTCATTTATTTGTATCATAAACACCATTATGATGTAATTGCTTATTTTATTATTGTATGTTTTAATCTTACGAATGAGCGCATTGATTACACTATGCTTAAAATTTCTTATCCACTTTGCTTATAGTGCACCGAATATTCTCATGCATCTAGACTCTATGCACCGCTCAACGATACAAGAAATTTCTTATCGAAAGACTTATTTTCTCCTATTTCCCATTTACTTTTATTATCCGTCTCAAATGACTTTACACCTACCTTACACTGAATATTTTATATCTTTTTTTAAATTATTACTACAATATTATAAATCCTAGAATATAAAAACTACTCCTTTTCACGACCTTTTTCCGAGTTCAAGTTTGACTCAGTTATCGTATCATTATATTTCATTATTTAAACCATAGTGTTAGTAACTGGCATATTAAACTAATTTTTACTAATTCTCCTATATCGATAAATAATTAAAATCACAAGTAATTATAAGCACAAGTTACTATTTTTCGTATAATAACATTTTTGAAATATTGTAAACAAAGGATAATAATTATAAATATAAAAATTTAATAAATAATTACTTTAATTCAAAAAGTGAATTACATTTATTAAACAAATAAACGTCCATGTCCCGAACCTTATAACATTAATTAAAAATTAAATTCAAACAATTAAAAGAAGATTTTTTTATATGTCTACTTACTATATTCTACTGTTGGTTAATATATTATATTAATCCAATATATAATTATACTAATTAATATAATATTGAAAAAAGCTTCTCCTTTCCTATTGTATAAAATAAAAAATACTTCTATAAATAATATAGTTATTGAGACAGCAATAATTTATACTTATAAAAAATTTATATTTTATAACTATATACTATATATTTATATTAAGTATAATTTACTATGTTAATTTTCAATCATTTAATAAATTATGTATCGAAAGATCTTGAAATTCATAACCACTATATTATCTCAAATTGAAATACGAATATTGTAGAGTTTGTATTATATGTTTATATAATAAAAATTTTTGCACTTACATATAATATTAATATTGAATTAAGAAGAAATTAATAATTAATATTTAGCGTATATATGCAATACCAGTGAATAAACAAATTTAATTAAGTACAATCAGAAAGTTTGCGAGCAAATATTCGTTCATAAACAACGAAGTTAAATAAAGCTTAGTGAGACTAACTCGTTATAGATTGACAATGACAGATTTTAAAGCGTGTTTAATATTCAATATTATTTTTTTTATATATAATTAGCAAAATTCGATGATATACAATACGGCTACATATGAAATGAAAGAAATAATTTAGAAAACTTTAATATAAATGTTGTATTAATATGTTTCCTTTTTCTAATTTAACAGAATTAATTTAATAAAAAAAAAATTGTATAATTTAGTTACAATTATTTTTATAAATTTAAAAAATTTTTTTTGGACAATAACTCTTCCTAACTTTAATTTGAAAAAATTTTTTTTATTTCACTATTTAATATTATTTTATGTGTTTCTTTACTTATTTATCATAATAAAATTTATTACTTATATTACTTATTCTAAATAATTTTCATAATTCACTTGTAATATACTTCAAAGCTTTTAATTAACTTTAATGATATTCTTATCTTATATTTTCTCGTTCTTTCATTTGTATTCAAAGGATATCACGTGAACACGTATAATTTTTAAGAAATAACTAAAATCATTAATATTCTTTGGATGGAATTAAAATAATTTTTAATAAAATATATTGGTCATTTTAAAAATTATTTATTTAAAATTTATTTAAAATAAATTATCATTTATTACTTAATATCTAATACTATATTTAGTAATAATATACAATTATTTTTATATACTATATAATATAATAATATTATAACACTAATTCATATTAATATATAATATCGAAAAATTTATTTTTGATTTTTAATTGTGAAAAAAACTGAGAATCTTTTTGTTGAATACTATTGGTATTAATAAATTAACAAAATCGATATCCTTTGTAGTTATTTTAACAATTAAATATTATTCTTAATTCTAGAATAAAATAAAACTCTTCGAAAATTCACTCTTGTACTTTCATATCTTTTTTGAAGTTTTAATATCTTGTTTCTTTCTATTAAATACTTAATACAAAAAATAAGATGAAACTATAATCAAAATAACAAGTTTCTTTACAAAGTAAAATCGCTTAAGATAAAGATAAATATATTTGATGGAACAAGAAACCATTATTTCATATGCATCTTATAAGCGTTTTATTTTTGTTCTTTTTTAATCCATACATAGTGTACTTATTCTTTTAATTTTTATATATTTATCAATGTAAGTATCACTCAATCATAGATATCAGTAAAATCATAGATGTTGGTTCATATGCATAATATCCTATGCAGTTTTATTTGTATACAGATGCCCAGAATAATATAAATTCTTTAGCCAAGGTAGCTGCTCTCCAATGGAGTTAATCACTTTCTTCTCTACAGTATCTATATTCTTCTTTTGCAGTTATCCGAGTAAAAATGAGGAAGTTATATAACATTTATTGACTTTGCTAGAAAAATAGACAAAAATGCATTGCTTAACGATTCTTATCCATGGAAAATACGTGAAAATCCTGCAAAAAAAAATATCTGAGAAGATAAGAAAATTAAAATCAATTAAATAAAATAATTTAAAAACTTGTAACAAACAAATTACAAATATAATTGAGATATTTGATGAATTTGCAATCAGATATCAAAAAAAGTAAATTGTATTACAAGTGATATTGATTTATTTTTTTATATAATATTATTAAAATGTATAATAATAATTTATATTTTTTCTAAAATTTTACAAATATTAATAACAAACGTAAAAATTTTCATAAAAGGAAATGACAGCGTATGCAGCTTAAAATTAAGAAATTTTAGTTTTTAAGATAAAAATCATTTAAAAATAAGAAATTACAATTGGTTTGTAGTATTGAGGGTAAATAATTAAATGTATTATGTATTTGTTTAAGATACTTATTTATTAACTTTATTTACTACTAGGTATATATTACAAAGGATAATAATATATTCGCTGTGGACGCGTGGAACACGAACGGTTGCACTAGTCAAACTTTCCGGGCACGCCATCGGCATCGGGCGAATTTCTTAAATGTTTACTATATTGACATTTATTATTTACGTTATTTAGTTTTTTATTGATAAAGTTAACGATCACAATGTCGGACGTTCGCGGACGTTTCACTAGGCGGTAGATACTCGTTCTTATGTTTTAAGTTCGCGGGGCTGCTTTGTCGTATATCTTGACGCATGGCGAGCTATGATTGGCGCAGTGGAATTTGTCTTTGTTAGGTGTATGCTACAGGTTTTTTTATAATGATAGAGCATTTTATGAATAATGATTTATTATATATTCGCTGATACTTTATTCTAACTCATAATAATTATATTAAGTTATTTTTGTGCACAAATATATATAAGAATCAATTATAATTTTAATTTTTATACTATTAAAATAAATATAAAATCAACTTATTTACAATTATACAATTTATATTTATAAATTTAAATTATTAAAAAAGATTTCATAAAATTTATAGTATTTTAGAAATGGTATTTTTGTTTGTTAAAGTACATTAAAAATTATACTTTACAAAATTTTTAATAATGATATATGACTTTGTTTATATTAATATTTATATATAAATTTGAAACTAGGAAAGTTTATGATTTTACTCGGATAAGTAACGAGCAAACTTCAAATAATTAGTACTGATTTATAAAAACATTTTGTTCTATTAAATATTTTTTTTGCGAGTATTTAGTTATATACAGTATATATATTTACTTATACAGTATGTAATTTACATTTATATACAGTATACATAAAATTAGTAGTAACTTTAGCTTTTTTTATTGTAGAAGAGACAGTGGGATTGCATATTTAATGCACATAAGTCATTGATGATCTTTTGAAGTTTTTATTTATAGTAAAAAATAAAAAGAAATGATGTTTTCTTTATCTAAATAGTAATTATAAATAATAATAATAAATCTCATTGTTACATTAAGTTATATCAAATATTTAATTAACTTATATCAATATAAATACTATTGAATATAAATACATTTAAATAAAAAATATGATTTAAAGAAACGGATACCCTATTTTTTTGCAAGTGATGAATAAGAGTTATTGATGTGTAGTAAGGGTACTAATACATGAAAAAAGTAACAGTGAGAAAGAGAGAGCAAATGATGAATTCTTCTGTCTTTTATTGTTGACATTATTTGTATCATTTTTTATCCTATAATTTTAATATAGATAATCTAATTTTAATATATATAATATTTAACTGTTCAATATTGATGGTTAAATAATACATATGGAGCCACCATGTGACAATTGATAAACTAATGGTTTATCGATAAGAACAAATCACCGCGTGGTAAAAAAGAGGGCGCCGCTTATCTCGCGGGATTTGATAACGCGCTAGGATCAAAAGTCAATGGCCAATCAGTGCGATCGATTCTCTCGCCACGCACGATCTAGGCCAAGTTTAGAATGATCTACTCATGCAGTAACTATATACCGTGGGTTGAAAGAGAGGGCGCGTCAGATCAATTGCTTATGATCTCTTATTATTGATTGGATAATGAGATCGATTGAATGAACACGTGTAAAAAGAAAGTTTTCTCTTGCGATCAAGTTTATTTCACTTTGTAGTTTTTGCTCATAAAAGCAATTCATACTTCTCATTTAAAAAAGTTCTTTAATTTCACTTATTTAATATTATCTGTGATAACTTCTCACAATAAAAACTGTTCATTAACATCTACAATAGTACATCGTCATACAAACACTTTGTATATCAATATACGCACACAAATCCAGATACTCACTTTCATTAAGTATTGTTAATTATTTATTAATTATTGTTAATTTTCAATTATTATAAGTGCATTATAATTTAATATAGTTTGAGTGCGTTAACAAATACAGATAGAAATAAGTTACTCAACATTGTTATTAAGCGCGCTACATACAAGTTCAATTATTAATTCATAAGTTATATTCATTTTTAATTATTTATTCGTTAATTTAATATCATTATAAAATTAAGTTCTGTATTTAATAGGTGCGCACTCTAATTATTAAGTTTGTTGATTAGTGATAAGAAATAATAAAATTAGCTCATTTGTAAATACTCAACTTATTGCTTCGTGTCCTTTTTCTCCCTTAAACAACGTTTGAAAAGAAATTCAGCACATTCTCAAACACTAACAAAGTATAAGAAATTTAAAATTCAAATTTTTTTGAATAAAAAAAAATAAAGATGAATTCATAAACGTTCTATTATAATATAAATAATTTTTATTACTTATTGAACATTATTTTATATTAAGGACTAAAATTATGTTAATATATAAAAGATACATTTTGATAGATTTACTTTTGATTTATTAAAAAATTCATGACCTAGATATTTACTTAATTAATAAATTATTAAACCTTTAAATACATTTTTGTTTTGTAACTAATTATTTTTCCAAAATTTTTAAAATATAATAATTATATTTAATTATGAACTAAGTTTTATAATTTTTTTGAAGTATTAAAAAATCAGTTTTAAAATTCTTATATATAGTAGATTAAAAAAAATATTAATTCATGAATAAATAAATATAGACATACAAATTAAGTTGAGAAATTGATTCGTAAGTTAGTTTCAGATATTTAAATAATTTTTCTAAAAATATAGAAAAACTTATATATTATTTTAATAATTAACTAAAACATAACATCTTTATATATTGATACTATAAAAAAGACAAATTATAATAGGTAGTTTATTGAAAAATATATAACACTGTTATATTACATTAAAATATTTATTTAATAATTTTGTGTATCTGTTCTCATCTTAAATGTATGCATATACAGTTCTTGAATTATTTTCACTTAAATTATATTAATTTTCTTATATTTAATATTGTGGTAATAATTTCTCTAAAAATAAATATAGTTTTATTACATATAAAATATTTACAATTAATTTTACATTTCACTTGTTGCAACACTGAATGTTCAAATAAATCTATCTTGTACATAGTTTTAACTTCTTATTCGTTTATCTTCTTCTTATTTTTTCCTTTTTTCCAGTGTATTTTGTATGTTAAAGTTATATTGCTTCTACTTTCTTTCATACTATATCACGAATTCCTTATCTTGAATTATATTTCACTACCCTTTTCTATGATGTGTCTTAACGATTTTTTTTTCTCTTCTTTACACAATCTATAAACTTTCTCTTATTCCGTTAATCATTGTTAGTTCCCTCTCGTCGTATTGCTTATTCATAAATTACATATCCATAATTACATCTGTCGCACTATTGTTATTTGCTCTATCCCATCCCATAACGTATCAACATTTTCAAATTTCTCCCTCCGCATACACTATCACCAATCTATTACATGCCAGAAACTTATTCTTTTTCTTTTTTTTCTTTTAATCTTTTTTGTTTACTAAAAGACTTCCTTCTTATATCCTTGCGTGTATTCTTTTTCGTTTCTATCGTTTTGCTATTTATTATTTTGTTTTCAAATGCATTCATAACTTTTGTAGCTTTAATTACTATTCTGTTTTTTTACTTCTATCATCATAATACATAAAGTCTTTCTCAAACAGGTTTATGTGATACTTCAAACTTTTCCTAAGATTTTTTTTAAGAAGTCTTTTAGTCATTAATTTTTTATGTAAATTAACTTTATTATCTTCTTTGAATTTATATCTAAGTAAATAAACTGTTTAAATATTTCTACTTCTTTTTCCTTCTATAAATTGTTTTTTCTTCCTCCCCTGTGCTTTTCTAAACTTCATTATTTTGATTTTTTCTGTTTTTAATTTTTTCTTTTATTCTCCAAATAGTTTCTAAATATTCTTAACATTTTTCGTAACTTAATTGAATTTTTCTTAAATACTTATCATTCTCTTTCATTTTTCGCTATTATTATAATGTCAGCTACCTATGTAATAAGCATTATTCGTACCTTTCCAATTTAAATACCTAATTTTCTTGAACATTTTTGTTCCTCTTCTAAGATTGAGTTTCCTGTGTTGGACAGAATTATGCTTAAGGGTATTATTATTTTACTCCCTTTTTGATTTCTTTTTTTAAATTATCTGTTCATTAATTTAAATTTTTGTCTTTGTATCTATATACATGTCCCTTGCAAGATCTATTAAATATTTTTGAATGCATACTTGTTTCATACATTTACAGATTTATTCTCTTTTTTCTCGAATCCATATTTACAGGGACAAAAAATTTTCTACCTTATCCATCTTCGCTTCTTATAACCACGCGTATGCGTCCGCTACGTTGAATACTGGGAGTTTCGTAACTGTCTTCAAGTATTGTTTCCCAGTTTTCACGTGATTTGCGAAACCACCGTGCAAAGTTTTGCGTGCCCAAATGCCATTGGGTCTGACTTTTCAGCTGCACATTTTTCTAAATTAATTTATAAATTATTTTTCACATGTATCGTATTTAATCGGAGTCGTTGTTTGGTTCCTCGAAATCTTGCTGTTTCTATCGCTTGCAGTTATAAGCAGCTATGTATAATTTATTTTTTATTAAATTTTAGACTGGATTCATCGTTGTCATCTACATTGTCAACGGTTATAATACCAGGTTCCAGAACCTCATTCTTATTATCTTGTTTCTTATCTTATTTTCTAGAAATATTTTTGAATTTCTCTTCTATTCTCGTATTGTATGTAAAAAGATTAATTGTATTTCTATGTATAGCATCAACTGCTTTATTTTAGGCATATATATCCTGGAATTTTACACCAACATAATCTGTTCTCTGTACCCTTATTCTCCATATAAATTTTACTTACAGTTCTAATTCCCGTGTTGTTTTTCAACTTCTTTAATTTTTCCACTGACGTAATCCCTTTATACTTTTTTTATTATTATATTTTGCTCTATTTTTTCTTTCTCTTCTATAATGTAATCTACATTCTTTCTTTCCTTTTCATCTTCTATTCTTTCTTATTCATTGTCGCGGTATTGGTGTTGTCGTTTCTTTTTTCTTCTGATTTTGACTCACCTCAGTATCTTCTAAATCCTACACTTATTTCTTATTATTCTTTATTTCCTACTGCAGTTCCGTCTTTTTATTTCTTATTTTTTTTATTTTTTATTATTACTTTTCTTATCTTCTTTTCTAATTCTTCTAATTTTTTTCTGAATTATTCCTTATCTCTTTCATACATTCTTGAATTATGGTTATCTTTCATCTGATGGTCTTCGCATATTTGTCATTTATTTTCTATTTTTTCATTTTTTCTATTTGTACTTCTCCGACTTAGAAAATCACGTTTCTTTTTGTTTCTTTTATATATTATGGATGTAATCTTTATTTTTATTCTTTGTTTATATCTATCAGATCTATCTTCCTCTTTCAATTTTAGATTTTTGAATTTTTATTTTATACGCGTTTCGCGCTTTACCTGTCTTTGTTCTGTTGCTTCCTTTCCTTTTCTACTTCCCTCAAGCCCCATAGTCATTCTTTTCTCGATCGCGTTGAAACGTTCTTTTTCTCTCTTTATATCACGCCACTGCTTAACTTATTTTTTTACCTTTTATTTCTTGTAGTGTTTTCTTACTTTCCTCACTTTAATTCTGTTTTTCTACCTACTTCTGCTGTACTCTTTTTGTTTCTTTTCACGTTTTATTTTTCTCACTCTTTGGCTTCTTATTCACTGCTTCCAATTCTTTTTTATAGCTCTTATTTACAACGTATCCCCTTTATGCTGTAAAGTCGGACTATAAATGTTTTAAGTACTTACAATTATTTATTAGTATAACATTTGTTTATTAGTTTATGCAGTAGTTAATTCGTTTATTTTCTTACTTAAAAATTAAAATTACTTACTTTATATGTTAAATAAAAATATTTAAAAATTACTTTATTTATATGTTTAATTAGTCAAGTTTTTTCAATAATTATTAAGCTTCAACAATATCATAAAATTTTTAAAAAAACTTTTTAAAATAAAATTAAAATTCTTTAAATTATACATGATATTACGTTTTTCTTATGAATATTATGACAATATTATGAATATTATGACAATATTATGAATAATTTTTAAATTTATAGATAAAAATAAATTACAATTTTTTAATGAATATACTATTTTTAAACTATGTTCTAAAAATTTTTTTTATCATAAGTATATAAATGTATTCATAAAAGCAGGTGATCAACTTTAAAAAGTATAATATTGGATATAACATGTGTACTTCACAGCTGAAAGTAAAAAGCTTTATGTGTGCTATGCATTAATAAAATGGAAAGACTGTATTCTTGAATATATGAACTCATCTCAACTACAATAAAAATATTTTTAAATATTTTATTAAATGTAATTTTTTTATACAAATAAGAATTATTAACAATTTAAAAAATCGTGTATCTAAATTTTAAATCATTAATTTGCACTAGATACTACCTTACTAAGTAATTTTTGTTTGAACAAAAAAATTTATAAAAATATTCAAGAGGGCAATTTTTATCTTTCGAATCTAATTATTTGTAAAAATTTGTATCAAATTATTTTTAAAAATATTTTGATATTAAATTTTTATATTCTCTTTGATGCATCATGAGAAAAAGCATTATTTTGCAAATATAAATATTGTATATTAGAAACCATTATTTCTTTTATTATTAAAACTCTACATATGAAAACTACACATATGACTTTACAATTATTTTTATAACATATTAACTTTAGATATAAATTTTCGAATATATTAATTACATAATAAATTATATTAATAATAAATTATATTTCAATATACTGGGACCGCATGCAGGGTACATTTTTCTTTTCTTGTCAATTGTCCCCTTGTTGCATGCACAAAACACATAATAGATAAAAATGTAATATATTTTTTGTTATGTTTATCTAAATATACTTTATATCTAATACATGCTGTTTGTAGTTAATTTCAATGAGCAATTATTTTGTTATTAGAAATGAAAACGAGAATTTTTAAATATTTTTAACGTAATTTAAATAAAAATATAACTGTCTAAAAATAAAGAAACATATCTTCCTATCTTTAAGTTATATTTTAATTAATTTTATAAATATAAAATAAATAGCTTACATATTTTGCATTTTTTTTAATTTTGTCTTATCAAGTAATAGTACTATATGATATTATACATTATTGTATCATATTATATCATTTATACTATTTATATACTATTCGAAGTATACAATTAAGTTGTAATAAAAAATAATTTACCGTAATGTGATATACAAACAATAAGATACTTGAAATTTGAAAGTACTTATTATCTTGTTATTTTGGAAGGGATTGAGTGTATTGAATTACTGCCAAATAACCTTTAATTGTATTTTTAGTTCATTTTTGGGATAATTCCAACATTATCCAGTCTTGATAAAACTGTATATTTCATTTTCGTGTTTGAAATATAGGATTTATGATATAATTTATATAGAATGTTAATTCTATTATCGTAATATGTATAGTTAAAAAATATATCTAAATGATTAAAAATAAAAAAATTATGATTTATGACACAATCTATGAGCAAAAACTGAAAATATTTAAATACTAATTTAGAATAGACAATTAATCCAATGTGTCCACTTATTAAAATTTATATGAAAGAAAATAAAGACTTATTGATTTAGTTTACAACAGAATTCAACTAATAGTCACTTGATTTTTGTAATTATTGAATGATTTTTCATAAAAATGGTTACACAATTCATGTGATTTTGATTGATAGACTAATAATAACTGGATAACTATTTCTATTTTTGATAGTCTGTTCTAGTAAAGATGATAGTTTTTCCTATATATATAAGTCTTCATTTTTATTATTAATAGTGTACATTTTTCGGTGCTTAATAACAACATTTCAAATTTAAGAGAAGGAAAAGGTATAAAATTATTATTAAATATTTATTATTATAAAATAATTGCATTACTTTTCACTGATATGATTAACATCGAAAAACATTTACGAAGAAAGAAAAATTCATAAATTTTTATTAATTTGTAATTATTTACTTAAATCAATTGAGATGTTACTAAATTTAATTAAAAAATTTATGTTGCATAAATTCTTAAAATTATTTGTGAATATATCATGACTTTAATTAAACAGATATATTTAATTATTTAGTTAAATTATTTAATAACAATATTTAAAATATATATATATATATATATAATTTTTCTGCAACAATAAATAATTTTTAAGTGCTTTAATTTAAATTTATTAAATTAAATGTTTCTTAGTAAATGGATATTTTATTTTCTAGATTGTTTTAGTATAAAATTAAGAAATTTTTTATTGAATTAAGCTATTTTTTAGAATATATATATTGTTGAGAATAGAATCGCGCGAGTCGGAATCGAGTAGAAGTTGAGTAATTGGACCGAATTTTCGCATTTTTATAGAAAACTTTTTACTCGTAGCATTTATAGACCGAGAGGAAAGGGTCGCTACATTCGCCGCCGCGCAAACCAGAAGTCAGAAACGAAACTGATTCAACGATCAAATGTCAATCGCAAGTTGTTCTTTTTTTTAGCCCTTTTCCTTTTTACAATTTATATGATATGTGTAAGTTACTTTATATCCCTAATAGTATCTTGGCATAAAAACCCTCCTGCGTATAAAGCAGGAGGAAAACAGCCTGGGCAACCTAATTACTCGGTGGAAGATCTAGTTCGTCGTTTTGAACCGTTTTCGGTAATCTATTGACAACATTCTTAACCTTTAATTGTCTTGATGCGACTGCCAAGTAAACTGTCGCGTATTTGCGCACCCAGGTGCACTTATTACGATAGCTAATCCTGGCTCGCTTACACATGCTCGGCACATGCTGCACATTTACCTATCCTATTGTCAACACAACATATATATAAATTAAGTTTGCATAATTTTTGTACGAATTTTTATTTAAACATTTTAACGATAAATCACATGTCTATGTTTAGCCAATATAAACTATATGTATATACATTTACTTGGCTTGTCTTATTTATTTGTTCAATATTTCTTTTATACAATTTTTTGTTTTTATTAGATAAAATTATTATATAAAATTTATGGTATATATTTTATTCCAAATCAAAGAAATTTCTGACTATATTATGAAAAAAAATAACTCTTTTAGTTTTATTCACTCATATTCAAAATTTATAAATAATTTTTCAGATTTATCATATTTATTAATTTTATGAATATATGTATAATAATATTTTATATTATACTTCTTCAAAAAATAAAAAATAAAATTAATTAAAATTCTACTTAAATATGAAATTAATATTCATATTATTGTATTTTATTAAGTGACATATGCAAGAATTTTATTATATATGCAAAAAAGCTTAACATTTTAATTACTTTTCCAAAAATATGTATTTATAACTTTGTTTGTAAGAAAATTTTATATATAGTTATTAATATAAAATTTATAAATATTAAATACTTTTTAATCTTGAAAAACTTGCTAATTTTTTTAATTTTATAAAAATATTTTTTAATTTTTTGAAACTTATGACTATAAGTAAAGCATGTATACTCTCACTTGAAGTAAAAATGGTTTCTATAAAATATTAATAAACTCATTTGTTTCGTTAATTTAAAATAATTATATTTTACTTAAAATAAGCAATGTATTTAAAAATATAGCGGTTTATATTAATTATACGAAAGTAATTTTCAATATTGCCATAATAATTATTCTTATGGGTAAATTATAACTTCTTGACAGGATTAAAACATTTTTATTGATTAAATATGTTTGATTAATTTTTATAAATTGATACATGCTTGTACGTATTTGACTTATATAATTTTCTTGAATAAAAAATAATGAATAGAATTTAATTAATGTTCATTTTTAATTTATTGATAAGTTTACAATCAAAGTATTTTAAGTATAAATAATTTACAAAAATCAAGAAACAAAATTATTTTTTATATCTTAAATTATCAAAATTTTAAAAAAGCAATACTAATGCAAATATAGTTTTCAGTGATCAAAAATGATTATATAATTTTATGACTAATCGGTAATTAATCATATAAAATAAGATCACTTTATTTTATTTCTAAAACAATAATAATAATAATTATAAAATTCTGTTTGAAGGTGCTTACTACGTGTTGAGAAATTCGCTTTTTGATTTTATCACTTGTGTTCAAGGGAGAAAATGGGCTTTAGTGGTAATTTGAGCAAATTAAACACAACACAAAAAACAATAAAACTTGTATTTAAACACTTAATTTATAATGAGCTTATCAAAACTTAAATCACTTAATACCTTATATGACAGTATAACCATGTATTTAAACCATGCACTCCTATTATTAAAAATATTAGGAGTATTGGGTGTGGTTTTTTTATTATTTAATTTAACCAATGAAGCAAAAAAATGACTGAGAATAAATAACACGTGGTATTATTAAAGTAAGCGAGTTTAAGCATTTTTCTTTTTGGTTTATATATTTAGTGGATTATGAGCAAGAAGGCATAGATTTTTTGAAAACAATAATGAAGTTTCATGCAACAACATTCACTGGCTAGGTTAAAAAATTTATATAGATATAATAAAATTATCATTAGAAAATAAAAAGAGATTTTTTCCGAACAAATATAATAAACCTTAGCCTTAGTTTATTCAAACCAGTAAAACAATCAATCTTAATGATTAGCTATCTTAAAAGAACGTAAAATTTTAGATCAGATAATGTTAGTATATGATTAATTTATTTAAGAAAGTGTCTATATAACTTTTTTTGCTTATTATACACACACATACATACATATATATAATATTATTTAAAATAAATATGAGAAATTATATTAATAAAGACTTAACTTTCTGAAATGAAGATGCTGAAAAGATGCTAATAAGATTTCAGAATGTTTCAGTGCTTTAGCTGATTTAGCTTAGCGGGCTATTCTTAATTGATTAGTATTTGATGATTATTTGAAAACTTTATTAAGATATAATTAATTTAAAGTTTTGGTATAAAATGTCGAAAAATCTACTCTATAAAGTAAGGCTTGATGAGTTTTTCTTTCAATATTTATTATAATTCTTACTTTAGTTATGGAGAAATAAATAAATCTCTTGAGAGGCTCATCGACACTTACACCTACACTATTTTTTCGTACTTATTATGAGTATTGATCAAATAAATCGACTACAGAATACATGTGATAAAACTGTTGACAAAGGTTAAATATCTGTAATATTTAAGTTATTTCTACAGGATTATTAAACGATTTGCTTAATGAACTGGTCTAAAATGCCGTTTAGTTGTATATAGTTATTCGATTCCTTTTATTACAATAAATAAATACATAGTTTCATAACTTTTATTTTATTTCTATTTCAATAGAATACTTTTTTTCTTTCCAACTTTCTTTTTCAATTTAAATTTAAATGGTTTATATTATCTTGTAATAAAACGCAGAAGAACAAAAAAATAAGATTCAACAAGGGAGATGGAAAGAAAGAATAATCTGTAATGTAAATAATTTGTATATATTATCTTACTTATTTTTATTTAAGCATGCGCTTTGTACGTTAATTAATTCTTCTACTATAAAAATTATGTTATATAGTAATGGACTAAGACGAGAATATCTTACTATCTAGACAATATCTATATATATTTATATATTATTTACTCTTAAAATATTCGTTTCGTTCTATATTTTTTACACTATTTATTAATTTAGTGATTATTTATAAACTTCCATATTTATTTCCTATTTATTTTATCAATGGTAGGTTTAAACATGCTAAACATGTTACTGCTTTTCTTTTCTTTTCCCAATTTTTATTATTATTACTGTTTGAATATTTACTATTTACGGATGCCTTGTAAATCAAGAGCAAAAAGGGCGTAGTGGCAAATGAATTATAACACACAATAATAAATGAAAAAATTAATAAAACGTATATTTAAAGACTTAATTTTATTGATTTAATTAAAATTTACGCAAGAATATTATAACACTTATAAACTATACGTACTTATAACTATACATACAACTATTCCACACGCAAGTTAAAATATAAGAAAAAGAATTGAATATACTTATGAATATAAATATTAACGTTGACGGAGACCTCGCTCCCAAGAGCTCGGGGCAGGTCCGACGTCAAGGCGCCGAGGGGGAAATATTCCCTCGCCACGGGTCTCCTCTGGTCCGTGAGAAGAGAAAGCACTCCTCGCGCTTTGCCAGGCCTTTCCGGACTCGTCTTTCGGACGGAGACCGGCGTGGGTTGGAGGCTGGTGTCGGTTTCTGCGTCGTCGTTTGGGGCGATGCTCTGGCTCGGTCAGTGTGGTGCACAGGTCGGCCCGGATTTTAGCTCGTATCGGTGGGATTCCTTTCTTTCTTTTCATTTACGGCCCCAATGGTCGGTCGCGGCAACGAGCCGCACACTTGACCCGTCCGTGACCCGTACGGTTGCCCGGCGCGCGTCAACATAATTTGAATGATCGCAAAATGCAAATTACTGTATGTGTGTGAGTATAACTTGTGTGGTTTGTATATATATATAATTATTTTTTACTAATGAAGGTGTGTTGATGTACTGTAGAAATGAAATGTTGTTGTACTTTAATAATTCTTTTTTATACATAAAGAATCGCGTAATGAATGTTTCTAACACTTTGACGCGCGCCGGGCCAACCGGGCGAAGCGCGGCCAGGCCAAGTGTGCGGCGCGTCGTTGCGACCGACCATTGGGACCGGGAACAATAAAAAGAAGAAAGGAACCCCACCGATATAAACAAAAATCCGGGTCGGGCGGTTTATGGCACCTGTCGCCCGACGGATGATTGGGGGCCGTAAACGCGTTTAGGCGAGTGGAGCCGGTAGAGGCCCGGATTATATCGGTGAGGTAGACAGCCGGGGGGAAGGCCCTAGCCACGCGTTTCGACATGTTCGACGCGCAAGTCTGAACGCATCGAACAAGTGCCGCCAGGTACGCTTGACTTCCCACTCGGGAAAAATATTTAAGCCGAAGGTCCTTGGCCAAAGGGCAGAGAGAGGAATCTCCGAGAAAGTGAGGAAGAACTCTACGTTGTAGCCACAGGGAGCCTGTTCCCGTCCACGCCGTAGCCTTTTCCGCACCTCGATCCGCCCTTCTCAGGGCGAACATCAACGTCGCGTGCACCTAATACCTAGGTGCGCCGTACATTGCGAGAGGCCTGAAGCCGGCAACAGCTTCGGCGCTGCGCCAACCGCCCTTCTCAGGGCGAGCCTTCGGCCCAGCCAGCGCCCCATCGGAGCGCACCATGACCATCGGCCAACGACAAGACCGAACGAGGCCTCCCGAGCGCCGTGCGCACCGATCAACCGGTGTACCGTGCTTGCTTGTCAAGTGCACCGCACCTGTCCGACAAGTGCACAGCGCCGACCGGGGTAGCGCACCACCCCCAGCCGACGGCGCAGGAATCAACTCCGGCCTCTAGCCCACGCCAGCCCCCGTCCACTGGGTGACTCAAGAGAGGCCTAAGAAAGCGCCGGAGAGCGTTTTTCTCTCCTCCCGAACCGGAGGAGACCCGGGGCGAGGGAAATTTCCCCCCTCGACGCCTTGACGCTGGACCTGCCCCGAGCTCTCGGGAGCGAGGTCTCCGTCAACTTATTTATCAAGAATTTGGCAAAAATGAACGTAACTCGTGAAATGCACGTAAATGTATTAGAGTATACTGAAAGTAGTCATACATGACAAAAGAAGGCGCGCAATATTATCTATGATATCTAATTACTGAGAGGCGATTGATTAGCCCATCACGCGAAGCGCCTTACTCATTGTCAAATAGAATGAATAGTTGCATTTTATATATACAACGTGAACGTAACTGAATATATTTCACGGGGGATCGATCGCGCTTATTGGTTATTGATGCGCGATGGACGCACTCCAGTTGAATAGCGCCCTCTTTTTCGCTACGTGGTGAGTGGCCATTATCGATAATCAATGATTGATTATCGATTACTATAGATGGCGCTAGAGATACCATTTTTTATACATTCTCGAACAATTTCAGTTTTATAAATATGGATTGTCTCAAATTCTCATGTCTTTTCTTGAATCATTATTGTATTAGGGTATTATTATTTTATTATTTTATGATCAATTTTCAGGAATTATTTTTATCTTCTTCTTCTATCAATTTACTAATTTTTTCCTTTCATTTCGTTTATTATTACTACTCTAGAATCGTCAAGCAACTAATTGACGTACGTTAAAATTAACGCGCTCTCCATGAAACCCGGGGAAGGATTTAGGCATATGTATGCAGAGAAATATTATTAAAAGTATTGATAATAATAATAAATTACAAGTCATGTCTCAAAATACAGCTCATTTGTATCTTCGAAATTTTACTGTCTTGTACAAAACTCTTTATAGGCTGTTGTTCCATGTCTACGAAAGAGATTACAGCTTATCTACTGAAATCGGTAATGTTATCATTCTAATTTAATGTATATCATGTCATAAGTTATAAGATCAGACTTTTGTACCAGAAAATTTAAGGAATTCGAGCTACAGACATTCTACAGCTTCATCTGTATATTCTTATTTAATTACCATTCTAACAAAGATTGGAATTTCGAAAATGTCAATGCCCTCTCTTAAATACACCAAAATTTTTAGTAGGTGTCATAAGAGTAAACATGCTTCATCAATCTAACTGTTTGTTCCAAAAATAATTATCTCCTTACATTTTATATCCATTTCAATCATAATATACAAACTTTAACATCGCTAAGCTTCTAATTAATTATTAATTTTTCTCGTATTTTTATAATATTTTATCGAGAAAACAGATTTATCTTTCATCTAAATTCAGTACCAACTAATCGCGATTTCGTACCCCTGAAAATTCTAAACCTAATTTGTAAAAAATGATGTCTCATAAACTATTAAAAAGCTCCTCTTTTCTTCAAATTATATTAGACATGTTTGAAATTCTTCTTTCAATCATTTCTTAAAAAACATAAGAAAATTTACTTACTGAATATAACTCCGAAACTTTCGCAATATCCAAGCTTCACCTGGAAAGTTATTAGATCTCTTAGCAATACTCACTAATACCCTATATGATTCTAATCCCTCTAACAGATGAAAAGATGATTCAAGCTTTGTAAGATTGTCGAAAATTCTTACAAATATTCGTGGTCAGCGCTTCCCTCTTCATCCACCTTATACAGTACGAAAGCTGCCCCGTTTTTATCAGTGTGAACACTGTTACAGCTCGTCGACGACGAAGGAGATAAGTTTCCCTTTTTCATACTCTCTATCATTCACGGCACATACGTCGACGACATTTTCCGAGGAGCAGACACTACACAAGAGCTCATGGAAATTGCTCTGCAATTAAAAAACCTCGGCATGGTGGGTGGTTTTCCCTTAGCGAAATGGCACTATACTCATCAAGATGTGATAACTGCAATAAACTTAACCTCAATTAGAGAAGAAAATTTCTCGTTCAACTATTGCAATACCAAAATATTAGGACTTAAGTGGAACGTTCATAAACTCATTTGAACGAAACACTCATCTATTCATAGTAAGCTCACCAGACGCCTCATCAAAGCCAAATGGCTCAAATTTGATCTATTGGGCTTTGTATCCTCAGTCGTGATCAAAATTCTTATACAAGAGCTTTGGTTACATAAACTAGGCTGGAATGATCCACTGTCATACCAGCTTTGCAGTAGATGATTGAGCATCAGAAAAGAGCTTACCAAATTAACCAACATCACAATTCCACAATGGTTTAATACAGAACATTCGATATTAATGGAATTGCATGGGTTTTCTGATGTCTCACTGTAGATAATCACAATACGCTATTGTTACAGATGTGGAGTGTTGGAGAAAATAATTCAATGTTAGTCTTTATATTTTTCTTGAATCCTCAGATTTTATTTAAGTTGGCAATCAATTATTCAAGTATCGATCGGCAGTATTGAATAGGCGAAAATATCGAAACTGTCTCGAACGAGTTTCCG
The DNA here is from genome assembly GCA_018907185.1 of Platyscapa corneri. Taxonomy (NCBI): domain Eukaryota; kingdom Metazoa; phylum Arthropoda; class Insecta; order Hymenoptera; family Agaonidae; genus Platyscapa; species Platyscapa corneri. The sequence continues at coordinate 126,362 of JACCHW010000121.1, forward strand.
TGACAGAAAAGCTATCGGATGACCTCATACTCTCCCTTTTATCCCTTTTCTTTTCTTTGCATATCTGCGTGCACTTCAGTAGTCATAAATTTTATTTTTTCTATTTCACACTAAAATTAATACGTCTAATATAAAATATCTAAATACTTCGAAGTACGTTACTAAATTAAATACTACGCACATTTGTTATTATCTGAATGCGTGCTATTGTTGTAATTATTGAATACAATATGCTCGCTATGTTCATTGTTTTCCTACTCTGCTTATAATATAATTTATTGGTGCATTCCTGTGACATGAAAAACTTCCGTTGAGCTGTGGGAGGAAAAAGACCCTCATAAGCTATCGCGTAGCAACCGTAACGTCATCGTATATTTACATTTTTTGCTGCGCCTCGTACGCTATATTTATTAGTGATCGAACGCGAGGGATACACACTGACTCGAATTCAAATCCTAGCTCGTCGCGGCGGCTCGATAAAACCCACGCCTTTTCGATAATCGCGGACGTTTCAGTTTCGCAAAGCGGGGAAAGAAACTTGGCCGATTAGAACGAGATAGAGGAAAAGAGACAATAAGCATGAGGTTAGTGTCTGGGGGCGACAGAGAGGATAGGTGTAGTAGATGTAAGAGTGAAAGAGAGGGAGAGAGAGAGAGAGCAGGCGCGGTAGAGAGGGAGCAGGAATAGAGGTAGCGCGTGTGATTAAGAGAGAGAGGGAGAGTAGGGCCTGATAGTGGGAAGGAGCAACACTGCAGTTAGCTCGCATTTGAGTGCTGTACTCTCGCACGGTATGGACCTGCAATATTTTCTAAAATAATCGTCACTAGAATATTTTCTACTATATTTATTTTTCTTATTATGTTGAGTTTTCAACCCAAGTTGGAGAGACACATCATTTTTCTCGGCCACCTACCTCCCTTGCACATGTCCCTTTTTCGTACTTATCCTATTGAATATTATATCTGCACGCTTGCAATTTGCATTTCCTATATTTAATATTCTCTGGCAGGCGAACGCAGTGATTTAATATAACTTAAACTATGGGTACCAATATTACATTCCGCTTACATTGATTTGTCTCTTTGTTTTTTAAGTATACTTGTATATTTGTTTTCTTCCTTTTGCTCTAGTTTGCTAACTAAACATGCGAAATTAAAGGCGAAGTTTATAGTTTCATTACCATTGCTATATAATTATACAAGTATATTTTTTCATGTATTTTACGCTATACATTTGTCTTATTACACCCATGCTATACTATGTATTGTGAGAGTGAGAGTATGATTGTGAGAAAGTTAGTAAGCGAGAATGTGGGTATGCGTGCGCACCGAGCGGTGTGATATGCGGCGGCGTACGAGGGGACGTACCCCAGCTGGCTGACCCCTGGCGGGTCCATCAGTCTAGAGGAGGCCTCCCTGACTCAAGCATGCGTAGTTGATGTCGACTATATTAGTATTAGCGTAAATAGACTATATGTTTGATTGTAAACCATTTTCAATCCTTTCCTTGCCGCACCCGATTTCACAATATTTATACTATATGTACTTATATTTTTCCCCCTTTTTTATATTTGTATAAGTTCATATTTTAAATTAACATAGAATTTTTATAAACTGTTTTAACACACGTGTTTAAGTTATTTAACTTTTATGAGAATTCTTTGAGGTCAATGGGTGACAACAATTATCCTCAAGAGGCATAACAGCTACTCAACTCCAAGGACATACTTTATGATAGACGGGAATATTATCATCGTGACCAGTACAACCACCGCTGGTTAAAGATCAGAATGTTTCTGAGGCACGGCCCAATGTTAGTCTACATGCAGCTGCACCAACACCAGACTACCATTGAGACCTCATTCAGAAATACTCAATTTTCAATAAATTATTGAGAGTAACTGCACTGTGCACCAGATTCCTCGCTCGTTTAAAGAAGAAACCTGTTATTGCACCGGTGATTGACTTAACACCGGAATCCTTGAAGAAGGCAAAATTCTTTTGGATACGCTCAACTCAACGTGCTTACTTCTGACACTGCATGGAGGCACTCAACTTACTCTAGCATATATCCATTAAACTTACTAGATCATCGGCGATAGGGCACATGTAGAAACTCACATCTTGCGCTGTGTTGTGTGTATTCATTTGAGGGGAATTCGGGTTCATCAATTGATCATCCAACTCCCTCTTTAGCAGGTTACACCCTCATGGTCATTCACCAATACAGGAGTTGACTACCCCGGGCCACTGGCACTCAAAACCTGGAAAGAACGAGGTGCAAAAACGCACAAAACGTGGATCTGCGTTTTTGTGTATTTATCAACATCTTGCAGATTCATCACGGTCTGCCGTAGGTTTACAGCTCGTTGAGGAGTTGTCAACATATTATACTCCGATTGTAGTACAACATTCCTCGGGCAGATGCAGCATTAAAGCAATTATTCAAACAGGCTGCTCATCGTCAAAGAAGACTTGCTCAAATTCTGCTAAAGGATGGCACAGGATATCAATTCAATCCTCCCAATGCACCTCATATGGGGAAAAAATGGAAACAGTGGTTAAATCAATTAAACTCCATCTCAGGCTTGTCATCGAAGAAACAAACATCACTAACTTGGGAAGAGGTCACTATACTATTAAATTAGATCGAAGCAATGCTCAACTCAAGACCTCTTGATACATTGAGTAATGATTCCGATGACGTCTTAGTGCGCACACCAATCCATTTTCTAACTGGGGGACCGCTTACTACCCTGCCTGAGCCGTCACTCATGGACTTATCTGAGATCTCGAGATTATCGAGGTGGTAGTTTATACAGCATAAAACTCAGCAATTCTGGTCTGGATGGCCAATTCACTATCTTCAACGTCAGCCGTCCATCTTAAAATGGCACCACTCAAACAACATAATCAAGAAAGGTTCACTGGTCCTTATCACTGACGAAAGATTTGCACCTTACAAATGGCCATTGGCTCGGATTTTAGAATTACACCCGTAGAAGGATGGGTTGGTACGTGTAGTGACGTTGAAGACTGCTACAACTACATTGATCCGGGTCATTCACAAACTTTCGGTCCTTCCTGTACCAGTGAACCCTTAATATTCAAAATCATTAACGAGATTACTGATGGCGGGCGGAAATGTTTGAGGATGTTCAAAATGATACGGGTGGCGACATCTTATAATCATAGATCGATCTATTGATTTATCTATGATTATCAACAAACTCACGTACCATGTGGCGAAAAAGAGGGCGACTTATTGACGCTAGTTTTTCCTTCTGCGCATCATTTAGACATGTTTAACTCATAAATCAATATGATTCGTCAACAGAATTGATTCGTCACTTTTTCTTTTATATTTTCCATTATTTTTTCATTTACTCCCTCTTTAAACTTCTCCTTTATAGCCACCTTTACTTTTCTTTTTATTAATTCATATATACCATTTTCCCATTATTTTCTCATGACTTCAAATAGATTTTTATATATGTTTTCTTTATCCTGATTATCCCTAGCCTTTGATTCTTCTGGAGTGATTCCACTTGGCTGTGCTGTCATTTTTTATCACTTCTCAAGACTTTTCTTATATCAGCATTTTTGCTCATTGTGGATTACCCTTTAACTCGCAAAATCTAAGCATATGTAGTCTTTCTCTCTCTCCTTCATATGACTTGCGATCTGTTCTTGTGCTGTTCTTTTTGTTACTAGCTGTCCACGTGTTTTTTTTTTAACCTCACTATCTGTCTTTCTATTTTTTCTCTAATTTCGCCGTTAATACTTTTTTTTATCTCATATTCCGATTTTGCAACCTCTCTAACCTTTTTCCTCTTTATTTAAAGTCAATTTATTTTAGAATATCTTTATTATTTTGCTTTCTATAATTTAAAACATACTTCCACTATATGATTCAGTGTTCTTATTTCCAAAGTTTACACGTGATCCATCATATAAGTAAATAGATTAGTATAATTGTGTATATTTCATAATTGTAAATTCCATTTTAGTATAATTTCTCAGTTTTTAGTGCGGTTAATATTAAGCTTAAATTTCTCGTTTTAAATTTAAGTTATTTATAGTGATGATAGTATATAAGCTTATTATTATTACTATAAGTGATTATTATAAGTATTAAAATATAAGTTTGTTAGTCATTCCTGTGTCTGTTCTTTCTCAAGCCATTTTAGTAAATCTACTCAAAACTGACTACTTAACAGTCATTATCCACAATAGAAGAATGCAAAGTAATAATAAATAATAAAAATATATCATATATTTTTTATAATTTGTTATAAAGCATTTAGAAAGAAAATAAACAAATTTACATCAAATCAGGATGGAAAATGTAGATGGACTAACTCTTACAATCTACAATACAGTATATTTTGTAGTATAGAATATTAAAAAATTTTCAATATATTTATGTATATATATTTATCTTGACAGAAATATATTCTAGTAACGCTTACAAAAGATATTAATATAGATATTAATAAATTATAAAGGTGGTTTTTAGATATAAAAATTGAAACACAAATTAAGTCATAAATTTTGATATATGTATATTAGAATATTTAATTGTTCATTGTGAAAATAATTTTATTTTTTTTTATTTATTTTATTGCAAAATTAATTGATTGTAAACTGTTGGCGACAGAATGGCCGGCCGCCGATTTTTCGTAGGAGCGGACAAGATTAAGAGTTTGGAAAAAATTTCGTAACCGAAACAAAAATTAAAACATACGCGTCGGATTTCTTACATAAGTATTGCGAGTAAGTTTACTTCTTGCTATTGAATATAGCTATCGGAAAAATACCTATAATAGTTAAAAGAAAGATAGTTTATTAAACAATTGTAAAAGGGAGAGGTGGCGCGATATACGGCGTCGAAATGAGATTTTTTTCAGTTTTACGACACGATTCTTTCCACCGTCGCGTCGTATCTTATTCTGCCACCTCATCCGCCCTTGTTTAAATTATTATTAAAATTTATGCGTTGTGATAGTGCTGAGAGAAATAAACTAGAGCAAAACTATAATCACTTTGATTTTAAACCTTTTCCCTTTTAACACGAATCTCGCTATTAACAGTAAACAGATATTAATCAATAATATAAATTTAAAAAATGTATAAATATATTTTTTAACTTTAAATGACTTAAATATGTGTTACCGTTTAACTTTTAATACTATATTGCCTCATTAAAAATAGTTTTTTCTCTTTCAGTAATCTTACAGAGATAGATTATTAATGAAAACAAAAATTCACTAAATAAACTTGACTTTTTGAGCTTACGTCTATAAAATTATTATTATTTATTTTTTATATAATAAATAAATTTTTTATAAATTACCTTTTTCTTGTAAACTGTTAAAAAAATTTAAATTCTATGATTATCAATACTTAAATATTAAAAATTTATAAAATCGATGATAAATTTTAATTAAGTATAAAAAAATGTTTCAATTTTGTATTTTTTATAAAATTTTCAAAAAATCACTTTATATTTTTATAATTATAAAAATACTTACAATTGTTGAATTTAGTATTTCTAATTTTTAAGTAAATTTAAATTAATGTATTTAATATTAATCTGAATAGGTGAATAAATATTTAAAATTTATAATAATTAAGAAAGTTAGTTATTAATTAACTAAATTTATTTAAAAATTCTAAATAATAAATTCAATCAAACTTTTTATGTTTAAAATAATAATTTATAATTTAATGTCTATCTTTTAAATACGTTATTAAAAATACTGAATTAGATTTTTAATAAATTTATTCTACAATTATAAATATTACCATATGTCGTATATTAATGAATATAAATGTTTCCATAAATTTAAAAAATATTTCATATATATATATTCATAATACCATATTAAAAAAGTAATTGATATTTTTATTCTGAACAAAAAAGTTTTATTTTTATAAGTTATGTAAGTAGACGCATTAAATATAATGCACGTATTAGAGTATTTGAAAAAAATGATAATATATTCGATTTCTTTATATATAAATGAAATTTTTAAATATTTTTTCAATTGATTATTATGTCAAAAAATATATTTTTTACGCTTCTATGTATTACATTTTAATATTCTAATATTTTAATAGTTTTTACATAAAATAGATTTTTTAGATCATTTCAAATAAGTTAAAATAAATTTAAATTATTTAATTTATTTAGAAAAGCTAAACAGCATATATATTTATCACTCTAATAAATTTATACTGAAATTAAGAAACATTCTTAGCATATTTGAACTTATAAGTACTTACTAGTACTATACATTTACATATCTGTAGCTTATTGACAAATTGAGATTAAAATATTTTTAAAAACATAATTGAAGATAAACAGGAAATGAAAAGAATTGCCGTGATAGGGCAAAATTAGCGTATAAAAGTAAAAAGGAAATTCAAGATAGAGTTGCAATCAGTCTCAAAAGAAACAACATAGTCGATAAATAAAAAATATTTAAATTCTCAAGATAACTCATTATATAAAATTTTCCTAACGACTTACTTTGTATTACCAAACTGCAATGCAAAGTTATAATATTTAAAAAATATAATATCTGACTGACAGTTTTTTTTTCAAATTTCTTTGTTCTTAATTTCTATACACATTACTCCCACAACAATAACGATATTTTTTTATACTTATTTATCTTCATTGGTTTTCTGTATTTTATTTTAAAAATGAAAATGGTTTTAATAAGATCTCTTTCTAATCATTATATTGTTAAAATAAATATATGACGCTGGATTTGTAGCTTCCTAACAAAGAAAGCTCAGTTAAAAAAGTCTTATATTGAATAAATCTTAGTTAAGTAGTAAAATAAGAAAAAATTATAAGTATGAACGTGCACTCGATAATTTGTCGGTTCACTTTGTGGATGAAAAATAGCTTGGGACAGTCTGTAACTTTTAGCGTCGTCTACAAGCACTGCGATCGCCATTTTTTGCGTAATACAATGCATAATCAATAAAGTTAGGAGCTTTTTAGATGGCCCAGATACGTGTATAAAAGTTTTGAGAAACTCCTGAATAACAGCCTATTTTTCAATGTAATTTACATGTTTGTCTACATTTTTCTTCTTATACTATTTTAAAATTATTATTATTCTGATTTTTATTCGTTTATTATTTTTTATTTGCATATTATTTTTCATTTTTTATATTCAATGATTCTTACTATAATTGACTGATTCCTGTATTCTTTATAAATCTATAACTTTAAATTTGTAATATTTTCCTGTTGATACATTTTTTATTACTTTCTTCATTATATTTATGTCTTTGCTTACTTATGATAAATTAAATTAAATTAAGCTTATGTTTTTTTAAGTAAGAATACGAATATTATCTTAATCCTTATTCTAACCTATATTTTTATATTTTATTTTTTATACATTTACTATTAAAACAAATTCTTTTTACGTAGTTTTATTGTTTTATTAATTTTTATAGTTTTAATATTTATATTTTTTTGATTCTTTGTAAAATATTTATTTCGATGTATTTCTTATTTCACTCTTATATTTTACATTTAAAAAAAAATTTGTTTTAATCATACTACTTTTCTATTTAATAAAAATAATTTTTTTATTTTTTCATGTAACACTTGAAATAATATAGTTAGCTCAAAAGTATCCTTTTTGCTTCATCAATTATTTGTTTACTTAATATTTTTATTTCATTTTAATTTGAATTAGTATTTAAATAAATTTAGTATAGTTTTTATGTTTTACTGAATTAGTGCTTAGCCGAAGTATTTTTGATTAAATATAATACGTATTTAGAAATTAATAAATAAAACTCATTTCAGAGTTATTAAAATCTCGAAAAAACTTTAAATTTGTAGGTAAACTTCAGAGGATTTAGTCAGAAAATCTTTTATAAATGTTAAGAATGTCGAATAATGCATTCTTTTTAACAGTTGTTAATTTTTCGGATCTATTACAGATAAAAACACGAATATTCATAATTTCACATTGCTTTAAATAATTCATATTCACGTTGATAACGTATTAGTATATAAACTTTCTGTATTTTCCAGAGCACCATCAAGTTCCCACTAGTTGAAAGAAATCTGTTTATTTAAATTTGCTATGTTCTATTCTGCAGTATATACTATAAGAGTATATAAGAGTAAACAAGATTAATAGTAAAAAATTTAAGGTTTACATCAACCTATATCGTTTCATGAGTAAAAAATCTGTAAATATACGACTCATACTTTACAGAGGATTATTACTGATTTCAATAATATAAAAAAATATTAATAATAAATCTCTTATATTCTTTTATCCTAAAATTTTGTTTTGTTTTTAATTAATGAATAATTTTTGTTATCTCATTTTTTCATTTAATATTTAATTGATAATAGTAGTACATAAATATAATAATATTTAAACTGTTACGTGCAATATAAAAAATTAGTTTATATTATTTCTCATATACGTTTTAAAATAATTAAAAAATAAATTTTTTTTATTTTTATGTATAACTATATATTTATTATTTTATAACTTAATATGATTATATTTATAAATTTTATCATTTTCAATTTTTATATTTTTCATATACTTTTTTACATACATGTATGTATGTATATATATATGCTTCTTTTGATGCCATAGTAATATATACATTTTCTACATTTACTATTATTATTAGTGATGGAAATTTATACATAAATACAGTACATCGACACGCATTCATTAATACCAAGTAATTATATATATATATATATACAAAACGACATAGACAACATTCACACACATACACACATTTACATTTTGTTATTATTCACGTGCGTTATATTTAAGTTCATTTTATTGTAACTAATTGTTTGCGGTATAAATGAGGTGCGTGTGGAATAGTTATAAGTGCATATAGTTTATAAATTATTTTTTGTAGTAGTTTTTAAGACAGTAAATATACATAGTGTTAAGTTTTGTTTTTCATTTATTAGTGTGTTTTATTGCTATTCATTTTACCACTAAGTCCTTACTCATCTTTGATAATAAGGAATCCGTAATTAGTACAATTGAAAAGAATATTTTATCTTTATAAATATAATTCTACAAAAAAATAGAATTTCAATACCTAATTTAATTTTATAAGAAGTCATATTCGAAGATTTCAATTATATTTTATTTGTATTATTCATTTACTGAAATTTTTTTCACATATTTGAAGATTTTTAGAAAACTTTTATAACGAACTTTATCTTCGTTTACATTAATTTTCTAATATAATCTTTAGTTACCGTAATTATCATCAAAACTTAAATATAAAAAATATAAAGAAAACTATAAACTTAGAGATAATTATACGTTTGTAATATATACATATATAATACTTCCAATAGGAATTTCCAGTAGGAATAAAATAATTTTGAGAATATATTTTTTTATCGTGGAAGAATTTTTGTATTGCACATATATAATACAGAAAATAAAATTCAAAATTAATTATTATATTTAAGATATATCTTAAACTCATAAACAATATTTATGTATTTATCAACATTTATACTTATTGTTGTTATTTATGGTGATAATAAAATTATTAATATTTACCTGAAATTAAAACTTTTTTTTTAAAAAAACTAATAGAGTATTTTTCTCTAGATACTTCTTATCAGAATTACTACAAGTGATAACAGCAATTTTGAAGCTAGTCTAGGAATTGGAAATTCAGCTAAAACTTACAAAATTGATCAAATCAGTCAGGTAACAAAATTTTATAAATATCAACGTAACCTTTCTTTTTTTCTTATATGAATAAGGAGTAAAATACTAGATTATAGTGATTACTAAATTATGATGATGTATACTTAATATATATATCATATTTATACACATTTATATATTCGTATATTGATATTAAATCATATTTATATACGAACATAATTATACAGTGACAAGATCCGAGAACCGGCGTATACCTCAAGCGGGTTGTATACGGCGTTTGAATCGCCCCGAGAAGGGCGAGTTACGGAGGAACAAAAACGTCTTGTATTAATCTTAGGCGTGAGGACAGCTGGGGTGAGCACGGAGTTCAAGAACTGATACCCCCAGTCCTGCCGAGAGTGTCTGAATTTTCCTCCAGGGTGCCCGGCTTATTTATATCCTTTTAGATCAGGTGGTAAAGCGAGCGTAAACGATTATGCTCAATTAGCACGTCTGAACATGTCTAAACATACCCCGTCATGTCCCGAACGTGTCGATACGAGGAGTCATCGTTGTCATTCTTTCGAGCAGCCGCCATTGGCTCGGGTTTTCTTCCGTTAGTCTAGACCTGTTGACTCATATTGTTTTTCCAACTCGACAATGCATGTTGTTAGTTGATAACTCATGTTGTCAACTACACACGTTAAGAACCGTTCGGCTGAGGGCCATATCGGGGTAATTCTCGGGTCTCGGCGCGTGACTACAGAAAAAACTGTATCTATTTTTTTAGACGTATAGCGCCATTATCATGATCATATTATTCTTTCATGCCCTGATAGTAGATCGTTGGAATCCCCCCAGAATGACATAACTAAATATATGTTAGGTATAAATAACAAATCAAAGTTGTGAATGAAGTCAACTAAGCCAACTAATTCTTTCTACCTAAAGAAAAAAAAATTTATTTTATTTTTAAACAGAATCGGTATATTTTTTTATAAAACAAAAATTTTAGATAAATTTACAGATTTCAATACAAATAAATTATTAAAATAGAAATAAATACAAATTTTTCAGATACTTTTATTTTTATCAACTTATATTTTTTTATTATATTCAGGTGTAGGTATGTAAACTTTAGATTTGCGAAAAAGTCAGACAATATATTTATAAACCCTAGATATTAAGAAACGAATATTTCTATTTGTTCGGTTTATCAATGTTGCATGAATAATGCATTATTTTTTTAATGTATTCCATTTAATATGCACTTTGATCCTTGAATCTATTCAGATTGATTTAAACTTCTTTTTTTCATTCGCTCAGGAAAAAAACACGCCTAACCAAATGATTCCTTTTGTAAGCAAAAAACTTTGCATTTTCATCTTTGGCATGGATATTTTCTATATAGATGGATTATATAGATTATTCATAAATTATGGTAGTTACAACTCATAAGTTTTTTAAACTTTACTTTAAAAATCTGTATAAATTATATCCTTAATACATACGAAAAAATAACTTAAAACAAAATTCATGGTAACCGATATAACAGAGAATGAAAAGTGAAATAAAAAAAAGGAATGTTCGTCGTTCCTATTGTAGAAAATAAAAAAGAAAAAAATCTGTATATGAATATATGCTTAAAGAAAGATGAAACAAGAATAGAATTTTGAATACAATTTTTTGTGGGTGAATAGGTAATAACGCGACAGGGAACAAATACAGATTAACACAAGAAGAAAATATATGTAGAGTAGTAAAAAAGAAACAATGATCAATAGGAAACATAAATTTACGTTACAAAATACACTGTAACAGAGAGAAAGAGAGAGAGAGAGAGAGAGAAAGAGAAGTAAATAAAAAAAAATCAAAAGGTATAGGATAAATAAATACTATAAATTATATATAAAGTTATATTTGCAATCTTTGAAGTGTAAAGTTAGGTATAAATTTTATATAAAAGTGAAATTTTCTACCAGAACGATGGATATAAGATAATGCTCCAAAGTGTTAATTGATATTTAAATTGTAAACATATAAATTAATATTTGGTATATTATAATTTATTATTATTTATTTAAGAACAATGCATACATTGTTTTTACATTTTGCATATAAATATATATATTATTAACTATTTTGTATTTTTTATTTATCTATATATTTTTTATTTATTCTTTTCTTCTTTCTTCTTCACTACTGCAAACACTCCCATGCCTTTTTGCCAGTCTTAAACCCATTTTTTCTTGTATATATTTTTTATTATAATGTATTTAACTTCTGTTGCATATATTGAAATTTCTATTTAATCAATTCAAATTTTGCCGTCCTGTTATTAATGCTTCTATTTCTTTGCATTTTATTTCTTCCGTTTCTATTTTTCTTTTCAAAAATGATTTTACCATCAATATTATACCAAAAAATTATCGTTTTTACTCAGTAGTTCTCTTTTTCTCTTTTTTCAAATATTCCTTTCAAAAACTACTCCCTCTTCTATCATTGTTTTTATCCAATCTATAAAAACTCACGCGTCTTCATTATTTATTATTTTATTTTTATATAAGATTATACAGATTTCTTATTTTAATATTTTTGCTTCATAGTATGATCTCTTCTATGCAATGTATTGAATACTTTTATTTTTATAATGAAGTGCTCTTTAACTATCTTTATAATATACTACATAATTTTCCTAAAACAATATTAATTATTTTAGCTATAAATTTGTTACTTTTTGTCCATATTGTCTTCATTGAATCTATATCTTAAATATGTAAATTAATTAACTGTTTTTAGATTATTAGTTTTCCACCAAAACTCAATTTTTTTTCTTTTCCGCATTCTTCTTGAACATCTCATTTTTGTTTCATTTTTAGTTCTAGAACTTTCTTTTCTATTAAGTCTCTAATAATTCGTAACATCTTGTTTAATTTCTCCTGTATTTTTTCCAATACTATTATATCATCTGCTCTTACAATTAATTACTACATAGTGCATTAGAGATCTATTAATCTATTCTCCTATTTTTATATCTGAGATTGTAAATGTTTCAGTCCTTCTTCCAACTCTACTATTATATTATTAAACATTATTAAAAATTATAGGGCTCATCGAGCATTTTTGCCTCACTTCTTTTTATATTTTAATTCTTGAAATAAGATAGATAGATAAATAGATAGATCTTTTGTTAAACAATATTTATATTGTGATATTAACATATTATTTTACATTAATGTTTATTTTATAGTTTTGTCTTTAATTTTTTTCTTGTTCTTATTACTATTAATTTTATTCAAGTTATATTATAGTATTATACATGGTGATGTGAACTTTAAAACTTTTCTTTACTTTCTTCTTATGTTCTTGTTCTTTGTTCCTTTCCAGTAGTTATAAAATTTGTTTCTTCCTCTTTTTTTTTCTTTTAGGATTTTTTAACTTGTTTATGTCTTGTTTTTTGCTTTTTAAAATTTTCTGCCACTATGACTCTTTATTACCTGTAATTTCACAGTCTTCGATAATGTGCTTGGTTATTTCATTACTTTTCTGACATAGTCTACACTTTTTTTCTTCCTCATTTAATCAGTTGTGTTGTTCCTAGCTTCATTCTCCATTTGGAATCTTGCAAGTATTTTCATCCCTATTTATATTTTTCTTCCCATTTTTTTCATATATACTTTTTCTTTCTCTAAGGCCTTCTAATACAATGTTCTTATTTTCTTTAGCATATTTTTATTATTCTAGTTTTGCCATCCATTTTTGCTGTTGTTATTCAATTATAATATTTTCTATTCCTTTTTAGATATCATTTCCGTTTTCTCTTTTTGTCTCCATAATTAATCCGATCATCCGATATCGCTCCAAAATTTTATTCTTTTTTCTGCTAGTATTTTTGTCCATCTCAAATTTCTTTCTTTATTTTTCTCATATTGGTTTGCATCTTTCAACGTAATTTTCAACTGACTATGTATCTTAGGTAATTGTAAATTTTAACTATTTCAATTATATCTTCTTTCCATCTGATTATTATTTTTTTCTTTCTCCCTTTGGAATTTCCAAAGCTCATTAATTTTGTCTTTAAGGTATACAGATCCAGACCTTACTCTTCTAGATTTCTTTTAACAATTCTTTTAGTTCAGTTTCGCTTTTAGTTATTAATATTACGATTAATACTACGATCGATATATCGATATGTCGAATACTGATACGTCGTCTGCGTAGCAGATCGATCTAATTTTTTTATTTCTGACTTTAACTCCTGATGTTCTAAATTTTTTTTAGCATGCTTTCGGTGTCATGCATAGTGATATTGAATAGTATCGAGTTCAAGGGGTAGCCTTGTTTTACTTCTTTACTTATGTTCATTTCTGCACTTACTTCGTTCTATATTTTTATTTTCATCCTTGAGCCTATGTATAGTTCTTTTACACTTTCTAATATATATTTTTCTAAAACGGCTTAACGAAGATTTTAAACAAAGTTTTAAATGGGGATAGCATTCCAAAGGAATGGAAAAAGGGGAGTTCGTAATTCCTATTTTCAAAAACGGCATCATAGAAAAAGTTGAAAATTGCAGGGGAATCTCGCTAATGGACTCTGGCTACAAGATCTATGCAGAACTGCTGAAAACCAGAAAAGATAGTTACATGGAGGAAAATGAAAAATACGGGGATACACAATTGAGATTTAGAAAAAGAACTATCGACGTAGTTTACACTATAAAAACGGCCATAGATGTGCAGCCAGACAGAGTTCAAGGAGAGATGTGGGTATGTTTTGTCGATATAAAGTCACCTTTCCACAAGATAGACAGAAAAGAGATTTGGGTAAGCATGGAGAAATTAGGTCTAAACAAAAAAATAATCGATTGATGCAAGAAAATTTACATAAACACAAAAAACGTAATCAGAGTTAAGAATAAAGTAATCGGAGAAATTGCAGCAGATAAAGCAGTGAGACAAGAATGTCCTTTGAATCTAACGCTTTTTAACGTAAGCATGTCGGATCTGAAGAATTACCTAACGGAATCTAGATCATCAGTGATTAAGATAGGCTTAAATACAATAAGATGCATCACATATATAGACGATATAGTGATTTTGGGTAAGAATGGCGTGAAATTGAGAGCACTTTTAAGATGTTAAGATGAGTTTCTGATAAAAAAAGGGTTGAAAATTAACGTGGAAAAACAAAAATAATAAAATTTAAAAAATTTAAAGGTAATTCAATAAAAAACAGAGATACATTTTCCTGTAAGAACAAAAATATTGAAGTAGTGAAACAATATTCTTACCTAGGATACGCTATATCGGAAAAAAATGATAATACGATTCAGAAGAAGAAAATGGCAAAAAAGCAAACTGGTGATTGGAAAAGTATGGAAGATAGGTGAAGTTTATTTTAAAAACAATTTATTTATGGAAATGAAAATATTCCAATCACTGGTGAAGAGTTTAATGACATATGGTGCAGAAAGATGGGGGTGGAAGGAATAGAAGCCATAAACAGATAGAAGTAGTGCAGAAGAAATATATAAAATGGTGTCTGGGTCTGGATAGAAATATACCAGACAGTATTTTAATGTTAGATACTAAAAGTGAAAAAATAGAAATCCTTGCACTAAAAAAAGCAAAAGATATGAAAATAGAATAATAACAGAAGGAAAAAAAATATTCAAAGAATGTCTAAACGTCAGATTGGAAGATTGTGGAAGAATTGAGAACTGCAAGTTATTAAATAAAAAGGATAAGAGATTCCCAATATCAAGAGTGAAATTCTGGCGAAGCATAGATTGGTCGGGACCTATGTGGAGAGAGAAAATGCAAAATATGGATCTATTATTAGATATCACTATCCATAAAAGTTAGCAAGGACAGACAAATCTGGATTAATCATATGAATGAGTCCAAATATACGGAAGAAATAAAATATCTAATAATAGATAACATAGAAAATGTAGGTAACTTATATTATAAGAAAGAAGTAGGGAGTATAAGAGGGGGTCTAAAAATGCTTACTAGATTTAGAATGGGCAATGAAAACTTAGCAAATAAAAAATGGCGAAGATTGAAAAAAAAATTGCAGATTATGCGGCACAGAAGAAGAGATGTTAGAGCACATTATGAAAAATTGCAAGGCAGTTTGCTTAAGGATAAATAATTGGAAGTAATGTTTTAATTACAACAGAAAGAACATCATGGTGTTAAAAAAAAGAAAGAAAAAAGAAAAGAAGGAAAAAGGAAAAAAAGAAGGTGAAAAGTAAGAAATAGATTTGAAATTGTTATTAAACAGTCTTAAGAGCATAGTTTTAAAATAGTTAAATGAAAAATTTAAATAGAAAAGATTCACATAAATAAGTATATAAAATAATCAGGCGTATTGCTAAATGTAAGTTGTGTGTATATTGTATTTATATGTAAGAGAAGTATGTATGTAACCGATTGCATCACCTAATCGTTTCAGTTAGGAATGAGAGGGAGTTAGTTTAATAATTTTAATATTTAAGTGTGTTTCAACAGCTCAGTTTTCATTTCAAATTATAATTATATTGATTATAACAAATCAGCGATGAAATCGGCGGAAATTTCGGTTCTGTCACGACACGAGTTTCGAGACAAAAACTGCTCAATCGCCTCGAGCTTTCCTTTTATCCCTTTTGATTTTCCGTGCACATCTGCGTGTACTTCAGCAATCGTAAATTTTCTTTTTATATATAATTTATATATAATATCTAAATTCGTGCTTGTAACCTAATATATATATAATACGTAATTTTACACTTTGTTTTCACTAATACGATGCACTCCTACACCCCCTCCCCCAGATCGTGTAATCCTCGTCGAGGTCATCGGTCATTCGTTGTTGACCGATGCCACAAACCGGTTGACTCTTGATCGGCCCATTTTCTAGCCGAATTACCCGGCTTATGACAGGATAATCCAGGCTATTCCGGTATTCGGGCCGACTTGATCGCTTTATGGTCAGATAATCTGGGTCGAGTATGTCTGGCCGGTGCCAGACACTCCCAATCGGCGTCAATACGTGTCCCGATTTGCCCGGATTACGGCTCGACTTTTTCCTGTCGAGCGGTGTCGGCGCGCGTCTAATTAATAATGGTTGATAAAATTATAATTATCAAGTGAACGTATAATAAATGTTATATGTATTATTTTTTAATATATTTATTATATAAAAATTATTTATTTTTATATTTCTTTGATAATTATTATTTACTATAGTTAAATTTATTATTTTTAGGCATATAATTATTTCCTATTATAAAAAAAATAATATTTTATTTTATAAATATTTTTTTAATATTTGGAAGTTTAATAAATTATATATTGAAGTATTTACAAAAAATATAAACTTCCTCAAATCAAATAATAAATTATAATAAATTTCATTTTTTGTATTTTCAAAATTTACTAACTATGTTTTTATTTAAAATAATATAAATATATTTATAATAGATTGTAAAAATTTTAAGTCAATCTCTTATTAATTCTAAATCATTAAAAAATGTATATTAATACAAAATATGAAAATTTATTTGAAAAATTAACATATTTTGTATTTTGTAAGAACTACGAAATACAATTATATTTCAATAAATTAGTAATAATATTTTTCTTAAAAAATTAAATATTTGAAAATTTCTCTATGTTATTGTAAAAGAATTATTCTTTTCAATATTTACGTTATTTAAACTTTGTTTTTTTAAGTAAGCTCTAGAGTCTATCCTATTATAAGCCACAAAGAAATTAATTAATTAATTTACAGCAAAAAAATTAGATTGGACTTAAACTACCAAAAATATTTTTAAAAAGTCAGTATCATACTAATAAATATATAATAATCGATTTAACATAGATTAAAATTTATCAAATCAGAGAGCTATGAATTTTAATTTATGTTATAAGTTTGATTTGAATAATGTTAAAAATTAATAAAATTTATAGTACTAGACTATTTATTAATAATTGTATACATTCTTCTAATATAAAATAATTTTGTTTTATGTTCAGAATAAATTTGAAAATTATCAGAAACATAGTATGATATTCCTCATATTCTTAAATTTTGTATAATTAAAATTTTGATTTAAATTTCAGTGGAGAAAAATAGAAAAATTAATCATTTATAAAAATAATTCTACTTGAAAAAATTAATTTTGATAAATTTTAGTTTCTTAAGGTTTTTTTAATACTATCCTATCTTGTAGTTAATATTTCAGCGATAGTTTCAGCTTCATGATCGGGTACTGCATATGCTAATGTAAATTTTGAAAGGTCATCTTGCAGAGTGAGGGCGTATTTATTTCCTGATTCGGACTGAGTGCAAGGACCCACTATGTCTAATGCAATTCTTTCGAATGGCTTTGTAGAAGTAGTAGTGATCTCCATGGGTTTCTTCTTCTTAGTTCTATTTAGTTTGTTAAGCTGACAGGATTCGCAATTTTTTATGAAGTTAAATATATTAGTTTTCATGTTTTCCCATGAGTAATTTTCTTTTATTCTCTTGTAGGTCCTCTTGAATCCAGGATGTCCTGCGCTATGAAGACAGTGATTCTCTTGTATGATGGTTTCAATTTCGTTGGGTTTAGGTGTATACTTATTATTAGTGTAAATATTAACTAGGATTTCTGTTTCCTTAAAAATATATCTCAGCATAGCCCTGATGGTTTCGATTTTTGATTTTACGGATTTGTCTATATGTAGTGGTGAATTTATTGATTTAATATTTTCTTTTATTAGTATATTTTTTAGATTCACAAGGCAGTCGAATAAATCATTTAGTTCGCACACATCTGAATGGAGATTCTTCGTTATTAGATAATAAATATTTATATCGTTGAATTTGGTGGATACCACATCGAGTACATTTATATATTGGGTTTTTAAATATTCCAAGTTGTTATGTTTTGAGTTAAAATTTTTTTAAATTGTATTGTCGGTTTCTAGATCCTTAGAAATAAACATAACATAATTATTTTTAGCTGTAAATATAGTCTCCTTGAATTCGTTTATATTGTTATTTACGATAATTTGTTCTCTCATCATTTTATTAAAATCTTCATATGATTTGTCATTATGATTAACGAACGAAGGTCCTTCTGGACTCATCGACTCAGAATGATCAATCATGTTTATTATTTTACAATTGGGTTTTTCTTGAGAGAGATTTTCATTACTTAATCTTGTTAGAAATTTCGAATCCAATACCCGCGGAATCCTACTGAGCGCGTCAGCATTGGAATTAATTCTGCCTTCTTTGTATTCGACTATAAAGTCATATTCTTCTAACTTGAGTCTCCAGCGAAAAAGTTTAGAGTTGGGATTTTTCAGATTAAATAACCATAAAAGCGGTTTATGGTCGCTTATTATTTTGAATTTCCTTCCATATAAGTATGGGCGGAAATGTTGAACTGCCCAGACTACTGCTAATAATTCTTTTTCAATAGTCGAGTAGTTAGATTCAGCGCGATTAAGAGTTCTGCTTGCATAAGCTATTGGTAGATCTTGTTTATTTTTATTCTGTGATAATACCGATCCGATGGCGAAGTTGCTTGCATCGTTGGTTAGTGTAAATTCTTGTTCAAAGTCAGGATATTGTAGGATGGGGGCAGATGTCAGCTGTTTTTTCAAGTTTTCAAATGCATCCTGTTGTGAACTAGTCCAAATAAATTTCGTATCCTTTTTTAATAGAGAAGTCAGAGGTTTAGTTATTAGGCTATAATTCTGTATAAATCTGCGATAGTATCCTGATAATCCGAGAAAAGATTTGATCTCTTTCTGGTTTGTTGGAGCAGGGTAGTCGGCTACTGATTTCACTTTGTCAGGATCAGGTTGAACTCCCTTTTCGGATATATGATGACCCAGGTACATTACTTCCTTTCTCAGGAACTCGCATTTATCTGGTTGAAGTTTGAGATTGTGTTCCCTTAATCTCTGGAAGATTTCTTCTAATTTCTTGTTGTGTGATTCTAGGGAGTCTGCATAACAAATAATGTCGTCGAGGTAGAGCAAACAGCGAATACCTTGGATACCTGCTAGGGCAGTCGACATTAACCTTGAGAAACACGCTGGTGAATTCTTGAGGCTAAATGGTAGCCTGTTGAATTCATAGTGGCCAAAGGTTGTAGAGAACGCAGTTTTCTCCTTGTCTGCTTCGTCCACCTTTATTTGGTGAAATCCTGAGGCTAGGTCGACCGTTGTAAAGTATTTGGAATTGCCTAATTGGTCCAGTATCTCAGAGATGTTTGGTATCGGATAGAAATCTCCTACAGTTATTTCGTTTAACTTTCTGTAGTCGATAACAATCCGCCATTTAGCTTTGCCAGATGCATCATGTTTCTTTGGAACGACCCATAACGGTGCATTCCAAGGTGATTTGGATATTTGAATAACATTATTTTTTAACATTTCGTCTATTTGTTCTTTGACTTCAGTTTTATGCCATTCTGGATATCTGTATATCTTCGAGGTAATTGGTTTGTTCGTTGCTGTTTCAATTTTGTGAGTATCAGTATCTGTGCAAGTTAATACGTCATTTTCCAGATGAAATATGTCATTGAAATCTTGACAGATTTCTTGTATGTTTTTCCTTTCTATGTCGTTCAGGTGCTCCAATCTTAGTTGCTTGGTTAAAATGTCAAGGCGGTTCGATGAAAAATTATTTTGTTGTGCAGATTGTATATTTAAAATCTTGTGGTCATCTAGTTCATTAATGGTAACTTGTGGTATTTTGAATTCACAATCGGTTTCATTAGTGTTTAAAATTGATGTCACCGATTCGGAATCTTTGTTCACTTTGATTATGCTTTTACATAAATATAGTCCTTTTTCTAAAATTTCTTCATTTATTATTCCTTCGCGTATTTCCGGATTTAAAATTTTGACCCTTATGAAAGTTTCGGATCTTACAGGCATTTTAAAAATTTCTTGATTCTGAATGACTGGTTTCGTTGAAGTTTCTTCCTTGATGTTATCATTTCTTGAGGTTGTAATTGGTATTATGTGATTTTTTATGCAAACATGTTTCTTTTTGAGATCTATTGTCATACCTAGGTCTAACAATGTATCTATGCCGAGTATAGCTTCACAGGGCATGGAAAGTTATCCTTGACAACGTATAGCCTTGTTTTATAGGTTTTGTTATCAATTATTACATGAGCTAAAAAATACCCTAATGTCTCAATGTTTTCATTGGACAAGCCGCTAAGTGTTATGTTATGATCTTGATAAACATTAGTGTCGTCAGCTACATTCGAAATTTTAATTATGGAAACGCCGGCGCCAGTATCAATAAGAAAATCAGGTTTAGTAATTACTTCCTTAATATCTAGTTTAATTAATGGCTTAGTATCTATAGGCGGTGCTAAATAATTTAAAGTATTTAATTTTATTGGTATTGGGGTTCGGTTTCCTGGTCTGCCTTTAGTGTTTCTATTATCCTCGATTCGGCAGCGATCGGGGATTTGTTCAAGTTTAAAGTATTTATAGAGTGGTGGATTTGTGTGTTGTCATGTGTTGTGTTTTGATTTGGGTTAGAGTTTATGTATTGGTTAGGATTAGGGTTAGGATTTCTATATCGATTGTAGTTAGGGTTAGGATTTATATATTGATTGGGATTAGGGTTAGTATTTCTGTATCGATTAGGGTTAGGAGTTGCGTGTTGATTGAGGTTAGGATTTCTAATTTGGTTGTTTACATATTGCAATTTCCGACATTCTTGCATGGTGTGCCCGAAATTTTTGCAATAATTACAAGTTAATTTAGTGTTTTGGTTGAAGTTTCTGGAGTATCTATTGAAATCGGATTGACTGGGGAAACGGGAGTGTGAATGTCTCATTTGATCGGCGTTTCTGTGCATTTTGTTGTCATGCACAACTCTACTCGCTCTCTTTCGCTCTCGTTCTTCAATTAATGCGGCTGCTACGGCTTCATCAAGAGTTTTGGGCTTTTGTGTTCTTACAAAGGATCCTAGTTCAGGAGTTAATCCTGTGATAAACGCGTCTAAGGCGTGTTGTTTAGCTATCTCGCGAGCATTTCTTTTCTTCTCTTCCGACCAGTCTTTGTCGAAGTTAATAATAATATTCTGTAGACATTTTTCTATTTTGCTTGCGAATGATGGGACGTCTTCAGTTGCTTTCAGTCTATAGGTCATTAACTCAGCCTGGTACTCGATAGATTTTTTAGTATCTTTGTTATAAATTATTGTAATGTCCTTTTTTAATTCCTCCCAAGTCGTATATTCCCTATGCTCGAGGTTTTCAAATACGCTATCTGACAGCTTTAGATTAATTATGTTTAGGAGAAGTTTCGTATCTTCTGGCCTAATACTAGAGAAAGCAATATCGCAGCTCTTAATAAAACTGCGCATTGTTTTGCCATCGCCATTAAATTTTGTGATTAAACTCAACGCGGTTTTTATAGTTATTGTTGACTGAGTGCGCGCAGGAAGTGTTAAATTACTTATGCTAGTGGTCATTTTAAAAATTTTTTTGGTTATAATGATATGGTGCGCGCGAATGAATAATTTTATACGAGTGTTATAAAATATATTTATCTTACAGGATTAAAATGATGCTCGTCTTCATGATTCAGCGTGTTGAGATTAGATGTTGAACGTTGAAGCTGCTTTGGTGATGCTGAATAGTGTTGGTGTTGCAGGAGTCTTTCGAAGTTGTTTTGGTGATGTCCTGATGTTGTTGTTGGATGGAAGCTTTGTAGCAGTGATTGGTCCTCGTCCTTCTAAGTTGGGTTTGTCGTCCCTTACTTGATTTTGAAGAATTTTTGCGGTTTTACCTCGCTTATTCTCCTTTATAGGTCGTTGTTTCAGCAAGAATTTTAATTTCCACTGAAGCAAATCCCACTTCTGACACCAGTGTGAAGGATTCAGGATTTAACGAACTGCTACAACTTCTTACACGACACTTGTTTATTTCACTTAACCTTACAGAGTTAGTCTTAGGCTTAGTTACAGTGACGGTGACTCGACTCAGAAATAGAATGCGTACGAATGCCGTGCAATTTTCTCTTGCAGTGGGCTTTTTAAAGAAAGTAGGTAGGGAAGAAAACAATAGATAGGGTGGCCAATCCTGTTTAGACCATTAGTCGAGGGAAGATAATCGCGTTATGTCGTCTTAAAATATTCGGGAGATAGATAAGTATCGTAGGCAAAGTCTTAAAATATTCGGGAGATAGATAAGTATTTCGGGTATCGATAAGTGGACGTAAGTAAAGTCTTAAAATATCCGGGAGATAGATAAGTATTTCGGGTATCCATAAGTGGACGTAAGTAAAGTTTTAAGATATTCGGGAAATAGATAAGCATTTCGGGTATAGACAAGTGGACATAGGCAAATAATAAACAAATAGGAGCGACAATAACGATGGGGATCGTTACATATATCAGAAAATAAATGTTAAGATAAATAAAAAAATTTATAATTACACTGATTTAGTAATATTTTTTTCAGAACTTATTTATAGTTGAAATATATTTTTAATATAAGTAACTTTTTTTAAATCTTTAACTTTTTTCTTTTAATAAAACAACTCTCACTACTTGAATTCTGTCAATTTGAAAATTTTTTAGAGAGAAATTTATTAAAAGAAATAAAAGGAAATGAGAAAAAAGTAAATGATCTTTTAGTTGTAAATATAAAAAAATACTCATAGAAAAATATGAGAAATATTAACAAAATATTCTTTCACTTTGAAAATGAATAATGTAAACTTATTTATGTAAGTCTATTTGAACCAATCGGTTTTTGCCTCCTTTAGGAATATTTTATTTTCCGAATATTATTTCCTTCGCACTTTACAACGATTATAGTATTTTTTTTAGCATATAACTACAAAGTTTTTCATTGTCAGTTCCTGTTTATGATTGTTCGTAATCGCACTAAAAAGATGACTCGCATTCTTTCACTACATGCAACTGCGCGCGTATAAAGAAAACATATAAAAATTCACATAAAATCTTGCCCCAATTGGGAATGATTTATTTTCGGCCGCAACATCAAAAATGCTTAACAGATGAGCTGTAGTAGAATTCGAAAGTTCAACAACATAAATGTAAATATAAATTATATAAATATATATGTTAAGACCTGAATTTATTGTTTATATTCTAATTTCAAAATATTTTTGAAAAAAATGTAATTAATAATTTAGTCCAATTTTTCTTATATTTAAGTAATAGAATTACGCAAAAATAACTAATCCGACTTTTTACACTTAAAAATTAAATGTAATAACTCGCTTTAATTAAAAAAAAAATTGAAAATTTCTACTTTGAATATAAAATTATATTTAAATTATATAAATTAGATAAATAATAAATTAGATGAATAATATAATTCGATGTTATATTTAAAATATTTTGGATAATATTTTAGAATAATAAAAAGTTATAGAAATTATTTTATTATTACTATTAATATAATATAAGTATTAGATCAATAAAGTAGAACATTTAATATTTAGAAATTTAATGAAAATCTTTAATCACAATTTTGTTTTAGGAAATTTCTTGGGGAGAATGGTCATCATGTTCAAGGTAAGCTTTTTATAAAAATAAATAAAATAATAACAACAAACTGAAAAATGAGTAAATAAAATGATCTTAAAACAAATATTGAAAAATTGATATTATTAAATTAAAATTATTTCTAATATAATATTATGAAATAAATGAAAGGAAAAAGTAATGACATTCAAATTAAACAAATTTATTAAAAATATAACAAATCTAGTTAATACATTATTTTTACATTTATATCACTTCTAAAAAATCCTTTAATTGCATTTATATTTTTTTAATAATCAGAAAATTTTTTCAGAATTTAAGAATTTGAAGTTTACTTTAGTCGGTATTAATAGATAGATCAATTGAAACGTCTTAATCGTAAGATTTTCTCAATTACTTATCGTTTCAAATAAGAGAACAATATATATTATATTTCAAACTTTCTATCTAATCACATTATTATAGACGCTATTATCAACGCTTTTAATAATAACGTTCTTCTTTCTTATTTCAATTACTATTAGCACTGTAAAAAGCATAAAATAAGAAAAATTAAAACAATCTAAAATATTAAATAAAAAAAAATAGAGAACTAAATTGTTATTTTTAGTTACTTAGTCCATTGAACAGATTAATTATAATTTTTTTGCAAATTATAAATATGGTTTTTTTACTTGTATTATTCTATTTCTTGTAAATATCGTATTTATTTTTAAGTTAATGGAATATTGAATATTGAATTATAACTTAATTTTTTTATTTAAGATATTCTATTTTAATCAACATCTATTTTTGTTATATTTTCTACGTTTAATATTTGAACTAAAGTATAAGCCATCATTTGTCATTAATAGTTTAGTCGTATCCAAAAAGTCCGTGCAAAATAGCGTTTGCCCAAAAAAATATATAACTTTCTTCTCGTTCTTCATTAATCTTTTTGCAACTGAAGTTCTGAGTATAAGCATAGGATAATTTAAGAGTTTTTCAAGTTCGAACTTAAGAAGACTGAAAACGCTTATTTTATGATCTTATAGTCGATCAATTTCTGAAGATATGGTGTCATTCCTCTATTTCCTATACCAATTTTCTGACTGCTCTATTTTCTGTATGTTTTTAAATTCGATGAAGTAACATATTCTTCTCAAAGTCCATATGATTAATGAACACATCATATATGACGTTAATATGTGAATTATTGCAAACCCTTCGGATTCTTTTTTATCACTGTTTCAGATGATAATTACCACGTGCTTTACATGATTCTTTTTATAATTAATAAAGAATTAAAACAAATATTTATATCAAGATTTTATTTAATTAATTAATTTATGTTTTACTATAAACATAATAATTATTTAAATATAATATCTTAAAATATTTGATACCAATAATAACTTACATTAATTTGTTATGGTAAAATATTTATTACATTTTTCTTAATGACTTACATATATTTATGAACTTATCTATTTGTAATAAATAGATAAAAAAGATAATTTTAATATATGATAATACGAAAATTAAGTTGATACTATATGATAATGTAACTGTTTGTACAAAAATTATATAGGTTACTTAAAATCATAAAATAAATGTAATTATAATATCAACAATAGTTCCTGAGTTTCCCTTCATTTTGCAAGGGAGAGAAGGGACTCGAGGCAATAATGTGATCAGGTAAATCAAAAACACTTGTTATTTTTGTAAAAAAATAATAATAATTATTATTTTTAATAAGAATATACATAATGAATGAACACTTATTAACTAATATTAAAATAAATAACTCTAATGTGAATTTAACACTAATGCAAATTATATGTAATCGCACTACCAGTGCTGCATCAGCGCCAAGCTATGTTGTAGCATGCGGCATTTCAACGTGATGAAAACCGTCGGTAGGCAGCTATAAATCCGTCAGTTGAGTAGTCGCTGATCATGTCGAGGTGCACTGCCACATATATAAATACACAAAGACACAAATCCATGCCTTGACAGTCAGTGCATCCGGGTAGTCTACTTCTGTGTCGGTGAATAGTCATGAGGATGTGACTCGAGAAAAAGATATTTAGCCCATCAATTGATGAGCCTGGATCCCCTTTGATGAGCACACGTGACACAACGTAAGTTATGTTTTGATAGGAGCTTGACGCGCGCCGGGGCAACCGGACGAGGCCGCGGCCGTGCCGAATGTGCGGCGCGTCGCCGCGACCGACCACCGGGGGCGTAAACGGGTGTAAACAATAAAAACCTGGCCGACATAATCGGAAATCCGGGTCGGGCGTTTTACGACACTTGTCGCCCGACGGGTGATAGGGGCCGTAAAACGCGTCTAGGCGACGGGGGGCCGATGAGGGCCCAGATTATGTCGGCGTAGCAGACGGCCGCGGGGAAGGCCCCAGCCGCGCGTTTCGACGCGTTCGACGTGCAGGTTCGAACGCGCCAAACAAGAGCCACCCTGCACGCCCGACTTCCCGCTCGGGAGAACCTATAAAAAACGTAGGGCCCTGGACGAAGGGACAGAGAGAGAATTCGGAACTTTCAAGAGAGCTGGAGGAACTCTGCACGGTAGCCACGGAAGCCTACTCCCGCCTACGCCGTAGACTTCTCCGCATCCTACACCCAAATCCGCCCTTCTCAGAGCGAATACCGAAATCGCGCGCATCCAGAGGTTTAGGGGCGCCGACATCGCGAGATCTCCGAAGCCGGCAACAGTTTCGGCATCGCAACAAACCGCCCTTCTCAGGGCGAACATCCGGCCCAGCGAGCGCCCCTCCGGGCACCCCGCGACCAGCGGCTTCGACGAGGCCAGCACGAGGCCTCCTGAGCACCTTGCGCACCTGCCCTGACAAGTGCTCCGCGCTTGGCCGACCTGCCCGCTGCACCGACCGGACCAACGCACCGCCTCCAAGCAACGACGACGGCATCAGCTCCGGCCTTCAACCGCGACAGCCCTCCATCCACCGAGCGATTCAGAAGAGGCCTAGAAGAAGCGCCGGCAATTTTTCCTTCCTACAAGCCGGAGGAGACCTGGAGCGAGGGAATATTTCCCCCCTCGACGCCTTGACACGGGACCTGCCCCCGAGCTCTCGGGAGCGAGGCCTCCGTCAAGCTTTACCACCGATTACCTAGTAGGTGTGACGGATATATGCTAAGGTGAATTAAGTGCCTCTATATAAAGTATTTACATGAACATCAGCCATGATTAAGTCTCTAAGGTGAGCATGTCATAGTAATATTACTGTTACTGGATGCTTATTCTCATAAGTCAAAGAAGATTCATTGATTTAAATAAAGATTATTTATTAATTTTTTTAATTTACTTTAATAATTTAATTTACTATATTTATATCTTTAATATAAAATAATTTTATTCATTGATTCAAATAAAGATTTATAACATCCAATATTATTATTTCATGAGTGTCGACAAATGCAGTCGATCTACTGAATGCATGTATCGATGGCAAACGGAGTGGATTTCAGACTTTTGAGTTCCTGTGGAAAATAAGTACTTTGAGTAGACCTAAGCCAAAAGAGTTTTGCATTCTACAAGGATGTGTGAATTAGAGTAGTGACAGGAACAACACCAGATTCTTTTCTTAAACGAGCTAGAAATCTAATACATAGTGCTGTGACTCTCAATAGTTTATTGAGAATTGAGTATCTATAAATCATGGCCTAATGCTAAACTGGTATAGATGCAGCTGCATGTACACTAACATTGAAACGAGCTTCCGGAATAGTCTCGACATCCGGCGATGGTTGCGCTGACTGTGGCGTGTACTTTAGAATATTTACTTTTACTTGTAAGTGGCGGACCGTACCGATGTTGCTGCGCGCCGACAATTCGGTGAGCATAAGATATACAAAGATCGGGTGTACCGCGTCGTGTCGAGTATCGACATTGTTATTTAAACTTTAGAAATAAGAATTAGATATAAGTACGCGTAATGTTTTGCGTTTTGAAGAAAATAACACAAAGGAGCCTGCGGCCCTTTTGCCGACGGCAGAGTCAGTTAGAATCGTGCAAGCGACTCGATTGCACCGCGTTTAGCTCTCATATATTATACATATAACATAATATATGAATTGTATAAAACGCATTAATAAATAACCGTTAATTAAATAAATAACGTAGTGATTATTTACCCGAATAAATAAATTGGTGACCCCGGCGTGATTTCAAATCATTTAAAAAAAAAAAAAAAAAAAAAAAAAATATAATGGAGAACACAGGCAAACGGCGAAGACAGGAGGGCGTCAACGACCTCAGAAACGCGGAAGTGAAAAATGTGCAAGGAAGTGTAGTGCCTTTTCGCGTTCCGGAATTAATGGACGACGACGTGAGTTTATGGTTTATCGTGCTCGAAACAAGTTTCGAGAATTCCGGAATAAACAGTGATAAGGCGCGGTACAACTTACAGTGGGCTATTTAAATACGAAGGTGTTGCGTCAAGTGAAGGACGTTTTAACTTCGCCCCCGCAGCAAAATAGATACGAACACCTTAAGGAGCAAGTTATTAGACGTCTTACGGAATCAAATGCCGCCCCAGCCCGAAACTCTTGGAAGTGCAGACGATCGGCGACAGAAAGCGGTCGCAATTCTTTCGCGATTTGAAGGAGCTAGCCACCGGGCAGACAACCGACGAGTTCATCTTGAACATATGGCGGGCGCGGTTACCACCACAAGTTCACTTCGGCTTGGCGTCCACGAGTTTTACAGAAGTGCAAAAGATTCTGGAGGTGGCCGATGCACTCTTTGCGGCATCTACGCCAAACCATGTTGCCGCGGTAAGCGCTGACTCCCAGGAAGCCGGACAAGTCGCCGCAGTCAGCAAAACTCCAAACAGCACAGATCAGCTGTTAAAGGAGTTAATTGCTGAATTTCGCGCGTTCACGAAAATAAACCGCAGCCGCTCTCGGTCGTGTGATAATACGCCACCCCGAAAAAGCTGATCATCCACGCCTGCAAAGGATGGGAGCGAGTCTTCGAAGACCGCGCCACCCAGTGCAGAAAGGGATGTTCAAGATGAAACAAGCCCTCGAGAAACGCCGAAGTTCGTCAGTGAGTTCGGCCAACACCGACGGGAGTGCGCAGCGCCGAATATTCATCAAAGACAAAAATACGAGCAAAAATTTCTTAATAGACACCGGGGCGGATGTCTGCGTGTACCCGCGTGCATGGTGTAAGGCGAGAAACGACGAGTGCGCGTATCAACTTTACGCGGCAAACGGCACAACGATAAAAACTTACGGTGTAATAAATTTAAACCTAAACTTATCGTTGCGCCGTGAGTTTAAGTGGCCGTTCGTCGTCGCGGATGTGAATTCGGCAACAATCGGTATCGATTTCCTCGCACATTTCAAGTTGCTCGTCGACGCCAAGAACAAGTGCTTGGTCGACGAGACAACGAAGCTGTCGGCGTGCGTTTACGAAGCGAGTGAACAAGAAAAAAAACATAGTTTGTGCATAAAAACGATTATCGGCAGAACAGTTTTTCACAAGCTGCTCACCGAATATCCAGCCATCACACGACCGCCCGCCGAGCCGAAACAGACCTGCAGGCATAATGTAGTACACTACATTAAAACTACTGCAGGTCCGCCTGTGCATGCACGACCACGCCGCCTCGCCCCCGACCGTTTGAAGATCGCAAAAGCGGAATTCAACAACATGCTGCAGCTATGCATCATGCGACCAGCCAAGGGCCCATGGTCTTCACCATTACACGTCGCCACGAAAAAGGACGGAACTCCACGACCCTGCGGCGACTACCGCAATTTAAATGCCCGCACCATTCCAGACCGATACTCACCACCGCATATCGAAGACTTTTCACAACAACTAAGTAAAAAAACAATTTTTTCGAAAATAGATCTGGTGCGCGCATTCCACCAGATTCCGATCGCGCTCGAAGACGCCGAGAAGGCCGCGATTACAACGCCCTTCGGCCTCTTCGAGCCCACGATGATGATGTTCGGTCTGCGAAACGCTGCGCAAACTTGCCAGCGGTTCGTGGACGCTATCATCCGCGGCCTCGACTTTGTCTATGCCTACATAGACGACTTCCTGGTCGCGTCGGAAAGCGAAGAGCAGCATTTTCAACATCTGAAAATGTTGTTCGAACGCCTAGACCGTTACGGCGTAGTCATTAACCCCGGGAAATGCGTATTCGGCGTAAACGAGATCACATTTCTCGGATACAAAGTGAACATCGAGGGCATAAGCCCATTAAAAGAACGAATCGCCGTAATCGACAAATACGCGATGCCCGATTCGATAAAAAATCTCCGACGCTATTTGGGGATGTACAATTTTTACAGGCGCTTTATACCAGGCGCCGCAACGGTTCTGCATCCCCTTAACGCGTTGCTTGCCGGGGCGAAGAAGGGAAGCGAGCCCGTCCAGTGGACGCAAGAGGCGCGCGACACATTTAAAGCGTCGAAAAACGCCCTCGCAGCAGCTGCACTGCTCGCTCATCCCGTCGCCGAAGCCCCGTTAAGCGTCGCGGTTGATGCGTCGGATTTTGCGGTCGAAGGCGTATTGCAACAACAAATAAATAACGCGTGGCAGCCGTTTGCGTTTTTCACTAAATCGTTAACGACTGCCGACCGCAAATACAGCGCCTACGACCGCGAGCTTTTGGCGGCATACGCGAGCATAAAGCGATTCAGGCATATGGTCGAGGGCAGGAATTTCACGATCTTTACAGATCACAAACCTTTGATTTTTGCCTTCGACCAGAAACCGGACAAATGCTCCCCGCGGCAGTTCAGGCATCTCGACTACATCGCGCAATTCACCACTGATATCCGGCACTTAAAAGGCGCCGAAAATCAGGTGGCCGACGCATTATCGCGCGTCGAAACAATCTCGACAAACTGCGATTATTCAGAAATGTCAGCTGCGCAAGATCGGGATGCCGAGCTGCGGGAGTTACTTAAGGATAAAAAGTCCGCGTTGCAGTTGAGGAGGATAAATTTTCCCGATGGCGGCGCGGACATATACTGCGACACAAAAAATAACATAGTAAGAGCCTTCGTACCAGCAGGCTTACGTCGAACAATCTTTGACAGAATACACGGCCTATCGCACCCTGGCTCCCGCGCCACGCAGCGACTAATAACATCGCGTTTCGTTTGGCCGGGAGTAAACAAAGATATCAACGAGTGGACGCGAGCCTGTATTCCGTGCCAGCGGAACAAGGTGAGCCGTGCGCCCATAGGAAAGTTTAAAGAGCTTGCCGGACGATTCGAGCACGTGCACCTTGACCTAGTGACCATGACGTACTGTCAGGGTTACAGGTATTGTTTGACGTGCGTCAACCGTTTTTCCCGCTGGCCCGAAGTAGTGCCGATTCCAGGCATGGCAGCCGCGAGTGTCGCAAAGGCTTTCATGTCCACATGGATCGTACGTTTCGGCGTCCCCGCGCGAATAACAACTGACAAGGGACGACAGTTCGAGTCAGCCCTTTTCGCCGAATTGTGTGGCCTGCTCGATGCGAAGCGGATTCGAACTACGGCATATCACCCGCAAGCAAACGGCCTCGTGGAGAGATTTCACAGGCAGCTTAAGGCCGCAATAAAATGCCACGACGGCACCGACTGGGTGTCAACACTACCAGCTGTGCTGCTCGGCATACGCACGGCCATAAAGGAGGACCTCGGCGCCTCAGCGGCCGAGCTCCTTTATGGCATCGGCCTGCGCTTGCCTGGGGAATTTTTCCACACAGGCAATGTCAACCCTACGTCGGACTATGTAAAAAATTTAAGAAATAAAATGAAAAACATAAAACCCACAAGCATAGTCCGACACGGGGAAAATAAAGTTTTTATATTCAAAGATCTCGCAACTGCATCATCTGTATTTTTGCGCTGCGATACAGTGCGAGATCCCGGCGACTCTCCATACGAAGGCCCGTTCAAGGTCATCGAACGCGGCGAAAAAACCTTCGTAATTCTAGTCGGCGACAGGAAGGTCCGTGTCTCGATCGACAGATTGAAACCGGCATTCTTGTTATCCGAGGAATTGGACAGAGTAGATTTAAATAATAACAATAATAATAAGGCCAACAATAAAAACAACATTAATATTAAGAATAATAATAGTAACGCACAGATAAATCATTTTTTACCCGCGCCGGCCGGAGAGTTCGCTTCCCCGAGCGCTTTCAGGCCGGACTTAAATAATAATACATAACAAGAAAAATATATTTTTTTTTTATACAAACGTTGTCACTGGGGAGGGAGTGATGTGGCGTATACTTTAGAATATTTACTTTTACTTGTAAGTGGCGGGCCGGACAGATGTTGCTGCGCGCCGAATTGTCGGCGCGCATAAGATATACAAAGATCGGCTGTCCCGCGTCGTGTCGAGTATCGACATTATTATTTAAACTTTAGAAATAAGAATTAGATATAAGTACGCGTAATGTTTTGCGTTTTGAAGAAAATAACACAAAGGAGCCTGCGGCCCTTTTGCCGACGGCAGAGTCAGTTAGAATCGTGCAAGCGACTCGATTGCACCGCGTTTGGCTTTCATATATTATACATATAACATAATATATGAATTATATAAAACGCATTAATAAATAATCGCTTATTAAGTAAATAACGTAGTGATTATTTACCCGAATATCTAAATGACTATGATATGGGTGGTCCCATCCAACATAGATTATGAACCTGGAGCTGAGTGGTTTTAATGCCTCTTGAGGCACAATCAGCTGAATTAGAAGTGCTAGCAACGTCTTTCTAATAAGTGTCTGATATAAGTTCCTGTATTTAAGATTTGCTGTTACTAACATAATCCTTCCAGGGTGACACTTGTGTCTTGATCTACGTGAGTGTCATCCAAGAGTCCGTTCACAGATGAGTTGATGTAATATCTTGTTTTAGTATGGCTTTTATATGTTTTGTTAACATTGCTAAAAGCAGCAGTGCGGTAAGTTCTAATCTCAGGATGGTTAAGGGCTTCAGTAAGGTGATACAAAGTCCAGTAATTCGAATGTCTGAGTCACTTCATATAGGATGAGGCCTTTGCCGATCTTGCCACAATTTAATGAGCATTTCGTAATCAATGAGAATATGTCTCTATGAGTATTTCATTTGAGTCTCAAAATCTTAGTTTCACAATTACCAAATAAAAGATGTAATTCTTGGTTTGTATTTGAGTTGATCGCAGTCATCACGTGTTGATGAGTAGAGTGCCATTATGCTAGAAGAAAACTGCCCGCCATTCAGAGACTAAGAGAATTGCAGTGCAATTTTTATAAATTGTTTTGATGTATCTGCACTACCAAAGATATTGTCTCCTTCATCGTAGACGAGTTATAATAGCGTTCTTGCTACTAAAAATGGGTCAGCTTTTGTTCCGTAGGTAAGAATTATTAACAATCCTTGTTGTTATGATCTGTTAATAAGATGCGTTAAAGGTTTCAGTCATCCTTATGAACTCCTATCTGCCGGTATATTTTTGTGATCCCCGTAGCAAAGAAATGTTTGTATTATCTTATCCACGTAAGGACATCACAAATTTCCAAGTGTAAGCTGATTCCAGTGTGCATAACATCATTAAGAATAGGTCCTGTTGATGTTTTACATGGGCCATTGAAAACTACTCTTAACTTCGAATATGTATTAACTATTTTCATCACGCTATGGTGTGGCAGATAGAATGAGTGTTCGTGTATAGATTCATATAGTAAATGAGGGAACCTTTTTCATGTGTTTGAGTTGTTCATATTCGATCATAAATGTATTATATTTGAAGTGATAATTGTCATCTTTGGATAAAGGTTTAAGTAGACTTGCAGACATCATTAAAGAATAGTATATGAATTCCGAAAAACACTGATTGAGCTTTTGAGTGAGATTTTCGCGATATATTTTTGTGAAAGATCTTCTGAATAAGTGGCCTTGAAGTTTTTTTCATTTTGAACTCTACATGTAAGTAGTCATGCGCATTGGTCATTACGAGCTCTTCTTGTTCTCAAAACCTTTTCAATAACTCTTCCACGGATTTTTCGTCAATCTGCTGACACACGTAGTGTACACCGGCCAATGTTTACTTCTGATTTTCGACTAGACCAATTACAATCCAGTCAATAATTAATAGCGGCGAATGACGCTAGTACAGATGTAATTTGTTAAGAATATAAGCTGGAAGGGTGACCATGGACTTTCCATTAATAGATCTTAAAATAAGGGAAACTGTGCCTTTAGTTTTCATTGCCTGTGATCTATTAATTCCATGTATGAAAATGATGGAATCTTGCTTCGGGATTTTGAGTTGTTGCACAAGATCTTCTGATACAAATGAAAGCTCTGATCCCCTGCCAATAATTAGACGAACTTGAGCATTAATAGACTACTAAGACTAAGCCACTAAGACTGTGGTCAATAAAGTTAAGATTGATGAGCAGTCCGATGAAATTGAGAAGTCTAATATAATTAACGATGTAATTAATAACGGATCGATTATTGTACCTTTCTATTTTCCGTTACTTGAGTTGGTCTGGTGAGCCTCATGCAGCACGGTGTGACCATTTGTTACACTTTAAAGTACTCTGGCATGTTCTGTCATTTAGATAACCCAGAAAATTGAAGTAGAGACGATTAAAGTTGACTACGAATTATACTTACGTGCAGATTCAACTCCCTAAATTTTTGGCACATAACAATGAAATGCTCACCCTTGCAATAATCACAAGGATAGGAAGAAGGTGAGCTTTTCCTAGAATGGGCCTCTTAAGATGCCTGAAGCATCAAGGCCCTTTTTGGGAACGGGACGTGGAGAAGCCCTGGGGCGTGCAGATACCATTTCCCTTATATTAACTTCAGTTCTTTCTAAGATACGAACTCAAGTAGTATGAAACTCTTCAAATTGATTATATCGAGGATATGACGCCTGAGCAAGTTATTTCATTGTTCTCTCGTTATTTTATATAATGTTTGGGTGACACGGTGGACTAGTACGAGGTCTCATGTGGCATCCATAAATTTGAGGCTCTTGAATGATTCCTTATTTTTAGTGATGAGCAGGTATATTTCGAAGGCCCTTCTAGAGGTGCGGAATACTGTGAATAATTTACTCAGCTGAGAGTGAATAAGATGTCTTTGGTTCTCAAAGCGCTATTTGAAAACTTTTAAACTAGGCCTAACGAGTCTTTATTCAAAGTGAAATCCGTGACTAGTATTAAGGCAATTCCATTTAAAGTCAATCTCAGGTACATGATTTTTTCAAAATCGCTAATTTTGGCTTATACATCACCATTATAATGAACATATCTCGAAAATGAGGCCAAATTAAGTAGTCACCCAAAAAGCTTAGTAAACCAATAATTAGTAATTTTCTTCCAAGCCCTTGAGATGGCTTGTGAACAGCTGATTTCTTGGCCCTGTGAGTCATAGAACATTGAGACCGCAAATTGCCACAGCCGCTATCGCGGTTGAGTATATATCTTAGATAATTGTATACTTACTCCCTTAAAAGTATACACGGTTGATGTAAGCGGACTGCCATGAATTCTCCATATATTCGTGCTCCTGCTCGAACTTGTTATTAATTTCAGTCAGATTGTTTGAATGTTTACTTTTATTCTTATATTCAGTTATATTTATATTTTCACTTATTGATTCACTTACTCTTTCTCTTATTTCTTCAAATTCCATTCTCTTATTTTTTCTTCTATTGCTATGTATAATATTTTGATTTATTATAATAATCCTTTGGTATAATTTTCATTTTTTCAATTATTACCTATTCTAATTTTAATTCCCACTCTTTTTTACAGTCTTCAAACATTTTTGTATACATGTATATATGTTTTCCTGATTCTCATCCTCCGTTTATTTTCTTACTGTTTTTCTACTTGTAGATGCTGTGTTTTTCTTATTTTGGCTTGCCATTGTTCTTTGGTTATTCGTTGCAAAATTTTATACGTCTACATTTTTTGAATTTTTTTGATAGTGTATTCCCCTTAATGTCACTTCTTTTATCTGACTGTATGTTATTCTTCTTCTCTTTTTTCTATGCATTCAGCGCATGCGTTGTTTTATGTGTCAAATTATCTTACCACGTGTTTCCTTAGCCTTATATTTTGACTATTAAAATTACTGCCGAATTACCCGGTTTATGGCCGGATAATCTGGAATTCTCCAATGTAAAAATCGACGGTGTGTACTTGAAAAAAATATTGCTGGATGTCTTCGCCCTGACAAGGGCGGATTGATGCAAGAAAAAATCAGTAGTCGAGTGTAGGTTCGAGTTGCTAATGGCGGAAGCGGTTACGGTGACGAGGATCATCAGCTCTGCTCCTTCCGGGTGGATTTGCCCTCTTGTCGAGGGTGTCCGGCTGTATATTTCTGTCGAGTGGGAAACCGAGCGCAGTTAATTGGCGCATTCGATTTCCCGAACAGCCAATCAGCTTGCACAGCGCGACCGCTACAATCCGGGTACTCCTACACCCCCCCCCCAGATCGTGTAATCCTCGTCGAGGTCATCGGTCATTCGTTGTTGACCGATGCCACAAACCGGTCGACTCTTGATCGGCCCATTTTCTGGCCGAATTATCCGGCTTATGATAGGATAATCCAGGCAATCCCGGTATTTGGGCCGACTTGATCGCTTTATGGTCAGATAATCTGGGTCGAGTATGTCTGGCCGGTGCCAGGCACTCCATCCCAATCGGCGTTGCCGCGCGTCAATACCCGTCCCAGCTTGCCCAGATTACGACTCGACCTTTTCTTGTCGAGTCGTGTCGGCGCGCATCAATATAGAATATATAAAAATAATTTAAGCATCTACAATTTCACAAGGAATCAGTGATTTACAATCGCAAGCTCATAATTTCATTGATTGTGGCCTTACGAACCACAATCAACTCACAAAAAACAAAAACACACAAACACTCAAATACCTACATTATTTATACTTATAGTTATTACATTGCCAATATAAATTACAAAATTAAAATCTGATTTGTAACAATATTTATGAATAAAAAACTTAATGCAAAACATGTCTCTATTTAACATTGTCTATAAATCTCGATATATAAATATTTTCAAAAGTTGAAAAAATCAGAAATAATGAAAAAATGTAAACTTTTGAATATTATTGCAGTATAAATATTTCAAATAAACTGAAATTGATTCTAAAACATTTCTTAGTAGTTAAAAAAATTATATAATTTTTGAAATTTCATAAACTATATTTTTTAAGAGAATGATATTTTGTTAATAAGTAGTCAATTTTTAATTTATATTTAATTACTATTAATTACTATTAATTAATATTATTTCATTACTATTTAATTATATATATATATATATATATATATATATATATATATATATATATACATAATTAATACACTGACGTTTAACGATACCTTAAGCGACAGATCGGCCATCCCGCGGAGGTCGAACCGATTCAGCCGCTGCACTTAAACTTGTCCATACGGATCTTGAAAAAACTAAAAGACGTTGAAGGATTATCGCCAGGTAATTTATCGGCCAAAACCATAATGGCAATGGACTTTACTAAGCGTTTATGAGGCTCTTCTCAAAAAGCATAGAAACAGAGTATGAACGCAATAAAATGTCTGCACATGTATCGCATTACAATATTTTTAAAAAACCATGGGTTTTATTTTTCTTAAGCATTGGTTTTTGACGTGGTTTTTACAACTTTTAAATATATATATATATCTAATTACAATAATAATGCTTTTAATAAATTAGAAGTAAATATAAAACTTTTTTTATTTTTTAAAAAATATTAAAAATTAAAAATTGATTCTCGAATTTTTAAGAGCAAAATATCGAATCATTTTTAACAGTTAATTAGAATACTATATATTATATTTGTTGGAATCTTATTTGTCCTTGAATCTCTCTTTGTCGTCAGCTGTTGCGCAATACACGGAAGCAACGCTACACGAACATACAGATAGATCTGTGTGTGGACATGGCGTCTCCTTGACGGTGCCATGACAGTTCTAGTATAGCTTCTGTATATCTATATACTAGACGCGCTTACCAACAACATTGTATAAATACCTTATATATACATATTAATAATAACAAAACTATATATACCATAATAAATCATATTAGAAGTGAACAGTGTTTTACAATTATTTGTGCCTTCTACAACTACATCTATAAACTCTGTAAAAGCCCAGCATTAAATTAAAATACATTTGCTTATTATTATAATTACTTTTATAAATTGTACATTTTTAATTAAACTTATAATAAAAACTATTTTTAATATACAGAAGTTGCGGAGGAGGTATTTCAAGGCAATCAAAACGTTGTCGTAAAAAGCCATGTAAAAGCAGATCATGGAATAGCACGTACAAAGTTTGTAACCTGCAGGTATGGATAAGACATTTTATTTTAAATCATTATATGATAATAATTATTAGTAATTGTACATTTTAAAACAAGACAATGGAAAAAATACCAAGGTAATTGAACTTAATTTATTGCCGGTTAATTAGCCTAATAAATTTAAATATTTATCTAAATATCATGTTTAAAAATTTAAATCACTATTATACACTATTATCTGGGGTAATTTTGAAATCAAAAAATATATTATTAAAAGTTTCAAGAAAAAATCACGTGCATAAATATATATTTTACAAAAATATAGTTTAATTTTTTAATAATTTTTAAACATGTATTATTTTATAATCTATATTTTAGTATATATATATATAGAGATAGGTAGATAAGTAGATAGATAGATAGATAGATAGATAGATAGATGTATGGAATGATGGTTGATGGATGGTGAATGGATAGATGAATGGGTGGATACTTTATTGAACAATGTGAATAGTAATATAGAAATTGTTAGAATTTATTCAAATTATTAATATGTAAAAAATACATTTAACTTAAAACTAGAGTGTTAGGACATATTTACGCATTCAGTGACACAGGTAGTTGATTATTGTTGCTTTTCTGAAAATTTACGTATATGCCACTTATATTCTCGCCAATGTTGTACTACAAACGCCTTTTTTAATTCCTTTTTTGTAACTGACCTTTATCATCATTTATACCTTTTGGTTTCCCAAAAAAATTTTTATAAAGCTTGCTAATATTCTTTCTTTGCTCTTTTGAAGTCTGTTCGAATGGATAAATGGTATCTCTAGCGCCACCTGTAGTTATTGATAATCAATTATGGATTATCGATAATGGCTGCTCACCACGTGGCGAAAAAGCGGGTGCTGCTCAATTCGAGCGCATCGATCGCTCATCAATAATTAATTAGCATGATTGATAATCGGCGAAGTATAATAGACAAATTCACACCATGTATACAAACGGTAGTTACTCATTCTATTTGACAATGAATATAACCTTTCGCGTGATAGGCTGATCGATCATCTATCATCAATCATCGATTAGATATCATGGCAGATGAATAAAACGCGTCTACTTTTGTCATCTTGATTATATTCAGTCTGTTCATGTCAGCTCGTATCGGCAGTTAACTATTCATTTATTATACTCATTACGTAAAGATTTATAAATATTATGTTGTTAAGCCCACGCATCACTTATTTTTAATTGTATTAATAATTAGCTCAACACTACATCATACACAGGTACACCAACATATACTCAAAAGATTTATAATTATTAACACAATTATATGTCGTAAAAGAAACATACTTACACGTTGTTGCTTATACTCATCACACAATAAAATTAATTACGTATAATTACAAGTGCGATATAAGTTTACTTAGTTCATAAGTGTATAGTGCGCTATTTATTAGCATGATTTTCGGTACCTCATCTGAGTATTGGTAAAATTTTTATACCGTTCTTATACTTTTTATACTTTTCTCTCCCTCTTTTCCATAATAAATGCATCGTCCTTTTTTCAAGTTCTCTAGAATTATATTTTTATTTCTTTTAAATAATTAGATGTATTTATATGGCTAATCCATAGTTGTTTTTCTTGACTGCTTTTACGTTTATTGTTACTTGATTAATAACTCCAAGTTCTGACTTTTTCCCACCATATCAGCTTTGATTACCCTATACTGTCCAAAACTTAATCTTTAATGCTGCTAATTTCTTAGTCTTTGTTTTTTCCTATTATTTTCTATTAGTCTTCCTTCCTCAATTCTATGTTTTAAACATTTTCGTAAAATTTCCTTGCTTTCTCCAATTAAAATTTTCTTTTTATATCTTCTAAGCGCTCTCATTGTCACTTTTGTTTTAATCTTTATTATGTTTGATTCTAACATCAGAGTACTGTCTGGTGTGTTTCTGTCCAGTCCCATGTACCACTTTAGATACTTTTTATGTACCATTTCTATTTCTTTATTTTCCTCCTAACCCCATATCTCGGCTCCATGTAGAATAACGCTTTCTATCAGTGCATCAAATATCTTTAGCCTGATTCTTAGGTCATTTCTGAAATATTTCTCTCCAATGCTCCAAATCTTTCTTTGCCTGATTCTTTTTATGTAATAGATCTTCATTGTTTTCTGCCATCGCGTATTCCAGATAAGAGTAATGTTTCATTGTTTCTATTCTTTCATTATTCCCCTTGAAGATTTCTGTTGATCTGTTTCGTATCTTTTTATATTTTTTAAACTTCTTTTTTTTTGTTTTCTGGTGTTTATTACGAACTCTTTCTTCATGACAAACTATTTTAATAATTCTAATAATTCTCTCAGTTTAATACCACTCTTATCTAGAATCGCTATGTCGTCCGCATATATTATGCAACTTGTTCTTATTTAATCTATTTATATTCCTGCTGTTCTGAATTTTCTGAGGTTTTCCTTTAAGCCCGACATTGCTATGTGAAACAATGTCGGACTCAGAGGGCAATCTTGTCTCACTTCTTTATTAGCTTTTATTTCACCAATAACGTCATCTCTTATTTTTATAAGATTATAATTTTCCCTGTACAATTTTCTACAGCCGTTTATTATTGTTTTATCTATGCCTAAATTATCCATATTTTCCCAGATTACATTTCTCTTTATGAAATCAAATGCTGCTTTTAGGTCTACCAAGCATACCCATATTTGTCCATCGTATTTCTGTAATTGAATGTCAATCACCTTTTTCAGTGTATAAATAGCCTCGATTGTTCCCTTTCCCTGTCTAAAACCGAATTGCGTCTCTAGATATTTCTCATTTTCCTCTATTTGTTTTTCAGTAATTCAGCGAATATTTTATGACCGGAATCAATCAGACTTATTCCTCTGTAATTATCCGTTATTTCACTGTTTCCTTTTTTGAATATTGGAATCGTATTTGCTTTTGATCATTTTTCAGGCAATTTATGTCTTCTTATAATATTATTTATTATATTCAACAAACTATCCTGGGCCTTTGTTATCTTTCAATTTCTATATACTATTCAGTATTTCTTCCTCCTTAAATCCATCTGTTTCCTCCCATTTGTACACGTATTCTAAATCATCACTCTCATCTTCTACCTTATGTTCGTCTTTTTCTTTTTCTTCAAAAATATTCTTAAAGTGTGTAAGCCAATTTCCTTTTTTTATTGTAACCTCTATCTCATTTCTTTACTTCCTCTATTTATTAAATTCCACAACGCCTTACATGATTTGTCTTTATATGCTTCCTTTATCTCTGTTTCTTTATATTTTCTTTTTTTGTCTTTGATTAGTACTCTATATTTTTTTCTTTTCTTTAGGTATTCTACTATATTGTTTTCCTTTTCTCCCTTACTCCATTTCTTATAATCGCTTATTACTTCTAGTTTACTTTCCCAACACTCTTTGTCCCACCATTTCTCCCTCTTTCTACTTTCATCTGAGATAATGATTGGCTCAACATATTTTATTTTACTTCTTTCCCAGTATTAATGTCTTTCTTTGCCTTTAATTTATCTCTATATATTTTTATCATTTCCTCCTTCCAAATTATTCTTCTTATTTTACCATTTGTTGATTTCTCTTTTTTTCCAACTTCCATTTTAGTTTCAACGATTATTGGTCTAAGTCTTATGTATTTAGTATTTTTTCTACAAATTCTTCGGCTCTTTATTTACAATTATGTACAATTACGATACAATACTGTTGTTAAATGTATATCGACTATCTTACTCTCCTGCTTTCCCATTTAGATGTATAGGCCTTTATCCTCCAATAATTCAATTAGTTTTATTCCTTCCGTATTAATTGTTTTATCACTAGATCATCTGTATTTTCTTCCCCATTTGTTCATCCAACCCCCTCTTTCTCCGGTCCTGGTATTAAAATGCTCGTATATGATGCACGGTTCCCTTTTGCTCTTTTCTTGTAATTTTTATAGTATTTCAAAATTCTCCTTTCTTTGCTGCCCATGTATACAACGACTATATTTATTATTTTTTCCTTCATTCTTATTTTGGCAGACATTATTTCATCATTTTCTTTGGTTATTTCTGTTACTATTATGCATGGATTTTTTTTGTCGCTAATAAAATTCCAACCTTTACTCTGCCTTTTTTAAATTCTTTTGACGCATTAATTATTTTGTAATCGTAGCATTTTAATTTCTCCTTTATATATTTA
Source organism: Platyscapa corneri (assembly GCA_018907185.1). NCBI lineage: Eukaryota > Metazoa > Arthropoda > Insecta > Hymenoptera > Agaonidae > Platyscapa > Platyscapa corneri. The sequence continues at coordinate 169,166 of JACCHW010000121.1, forward strand.
CGTTTTTCTTCTTCTGAACATATTTCTATTAATCCTATCATGCCCCAGGTTTGTATTTCTTTCTATCCTCTTTTGTTTATACAATTTATGCCCGTTATGTTTCAACAGTAGGCTGTTACGACCTAGGCTTATCTTCTTTGATTCTTTTTTTCTTTATTCATTAAACTTTCATGTCTGATCACTTCTTTCTCAATGTACTTCCTATCGAAACCATTGGTTTTTTATCTCACTGAAATTACAATGTTCTTCATTGACTTTTATTTTGTTACCAATATAGTAATAGTTTTTTCCCGTTCCTCTCAATTCCCTACATTTTCTTTGATTTTATTTCTCGTCTTTCTTTCTCTAAAATTTTCGTCATTATTTATGTAAATAGACGTTCCTTATTCGCAATTATTTGTTTTTCTTCTTCTACGGCTAATGCTAACCCCTATTATCCTCTGCTCCCTTTTCTGCTCAATTTTCCTATATTCCATTCGTTTTTCACTTTTATATTAATCCCTAGTTTTTTACTGATATATTAGTTAATTAATTATTCATTCTTCTTTGTAGATCATCCCTTTTTTTTAAAACGTGGTATAACAATATTATTTTTTCTTCTATCTCTTTCTCTTTTTTCTAATATTCATTCTAATTTTTCTATTTGCTTCTCTGCTAATTTCTTTGTTTTCAATACTCTCTCTCTCTGTTTTTCTCCATTTCTCTTTCTTCTATTGCTTTTTCCGTCTTTTTTATCTTTTTCATTTCTGCTTGTATGGTACTTACCTTATTTCTGTATTTGCTCCTTTCTTCTTCATTACCTTTTACTTTCTTTTTCATTTTATTAATCTGTTTTTTTGAGTTGACCCTTATTTCCGTTATCGCCTTCTCAAACTTTTTGTATTCTTCTACTTTATTCTTTAAACTTTTCCACTCTTGATTTATTTTTTCTGTAGTTGATCAAACACTTTTTTCTTCGTGTCTTCAATGCTTCCTTCAATTACTGCATCATACCTATTCTTCGCAAATGCTTCATTCACTTTTTCTTTTATTAACTCCTTATACCACCTAACCATTTTTTCTCGTGACAATCAATACATTTTTTCATATGTTTATAATTCCTGCTTATCGTTAGCTCTTGACTTTTCTGGTGTGTTATCACTTGGCTATGCATACTGCATCTTATTACTTCTCGACAATTTTCTTATGTTAAGCTCTAACTTTATGTACTCTATCTATTCTCTCATTCTTGAGACTTATGCTCAGTGCTTGCGCCGATGAGGGTACGTGTTATAATAACCTCACTATTTGATCTTCATTTTTTGTTTTATTTCACGTTTACTATTTTTTTTTTGCATTAATCTTCACATTTTCACAAGCTCTCTATCCTTACTTCTCTCTATTCAAAGTCAATTTCTGTTCTTATATCTATTCTTTCTTTACTGTATTGATATGTGCGGAGATGAACACCAATCCCATCGCCGTGACGCCGAGCCTTTATATATAACGGACAGCCCAACGCGGGGCCGAACTTCATCAATCGGGAGAACGAGATCCCAGTATTTCCAAAAGTACTGGAAAACCTGGCGGTGCCTAATAATCGCAAACGAATGGGCAGAAGAAAACGGGCGTTCCATAAGCTTGACCGTAACGAGGACTCGACCAGAGCTCAACACGAGAGCACGTCAAATTCAGGAGATTTCAACGATAACGTCCAGCCCTGACCCCCGGTGGAGATAAGCCAAGGCATGCCGCATCAGAGTCTCACAAGAAGAGCTCTACCTGTCCGACACCGCACACGACGGAAGGCCTGCCTATAAGAGCAGCAGCGAGGAAACTGACTAGGGAGCGGACGACGAGACTCTCGCCTACCGGGCACCCCTCGAGGAAGACCTCCAACGCGCCCACGAGCAGCAATACTTCAACCGAAGGCCACGGCGCTAGAAGCGACGCCTCCTCCGTCGACGAAGAAGCCGCCACCGACGAGGACATTTCCGCCAGCGAAGACTCCGTCGCCGTCCATGGCTTCTGGTCAGCAGGAAGCTATCCTGGTTCTGAAGACCTCCACGATGGAAGGAAACACGCAAGAAGCTCTGAATCCGATCCGGGCTTTACGGACGAAAGCTCGGTAGCCATGGTCATCGACCGCTGACACGACGAGATGATCAATGACGCACGAGTTGACATCCGCTGATACCCCGACGACGGACAAGTCGTCGTACACATGTACGAGGTCCGATACGCCGCCCCCATCCGGGTTTTCGTCCAACGTCTGGGCGACACAAACAACGTCGACATCCATCTCTACAGGGGTCAGTTCGATCGAGTACGACTCACTCTCAGGGATGCCGACCTCAATGGAGACGACGCCAACGATCGCGGAAGCAACGCCGATGACGAGACCGATAATGACGACCATGCAACAGACGATTGATGGCGACGCTGGGAGGGCGTTTAAGGACTGGGCAGTCTTGGCGCTCGAGTTCCGAGGAGTCGCTGCAGAAGACCCCAGGCAGTTCTTGGACCTCTGCGAGGCTATACTATCCCCTACGCTGTGGAACCTCCTAAAAACGTCGCTGGTCAATCAGCGATTGAAGGGAACGGCCGCGAAGTGGTAGCCCTTGTTCGGCATCTCGTACACGTACGAAGAGTTCAAACTTGCTCTGGAGGGCAAGTTCAACTCGGAATACGTACTCGAGGAACTCCTCGTCAAATTCCACATGAGGAAGCAAAGAGACAATGAGCCTGCCGTCCCCTACATTGGGGAGAAGAAACACCTTGCGAGAAGACCCATACCGAATCTACCCGAGAAGGCCTTAGTCCGGAAGATCGTGACCATGCTCCGTCCGGTCTTCAAGCCCACCTCGTCCGGAAAGACGTTGTAGAGGTCGACCGCTTGACGACCCTAGGGGAGGAGTTGGAGCGCTTCAGCGCAGAAATCGCCACCGAGAAGGAGGCGCAACAGCCACCGCCGCCGCGGACCCCGATGACGACAGCGGCAACAAGCCACCAGCCAACCGGGAACAGGCCAAGAGTTCATGACGGAAGCAGGAAGCCTCCGGAGCAGTGCTCCGATTGCAACGGCTACCACTGATACCGGGACTGGCAACGGGGAAACTAGCGAGCGGGGAGAGAAGCCACGGCTGCCTCTCCCCTGAACAACGATTTACCGAAGTAATCAACGTCGCGCTGCCCCAACCTGAGCCTTGCCCCGGCGGAGCGACCTTGAAAGTCAGAATCGGAGGCACGGCCATACAGGCCCTGGTTGATTCCAGGGCCTCCCATAGCTTCGACCTCCCCGGACTTTTGGACACGAAAGCTCCGAGATGTTCACCCACACGACAACAAGCCCTACTGGCCAAGGACGACGTCTCACTCCCCATCGAAGCTGAGTGCGACCTCCAGTGGGCCGTGAGGCAGATCCAAAGATCATTCAATTTCCTGGTCAGCTCTCTTCCGGTGGTACACGAGATGCTTAAGGACCTAAGGGGAGGTACGATCTTCTCGACCCTCAATCTGCGCAGCAGCTACTGGCATGTCCCGCTGAGTGAGCGCTTCAGGAAGTACACCTTCGGCCGAGAGCGATTGTAATTCCTCGGTTACGTCATCGATCGAGGAAAAAACTAGGCCAAGGCGGAACACGTTCGGGCGATCCTGGGCGCTCCAATGCCAAGGAACAAGAAGGACTTTCGGGCTTTTTTCAGGATTTGCGGCTGACTAAGTGAGTACGTGCAGAGATTCGCCGCTGCCGCCGCGCCCCTGACGGGACTCCTCAGTAAAAGGCCATGGGCTTAGACATCCGCCCACCAAGCAACCTTTAGGGTTACCTTTACCGATTGAAGGACCTGTTTCGAGCACCAACCGGACCTGTATAGGGTAGGTCCATCGTCCTACAAACGGACGATAGTCATGGCGGAATAGGGGCAGTCCTGTACCACCCCAACGAAAACGGAACATGGGACATGATATCGTACGCCTCGGCGAAGTTCTCACCAACGAAGCGCCGATACCACTCGTACGAGCAGGAGTGCCTGGCCGTGATATGGTCTCTGAAAAAGTACCGGTCGCTCCTGAAAGACCGCCGGTTCGTCCTAAGAACGTACAACGCGTCGCTCACAAGCTGCAAGGCGAGCTAAGCAAACTAGCCCGGTGGGCCATGTTGCTGCGGAGTCGCCTTCACCATAGAACACGTCCCGTGTCGGCAGAACGAACTTACTGACGCAATTTCGCGTCAACTTAGAGGTGAGGTCTTCGCCGAAGACGCGGCGGACTTCGAGACACTCCTTCCGAGAGAAAACCTCGGGCGGAACCAATTGCCCTCACCCACGTGGACGCCCGATCGACTACAAGTGGTTGACCAACAGGAAGACCAGACCACGGACCGGACGACCCCGAGATCTGTGCGAGGAGGGAAGTAGTTTCTTCTGGAAAGGGAAAGGCGAGCAGGGTCGCCTCCACCTCCTTGTCACCCTGCGCCAAGTGTTGATCAGATTATACCACGACGACGCCGTAGCCATCTACTCAGGCGGCCGTGAAACGACTAGGGCTATCGCGGAGGATTACTTTTGGCCGAGGATGAGAGAAGATGCCCGCCGCCACATCAACCGATGTAGAGCTTGCATTCGTGCAAAGGCCCAACGACCGGTGTCGAAAGGCAAGGAATGCCCCGAGATCCCCAGGAGGAAACACTTCCTCCTTGTCACAACGGACCTTTTCTTGCGATGGACGGAAGCCTTCCCGTTGTCCAACTCGTCTTCCGGCACCATTGCGCGGATCCTCGAGGACGAGGTTTTCACCTGCTGGGGATATCCACGGTTCATCCTCTCGGACAACGCTCCCCAGTCCCGCGGTCGCCGTTGGCCGATCGCTTGATGGACTTGGGCCGCAGAAAAGTGGACCATTCCGTCTATCACCCTTAAACTAACCCTACGGAGCGCCGTAACCAGTAGCTAAAAAAGGGGTTGCGCCTACGACTGCAGGCGGACGATGCGCCGCAGAGATGGGATGAATCATCCTAGCTATCCTCTTCATCACCCGCCGGAAGAGGAATGAGACGACGAGTCAGTCCCCCGCGGAGCTTCTCCTGGAGCGTAACCTCCCCAGACCAGGGAAGGAGACCAAGGTGATTACTTTCATCGAGGAGCGCATGACGGCCGCAAGCAGCCCCGCATCGTGCTAAGAGCAGAGCCCCGATCGCCCCCCCCCCTCTATCTGTGGGAGAGAATGTCTGCATGAGGAGTTATCCATTGTTCACGGCGTCCGAGTTTTTCAACGCCGGCCTCGCGTCGACGTGGGAAGAGCCCTACACGATCCTGGAAGCATTGAGTGCTGAGGTATACGGGTTCCGACCTCCAGCAGGCGGTCGGAGGGTGAAGGTACACATTAGCGCGTTGAAACGGAATCCTTGTGAAGCAGAAGCCATGCCCGTACAACGATCAAACTCACCACGACCCCGAACAAGGTGGGACCAGATCCCAGGTCAGATCGCGAGAAGAGTTTCCTCCTTGTCGCGACAAACCTGTTCTCGAGATGGACGGAAGCCTTCCTCATGTCCAACTCGTCAACTGGTGCCATCACCTAGACCCTGAACAACGAGGTTTTCACACGCTAGAGCTACTCGCTTATCGCTATCTTCACAGACAACGCCCCTCAATTCCGTACTCGCCGATGGGCGATTGTGTCATTTATGTAAGCGTGCACGAAAGTTTCACTCAATGCCATAATTTTTAAAGGGCCTTTTCCCTCCGTCAAGCTCAGCGGAGCTTTTTTCAGGCTCAGGAACTCGTAAATAATATATGTCACAAGCGGAAAATAATAAAAGCGATTCTATGAATGTGTCTGTTTAAGCACCATGTGTGAGTTATCTATAACAAGGACAAGTAAGGACAAATAGTAGCATACTTGATTGAAGTAAAACATGAGTAAATAAGCTAATAACACCTTATATTTATTCATTTAAGGATACAACTCATCATATATAAACGCACTTAGTATTAAACCATTTGAGAAAAAACACTTCTAATTAACGCATTTATTAACAATCTAAATATAAAACTAATATATTAACGCACCTATGAATAATGATTATACACTAATTATAATGAAATTATACTAATGCACTTATTTGATAAATTATACTAAACGCACTTAATTGTAATCTATGAATAAACCGCAATCTCAAATTTGAGATGAACTAAATAAGGAAGTTACAATAATAAACTTAGTATACGATGAGCTAATCAATGATGTGTGTAATCGATGCGCCCATCCGCAAATTAAAAAAAAAATAAAATAAGCAATTACATCATAATGGTGTTTATGATACGAATAAATGAAAAAACAAATGGCGATCGCGTCGTACCAGAGTAAGTATATGCGATGCGGATGGGCGTAATTAAATAGGCGACACTAATCGTTAGAAATATTGTAAATAAAGAAAAATATCTGCGCATCGTAAGGTACGTAAGTACAAACAAGGCGTCCGAATTCCCTTTCCTATTGCCTACTCTCTACTCTTGTTCCTTCTCTCTCGCTCTCGCGTGCTATGCCCGCGCCGTTCCTTCTCTCGCGCTTTCACGCGCTATGCCCCGCGCCGTTCCTTGTCTCTCGCTCTCACGCGCTATGCCCCGCGCCATTCCTTCTCTCTCGCTCTCATGTAATCGTACGGTTATCACGATGCATGACGAAATCTATACCTTTACACCCCCACATCCTCACTACGCACGATCAAGACAGTGAAAACCGGTGGAATCAAGCACCGTAGGCGAGCCGGGCGACAAGGAACTGATCGTCGAGGACATTGGCTCAACAGAGGTTTTTTCAGGCTTAGGGAAAAATTATAAAACATATGTTAAGCAGAACAATTGAGCGGCGTATAAACTCGAAGCAAATGAGTTTACCAGTACTCGTAAATTCGCGCAATAAAATTATTCCGATAAGATACGACGGTTGGTTCATCAAGAACAGACCGAATTTCCGACTGCAACGACTTTTATAGATTACCTTTTATAGATTAACTAGATTTCGCAGGAAAACAAAATCTTGTAAAAGGATCGCGTACAATGCGTGTGTCATGTGAGCAATTCTATATGAGTTCTTTTGCACGTTTGTGTGTTTGTAAAAATAATTGTTTCTATGATGTATATGGATGAAATTTTAACCGATGTTGATATACTTGAAGTTTTTATAATTGTTTACGCCTTGAACAGGATGGTAGAACTTAACAATATATTGATATACAAAAACAGAATGAGCAAAAAAAATGAGTAGACTTTTATTGTGTTTTACTGTAAGCAGATCACTCTCTCTCTCTTTCTTTCTCGACTGGCTTATCTGATTGTTACTTGATAGTCGATAAGCCAATTATATAACGCTTCAATTCTATTGAGGAATTATATTATTTATTATTTGAGCAGTCTAGATAATGCGCGGCACAAGAAACTAGCGCCATCAAGTGGTACCCTCTTTGTCACCATTTGGTGATTGAGTTTGTCGATAATCAATTGATCAATCAATAGATTAATCTATGATTATAAGATGGCGCCATCTGTATAATTTTGATCAATCTCAAACAGTACATAAGCGGTAATACTAAATAATACAATATAAAATATAACAAACGCGGTAGGGTTGGTAACGATTTCAGTTCCGCAACTACTTAATTTGAGATCGCACGGTTATTGCCGAATTTCTTGTCTCGAGGATCTACAATATGGAATCCACGCCCTGCGGGGTGGCGAAAATACATCGAGCAACTGCCCGCGCTTCTCTATTCAAAAGAAAACGTAGACGTGCGATTTTCTCGTGATCTCAAAGCCACATTTCTCCGTAGTCGATTCGAAGGCGTGTTTAAAATCAGGCCAATCCAATGGGTCTCCCGAAAAATCCGGGATAGTATTCGCGATTATTACGTGGTATAGAAATTGGGGGTCGTATACGTATCGCGGTATTTCCCTAAGTGCTTCGCTAACAGTCAGGGGTACCAATTTCGCGCGAGATTCATCGCTTACATAATAACCAAACCTGTGATTAAAGTTCACAGTTTATTTTCTTATTAGCTCCTCTGTTACCGATTCTTATAGCATTATTATAACCTCTACATCAAAAGCTACCGCTTTCGCTCTCGTGGTCACGATTGCAGCGATTTTGATTTTTTTCTTCTGCGGTTTCGTTTTCAAGATAGTTCCGCTTCTCTTCTTCGTCGACAAACTTGTTTATGAATTATCGAATTTCCTCTTATTTCTCCTTTTCCTCCCTATTGTCATGTTGGTGTTCCTTCATTTTTTTTTGTGTAGCAATATTTTTCTTGAGTAAATAGCATTTATCACAATTTTTATTAACACGCGTGTCGCGATCGCCAGAGAATCTATCCCGGGTTTCGGCATCACTTTATATAACCAACCGCGTTGTGTTATCGTCAACGTTAGGAGGGACGAGGAGTGATTTTAATAATTTTAACACTGTTATTATGTTTCATAAGCTCAGTTTATTCCAAGTAACAATTATAATAATTATATCAATTGACAATCGTATAGATACTAATCGGCGGTATAAGATGAATAGAAAATTCACCAGTACAATTAGGTTGTCTCGATACGAGTATCGGGACAGAAAAGCTGCCCGATCGCCTCGCACTTTTCCTTTTATCACCTTCCTTCACATTTGTGTACCCTTCCGCTGTCATAAATTTCATTTTTTTTTTTTTGTATTTTAAACTAAACTTACCATTTTAAGTAGACTATCGAGGTACTTGCGCATTTATAATACAATATAAGTACAATGCGTGCTTTCACAATTCATGCTAACTAATACTTTTTTTAAATACATGTAAACTAATACGCTATACACTTATCATAGTCTAAACTGAATAATTCGATGCGTGCTTTCTGAAATAAGTTGGTTATGAATTTATTCGAAATAAAATAATGTAAATACCCGCATTTGTTGATAAATAAACACTTATTGTTGTTATAAATATTAAACATAATACGCTCGCTGCAATCGCCCCTTTTTCACTACACTCGTATATAATTTTTTCGCATTCCTCGTCCTAAAAAAACCCCGTTGTGCTGCTGGAGGAAAAAGGCCCTCACAAGCCATCAAGTACCGAGCGGAACGTCATCGCATGTTGACATTTTGCTATGTGGTATTGTCATTTATGCGCTCGGTCAAGGAGGTTTCATTCTTTTCGAGTTTTCGAGCAGCTTGCATTTTTGCTGCCCCCGGCACTCCTGCCTATACCTATAAGTTCTGAGCGGCTTGCTTTTCGCCCACCGCCCCCACCACTTTTGGCAAATATTTAGTTGAAGTCTTGACATCTACTCGATGTTCGACTTTACTTGCGAGGGGCCACAGCACGTGATGGATCCCTTATTGCCTGTGAGGCGTCTCTGACGCGTGTTTCTAACTCGCGGGGGCCAATACACATCCATTCGCATTTTCCTAGCGGGAGTGAGAGTGGATATACAAGTGGGAGAGGAAGAGCTCTCTGGGATAGGTGAAGTTTGTTCGCGCGGTTGGACGCGAGAAATACGCACGGGTGCGAGTTTGACCTTAGCCCGTCGCGATGGGCTAATAAGTCCTACCTCCCTTTAAATCTCGCGATTGATTCGTATACGTAGACCATGTAGTTTATCAAGTAAAGCGAAGAAATCGTGGTGGAAAAGGGCTGAGAGCCTGACGGATATACGAGAGAGAGAGAGAGAGAGAGAGGAAAGGGGATAGTGAACTTGGCATTCACACGTAAGTGTGAGAGGGGGGAGTGTGTATGAATAACCGTGTAACAGCGAAAATGTGAGAGAGAAAGCACGCAAACGCTAAGCAGAGAGAGAGCGCCTAGCGTGTAAGTCTACGAAAGCGAGAGAGAGAGAGAGAGAGAAAAGGAGAGACTAGTGCATAAGAATGAGAGAGAAAGGAAGCGCGCGCTATACAGAGAGAATACTTAACGGTAAGCGTACGAGAGTGAGAGAAAGCTGGAGGGAGATTGAGTAGTGGGTAGTAGAAGAAAATGCTGCAGCTTGCTCACACTCGAGTGCCGTGGCTGCTTCGTACGGCATGGGCCTGGTAATCCTTTTCGTACTTACCATATTATATTATTTTCTGAAAATATTCTCGACTTTAATACTTTCGACGACAAATATTATTTTCCTGCTACTCCGAATTTTCAGCCTGGCTTGGAGAGCTACATTGTTTTCTTCAGTGCCTATCTACTTCGCACATGTTTACCATTCGCACTTTTCCTACAGTATTATGTTACAACTACACGCTTGCAGTTCATATTTCTAATCTTGATTATTTAGATATTGGAAGCCGTAAATTAAATATTATATTTCACCTGCATTGGTTGCTTAACTATATTTGGTTTTTGACTGTTATTATATTTAAATAAACAATTACAACAGTAATAGTAAGCATTTAATATTGACAAGACCCAACCACATGGGCGTTCAGGGAGGTTCGGCGCAAGAACAGGGGAAGTATTCCCCTGACCCCGGATCCCTTCCGCGAGGATGGGATGGCACTCGTCCTAGGGGGAGTGTGGCGTTCGAGGTGTGCCCCTAAATGAGGCAGGCGGATCCTCCCCTTCCCGGCAGGAACGGACTTCGCCTTGTCCTTCGATGAGGCTCCGTATAGAATCTGATGGACTCGGTGTACACACCAGCGGTGTGTGTTTTGAGAAAAACGTGTAACGATCGCCCTGATAACTGCGGGTTTGAGAAAAAGACGACATAGAGTCGTGTTCCATCGTCGGTGTAAGCGGCGAGGGTGAGTACAAGCATCAAGTCCACTCGTTCCGGTTTCCTCGGCAGGTAGTGCCTTTTCCTTTCCGGCCGCCCGACTTATATACCTGGTTCTTCCGAGTGGGAAGCCGAGTGCCCGAAAAAGGTCGATCGGCGTTTTCGAACATGTATTAAGCACGTCGAAACGAGCAATCGTCGTTTCCGGCTAATTCGCGCTGTCGGCTATACGACCCATCTGTCGTCTAGACGCGTTTTCCCAGTATCCCTTTGGATTTTCCGTTGGGGTGGACAACATGGACAATGAGATACCGTTAGTTAATGAGCTTAATCATCAACCAATGCATCTCGACTTGCCCAGATTATTGCTGGTCTTATTCTTCCTCTTGGGCCGTATCGGCACGTCAATATATTTCAAATAAATGTAACACCGCTTTACATTATGATATTAATTTAAAATTTTAGACTTTTTTTTACACAAATAATAGTGAATAATTATATTTCTTTGTAACATAAGACAGTGACGCATTATTATATATCGTTATATAATAGCTTTTCTTAACCGCTACAAATTCTAAATACGCAATGGAAAAAGATATGTTTTATTCGTACACGTATCTTGGTATATAGTTTGCAGTTTCCATTCCACTTTCCTTGTGCTATCGCGATCAATGTTTCAAATTAACATCTTTACGTACTTGCTTGTTCCTTTCTTAAATTATTTCAAACTTTCAGTAATGTTCTTTATGAAACTACTATTTGTTGCTTTCACCGACACCAGAAATTTTTTTTACTAAAATTTTATTGTATCGTTAATTTTATTAAACTCTTTTCCTATAGTTGCTATTATTTTTCTTTTTTCCCTTGTAAGGTATGTTGATCGAGATTACGCGATTTGGCTACCTCTACGCCACCGTTGATTATCGATAATAACTGCTCATCACGTGACGAAAAAGAGAGCGCTACTCAACTCGAGCACGTCAATAACGAATCAGTGAGATCCACTCCCGCGGTGCATTATAGGCACATTATTCATTCAAACGGCTAACACTCATCTTTTTTACAATGAGTATGATGTGTCGTATTATTGGTTTATCGATCACCTATCATTGATTACGTATTATGATCGATGAAAAAGGCGTGCATATTGCTCAATTCTGACCAAGTTTGTAAAAAATTTTAATAAATAAAATTTTTATAGTTAAGTAAAAATGATTATTGTATACTGGAAAAATTTAAATTGAACACACTTTAAAGTTTAAGACATCACTTATTCATTAATATAATAGTTAATAAGTAACATTAATTGTTATAACAAAAAATAGTTTAAATTATTAAAAAGAATGAAACAATAATTACTGTTAATTATAAACTGTTAAATTGATATGTGGCAATAATTTTTCTTGATTAAGTCGTAAAGTTAATCGAAATATGAATTTTGAGTCGACAGTTATAAATTGTTGACTCATTGAGTATATATGTGAATAACTGATGAATTTATTCAGTATATTTTATATAATAAATAAAAGAATTTTTAATAATTATAATTTCGCACGTGCAAAAAGCTAGTTTGCAAAATGGATACTGAAATCGAAGGGAAGCACGCGTGACGAAGTGATCATTCGAATTCGTTGTCAGTTGTAAATTTGTATATTGTTTAGCTTTTCAGTTCGATTGAAGCGACTCATCAATCATACTGACATTATACCTGTCAATAATTGATTAACGGTATCAATGACGCCAATACATAGCGCCACTTATCCAGTTTAATAATTTCTAAACAAAGTTATTAGTCAGTTTTTGCTCTGATTGATAGGTCGCAACTCATTCATGTAAAGCTTTGAAAAATAAATCATTATCCACTCAATATTAGACAACTATTAATACAAAAAACACAATCACATATTACCAAAGAAACACATATGCAGACACACTCAGACTCATACATAGTTCACACTCATCATATAATACTTTATTTACTTAATTTATAATTATTATAAGTGTGAAATAGATTAATACAGTTCATAATCGTATAGTGCATTTATCATAGAAATTAATATTATAATTAAATTAAGCTTATATATTTAAGTTCTTTAGTTTAAGTTTATTTATATTAAGTTATTCATACTTGCGTTAGTGACTTAAGTTGACCTCATTATAAATTAAGTGTAATATAATATTTTTGTTATTTCTTTTTGTGTGTTTTATTACTTAAAACAAATTACCACTAAAGTTCTGAGTGTCCCTTGAACCCAAGGGATATTAAATAATCTATTTGCCAAACTCTTTTCTTCAAACCCTTTTTACCAAAGTCTTCTGTGTTATTTTCATATCCATGGTAACCTATCACTAGCTCTTGTTACTTGTTTACTCAATGCACATATTCTTAACACATCGAAATCTGTGTGACTTGATCAATCCAACTCTAAAGTTCTAGTTTGTTTACTCACTTAACTCTAGCTTTAAGATAATTTCATTTTTCTTTATTTTACCCCTTCATTTCTCATCTACTAGCTACACAATAGGCTGTACCTAAGCCGAAACATTCGACCCAATTACCAGAATTTATTCCGGGAAAAGTCCATTAACTCTAATGACCGTCAAATGACCATTAAAAGACTTCGTCTAATGACCTAACATCACTTAATGATTTCGCCGAAGTTGCCTATTGGTTACCTCATTGTGCTCTTCTTAGGATATTTGTTCTGTTTGCAAAGATGAATTAATCAGGTTAATGATGTTTCGGCCGCCCGAATACAAGTTGGAACATGTCAAACCCACCCGCTCACAGTTGCCACGCGTATACCATGCCACAAATTTTTTTCTTTTATTGCTAAATCACGAGTTTGAATACAAAAACAATAAGGCCCCCTTTTTCTTCCCTTATTCTTATTTCTTACGGCTGCGTCCGTTTTCTTCCCTACTGATTTTCTTCTCAATTTTCTTCGGCCGACATCGACCCTTGGTCACCTCTAACCTTCTTTGGACGTCCTTAACTGCATCATGTGACTATTAGTTGCTCAGATGACTCATCGTCAGGCAATTTGCAAAACCACCGTTACTCTTCCTCTGACCGGGCGACGGTGCAACCTCGACGTTGCTCAAGTACACCTGAACCATCGGCCACCAGAAGGGCGACACACCACGTATAATTCACGATCAACACTCGGAGGATGTAGTACGACTCTTTTCACAAGGGAGCTGATGCTGTTTTAAAATTTCTGCCCATGTCTGAAAGCGGATGGTTGCACACGTACACGGTCTTCCCGATCTTCAGGCGTAGTTACTGCGGAAACGCCTGAGGACATATAGGGCCTCTTGTTGTCGAGCCACCTATAGCCACAGGATGTTCTTCCCGAGAAACAGTTCTGTCGGAGACTAGTCTGTGGTTTTATTGTTGCGTCTCTGGGTGATGAATATAATTTCAGGGACCAGATTGTCTCAATAACGTTTGTTAGTTCGGATATCGGGAAAATTTTGTATTAGTATTATAATTTTAACACAACTTTCATTTGTAGCACTTTGTAATTTTATGAATTAATATACTGATGTAGCAATTAGACGGATAATATTTGTAAATGTGCCTTTCGAGGCTACGCTCTGGCTTTTATGTACTTTATTGTTCCTCCCACTTTATTTAATAATTCTACTCAAAGAAAAACTATTATTATTTATTCATCGATATTATATTTATATTTTAGTATAATATTTTTGTCATTCATTTAATAACATATAACTTTTCTTTACTGTTTATTATTACGTTGATATTTGTATTTAATTTTGGTTAATTCGTATTTAAAGGTATCGCTTTTCGCTTTCCATTTATTTCGCGCTTATGAATAATATTTTATTTTCGCTCATCTTAATTATAAATTAGTGTATTTATTCTTAGTTTTTTTACAACTTGATATTTATTCATGTTTACTTTTCATGTAGTTATATTTTATTTCAGTTTTATTATAAAATATCATGTTTATTTTAATTTAAAAATTTTCTTAAAAATATACGCAGACCTAGGCATAAAAAACCCTCTGTATTATGACAGAGAGAAAAAGCTGTTACATTTTAACCACTTACTATCTACTCATTATCGCATTTTTATCTACACTCTAGAACAAAGAGTTTTTCTCCCTCTGCCCCATAGCTCTCGATGCCCACCCCATTACACTCCCTGAACTTTTACAGTCACTTTTTCTTATTACAGACTTGGCTGATTACGCCAGGATCATAATTTTTGTGTCCCCCAGATTTTCACTTCCTGTACTGTTACGAGCGCAACTCCTGATCTTATGGGATCGCGCCACCATGTTCAAGATTCTTGATCTTCGTTTCAGATTCAATTTTTCAGGCCTTCTTGCAAGGTTGTCTCCATAATAACGATCTGGTTCTATCAAGTTACACAGAAAGGTGGAATGAGAAGAAGGGAGACAGAGAAAGACAGAGAAAGGAAGAGAGAATAGAAAAGAAAGAGATAGATAGATATGTAAGCTGAGTAGATCTTGCGCTGCGCAGCTAGTTATGAAAGAAAGAAAGAGAAGTAGTAGCAGAACTGGAAGATGTCGATCAATACGTTAGTAATTGTAGCAAAAATTACGTAGGAAGAAGAGACTGAAAATGAAAGAGAGAG
Source organism: Platyscapa corneri (assembly GCA_018907185.1). Taxonomy (NCBI): domain Eukaryota; kingdom Metazoa; phylum Arthropoda; class Insecta; order Hymenoptera; family Agaonidae; genus Platyscapa; species Platyscapa corneri. The sequence continues at coordinate 184,508 of JACCHW010000121.1, forward strand.
AGGGAAAGAGAAAGATTGAGAGAAGAGGTAGAAGGGGTCCTTGCTTACTGCCAAAATAGTGACAAAAATCTTTCTTACGCAGTTTCCCGTTTACTGCTAGATGCCCTCCAAAGACATGCTCGTGGTAGTGGCTGGCTATTATAGAGAATACCCCTTTCGTGTTTCCGCACATTTGGGTCTTGGCTGTCCAGGGATCTCGCTGCGCATCGTAGCGTCAACCACTCGTCGCAGATCTGTATCATCTATTTTATTTCTAATTAATTATCTTTACTATAACTTTCTTTGTCAATAGTGTGGGGGTAAGGGAGTATCCGAACATACCGGTCAATCGCACCGCTTGTAAGCAGCATAGGCAACGCAAGCGGCGTAGACGTCGCATTGACTGCAAGCGGTTTAGGTAACACACTGTCTCTAAGTGGCATGGGTGACGCACCGCTTAAATGATCGGCTATCAGATACTGTGTCGCGTATAAAAGAATCCATTGTAAAAGAAGGAACGTATAAAAGGGCGCGAGGAACATGGAGAGCCGGGTCGTGTAGTTTATTTTTTTATGTTTTCAGTTCTTTCTATGGCTCAAGCACTTTTATTTACGAAAATTGCAAGCGGTTAAAGATCGATCTGTCATGATACAAATATCGGGACAGAAAGTTGCTCGATCGCCACGAGGATCCGTATTTAATATCTTTTTCCGCGCAGCTGTACACTTTTCTCTTTGTAGTAAATTTACTCATTAATACAGGGAGGATTAATAAACTATTCGGGCACCGTGCACTTCTAATCCTATACAATATATTTTTACTTAAGGAAGATAATTAAGCGTATTCCTCGCATAACTTTTACGATGCTTAACTTAAACTTATAAAACTACTCTTTCTAGCAGTCACCCTTCTATCACCAATCGCATTGACATAAGCACAACAATTTGCTAATCCTCATTTATACTCGGTACGCACGTACATTTTTTCTTACTAGCATACTTTTTACACAACCTTTCTTTCTATTTTATATTTTACGTTTTGCTCTAACTATACAAATATTGTCTATTACCAAGTATCTAGTCTACTCGCATATGTTTCACAGCACCCGAACCATATACTGGTTCATACGTTGAAGTTGCAGTCGGTCCCGCTGATGACGACAAATTTGATTTTCGCTTCCCTGGACCTGAAAAAACGTCGCTGAGCCGTCGGAGGAAAAATGTATTTACAATCTATTGTACATTGAGCGGGATACCTAGCACGCTTATCCAACTTGCACATAGCCTTTATTCGTCTTGCCCGGTTTCTTCAGATGCGCGCGTTCCTACTCACAGGCTGCGACGCACCCACCACGATGGTTCCCTGACGCCACGACGCATCTATGTCACCCGACTCCAACTTCAGCCCCACTTCTCTAATGTGAACGATCATGGAGGGTGAAAACTGGAGAAAAAGGGGAGATCTTCTAAGTTTTGGGAGCTGTTAACTCGCGATAGATCGCGGGAGGTAAGTGCGGTCGCGAGTCTTAATCCTGGCCCGTCGCGACTGGCTAATGGTCCCACGCCTTCCTTTCTTTAAGTCGTCACGATTAGTCTCATTTGCTCGAATCGTTGTCATTTAGTTTTATCATACACGAGGCTTTGCGGCTTGATCGTAAGATAAAGGAGGTGGAAAAGCATAGAGAGTGTGTATGAAGGTGAAAGAGAGAGGACAACAATTTGGACGCGTGCACTAGGTAGAAAGCCTATCGTGAACGCACAAGAGTGAGAGAAAGGAAGCGAAAAAGATTAAGAGTGGGTAGTAGGTATTCGGGAGGAACTGTTGTAGAATTACTCGTATTTTGAACGTGGGCCTATCCGTACGAACTTTTTTATGATATTTTCTTTTAATTTTTTAATTTCGAGTATAAATAATTTCAGCTTACTGTGTCTCTATCTGCACGCTTGCTGTTCATATTTTTCTCATCCGAATTTTTGCATTTACTGGCAGACGTGTCCATCGTCTGCACTAGTTATTTTAAGAAGTCTTTAATAGATATCTTCATGAATATTAGCGATAAACAATTCACCAAAATGGAAAAAATAAAATATTGTTATTTCTTAGATATGAAATTTTATATAAGAAAATAGCACATGAAGGTGTATAATAAATATCAATTGTATTGCACATTTTTGTTTTTATTTAAACAAGACAATGAATCAGTTATGACAATTGTTCAGGAATTACACAATTTGGCACCTTTAGCTCCACCTGGTCATCGATTATCAATTATTGATTATCTAGAAGGAGGACTCACGACGTGGCGATAAAGAAGGCGCTGCTTAACCCGTGAGCGGTAATCGCGCGTCAATAACCAATTGACGTAATCGACCTCCCGCGAAGCATTCTCAACAACTTCGCGTAAATTAATTGGAAACGGTTAACAATCATCTAATTTTATAATGATTATGATGTGCCGTATGATTGGCTCATTGAACGCCTATCAGTAATTAGGTATTAGATCGATCATTATGGGGTACTTATACTCATTACTCATTGATAACTAACTTCAATTAGATAAATATTTATACACTAACGATTCGCTTTTCCATCAATTATGTAAAAAATAATTGTTATTTAAAATTATCACTTAATTAAACTCATTGTATTTAGATTAAAAAATAAAAATAGTACATCATTATCGGTTTAAAACTTAATATCTGCGTACATCAATACCGGATCACCATATTTTATAATCATTCATCACTTGTAAAAACACACACGGATTCACTCATATATAGACATAGTTTGTGCTCATCACACTTTTGCATTAGTTAAGCTCACACGTTAATATGGCGTTTAGTATAAGTTCTCAAGGTAACTGTGTTAGAATAATCTCAATTATACGTAACTTTCACCTCTGATTGTATTTAAGCACTGTGAATTTGAAGTTCATTTTCTTTTTAAATTTAAACTAATTTTAGTTCTTCGTCCATATTATAAGTGATTATAAGTGTTTAAATATAAGTTTTATTATTGTTTCAAAATCTTTGTGTATTTTTTGTTATTTGTTTTATCACTAATAAATCATCTCACCTTAGTGAAAACTAAACAACAATAAATTTTATTAAAAGTTTATATTATTATAATGTTAATTTATGTAATAATAATTCTTAAGTTTTAACAATTATGGTTTTAAATAGTGATATCAAAATATATAATTAAGGTTAAAAATATTTATACATAAATACACAACATTCATAAAATGTTAAAGCTTAATTAATAATTTAAAATCGATGATAATAATTAAAACACATTCTTATAGTTTTTATTATTTATTAAAACCTTAATGAATACGTTTATTATAGTATTATTTCGGTATTATTTTGAAAAAATAATTTCTATTAGATTAAGTAAATATTACAAACTGTTCAATATTTATATTTTAAAAATAGTAAAACTAGATTGATACAAATTTTTTGTGTCATAAATTATTGATAATTTTACACATGTTTATTAGTTATTGAAGGCATTATAATTAGTAGTTTCTTTATAATAAAAAATTCTACTAATAAAAAATAGCTTAATTCATTTTTAAAAAATAACATTTTTTTACTTGTTTGTTTTAGCCGTGTGATAAATCATTTGATTATCGATCTGAACAGTGTTCTAACTATAATAACATATCATATAATAACCAACTACTTAAGTGGTATCCTTACTATGATCCATCACGACCATGCGCTCTTGTCTGCAGGGGTAAGAAATTACAGAATTTAAAATAAAAACATAATAATAATGGAAATAAAATCATGTTATCTATTCGTTAGGAAAATCAGTAAAGGAACGCACGCATACGATGAAGGAGATATTATTTACAAATGCTGAGGAATACGAATCAGAGGAATCGATTATCGTGCAGCTTGCAGACAAGGTGCATGATGGTACAAAGTGTTATCCTGATGCGCAAGATGTCTGTTTAAAAGGTGAATGCATTGTAAGTGAAAATATCTTTTGCATATTTTATTTTAGATTAAAAAAATTTAATTTTTTAAATTTTCTATATCATGAGTTTTTGTACGATTTTATATAATATCATTTTAGAGTATCTATATTAAAAACGAAAAAATATGTTATAAAAAAGAAATAAGAATTAAAAAATAAATAATAGCTATTACTTGGAGTAAACTATTATAATATATACTCTATAATATACTCTTTAATAAACGAAAAATATTCTAAAATTTTTTATTTTTTAAAATTGCGTTTTTTAAAGATTATTTAATATATAAAAAGTTTAATAAATTATAAATTAAAATTAAATTAATAATTAAAATAATGTTTTTTTAACTTTAATTTCGTGCACGTAAATTTATTTCAATTAAATTCATAAAATATAATTAAGAACCTTATTAATATTGTTTAATAATAAATAAGATTTTTATATGTGTTTTTAAAAGTATTAATGAAATTTATTTTTTGGTTATTTTATATTTCATTTAAAGATATATATTGATAATTTTTTTATTAAATCGTATATTCAAACAGATTATTAAAATAAATTAATAAATATAAATTATAATAGTATCGAAAAATCGATAAATTTTATATAATACGGTTTAGTTTTTAAATTTTGTGTGTAAATTGTTTTTATATATAATTTTTATAATAATGAAATATAAAACTGAAAATGATTTGAATTTAAAAAAATATATAAATCAACGAATTAAAAAATAAAAATTTTTACAACGTAAGAAATTAACACTTTCCTTAAAAAATAAATTAATATATATGTATTGTATAGGAGTCTACTTTCAAACCTCGAGAGAAACACAGCAAAATAAAGTAAGTCCCGGTAAATTATTCAAAAAATATATCTAGGCGAAAAAAAAGTATACAAAGTTTCATCAAGTGAATATAAATAGAATTCTTGTAAAGAAAGAAGAAAATCAGTGATAAAAATTTAGAACAAGTAAAAAAAATAAAGAAAAAGAAAAGGCAATCCTAATAGATTCTAATAGAAGATTTCGAAACCTTTGAAGGATAAGCTGATAAAATAAATAAACTGACAAACGAAATGAAGGGAAAAAACAAACAAATTATGGAAAATACAATGATATGATAAAGGTTCAGGAAGAAAAATTACAGGCCACAAAAAGAGAAATAAAAGAGTAAATAGAAGAAAAATTTAAAATTGAAGCTAAAAAATGAAAAAATGTTCAAAGAATTGGTAGGAAAAATCGAAAAAATAGAGCCAGCGATAGAGATTAAAGAAGAGCTAGACGAGAATAGAAAAAAAATTGACTGTATAATAGAATGGAAAAAAAGGGAAAGTAAAATGAATAATTTAAAATTAACGGGATTAGCATAGGGAAACATAAATGAGAAAAAAAGATTATCGACTAGGTAGAAAAAGAATTGAAAATTACAGGAAGAATAAAAAAAATTATGGAGAGGAGAAATAGGAGATAGAAAATGGTGTGGTATAACTTACGAAAATATAAAAGATAAGGAGAGCATTTTAAAAGAAAAAAAACGCTAAAGAATAAAGAAAAAAACAAAAATATCTATATGATAAAAGATTCTATTTTTAAGGAAAGGGAAACTAGAAGAATAGTTGTAAAAAAGTGCAATGAACAAAGACAAAATAGGGAGTAATGTTCGTATAAGGACAATAAAGTTATAAGTGACAAAGAAGTACTAATTTACAGTGAAACAAAGGGAAAATAGTTTCATAAAGAAAATAAAGATAGTGGAACCAAAAAGGAAAAAGGACATAAAAAAAAATTATATCAGTATAATGTTTTGGAACAGAGGGTGTCAATAAATTAGAAGAAAACGGCTGAGAGTTCTTACAGAAGACAGATATCGTGGGAATTTCTGAAACGTGGCTAAAGAGAAATTTAAAGGAACCGTAGAAAACAAATTAAAAGATTACAATTTATTAATAAATATCGCAAAAAAAGGAAAAATCAAAAAGAAGAGCAAAAGCAGGCGTCTGTTTGGCCATTAGAAAAACAAAGGAAATAAAAATATTACACTGGAAAAACAAGAATTCTGCAGACTCATGCGCCACGTTAAAAATTAAAAAGCAAATAATAAATATCGGACAAACTTCCACGAGAGAAAAGTGAAATGAGAATTTAAAATTTTTTGAAGAATGGATACAGAATAAAAAAAATAGTGCAATTATATTAATTTCAATGAAAAACTGGAGAACTAGGAGGAGGAATAAACGAAATGGGTTAACAACAGTGAGTCTCCATGGATAAATGTATAAAAAACAAGAATCAGAAATAATTGAATGCTTAAATGAAAATGGTTTATATATTATCAACAGAAGGAATGGGAGAGGCGAAGGAATTCATATACACCGGACCGAGACACTCTTCAGTGATAGATTTTATTATAACAAATGAAGAAGGTAAAGTGAATATAATAAAGTTAAACATTGAAGTTAGAATTGAATCGGATCATCAATCCCTACTAATAAGACTAATAGAAGATAGGGAAGAATATGTCCCAATGGAAAAAGAAAGGTACAAGCTACAGAATGGTCGGGAAAATCGATAATGGAATACAAAAAAAAATTAGAATTGAGTAAAGAAATAAAAAGTTGGAAGAAACTCAAAATAATAACGTTAGAGAGTATTAATTAAAGAAAGAAAAACAAGATATAACAACAAATCATGGTGGGACGAGGAAACATAGGAAAGCAAAAAAAGTAAAAGATAAAATTAAAAAATTAAAAAGTTCTAAAAAAGAAACAAATAAGTCAAAATTTAGAATAGAAAAACAAAAACTTAGAAAATTGATAAATACGAAGAAAATAAATTAAAAGCGAAATAGAACAAGCAATAAAAGACAAAACAGGTCAGATATTATGGAAACTAATAAACAAAGGGAGGAACAAAAAAGAAAAAATTGAGAATAACATAACTTCGGAGGAATAGAAAGAGTATTTTAAAAAACTTTACGAGGAAACAGATAAGGAAAATTTCAAATAAAATTAAAAAGAGCAAAAGACAAAAAAAGGAGAGACACAAAAAGTAATTGACAACATAAAAAATACAGAAATCCATAATATTATTTCAAAATGGAAAAAAATGTAATGCGGATATATGAGTTTGAAGTAGTGATAAATAAAACGTCAGCTATATTAAATGAAATAATGAAACAACAACAAATTCTAGAGAAACAGACGAACGCTATTGTAATCCCAATATATAAAAAAGGAGACAAAAATGTAAAAAATAACTATGGAGGGATATCGCTTCTAGAAACAGGCTATAAAATTTTAGCTGAAGTGTTAAAAAACCGAATTGAAAATCAGCTGGAACAAAGGTTAAAACTGGAAGAAACATAAAAGAAGATAACATAATAATTACAGAGATAACAACAAACAAAGAGGTATAAACAAAGTTGTCCCTTGAGCCCTTTATTATTCAATATATCCATTGCTGATATAGAATGTTCGCTGAAAAAATTCAGAATATCAGCTATGAAAATAGTATCTATAAAAATCAGATCAATCTCTATGCAGACGACATACTAATAATAGGAAAATCTGATTCAAATTAAAAGAACTTCTAAGACTATTTCGAAAACATCTAGAAGATAAAGAACTGGACATGAATGTTAAAAATCAAAAATAATGAGAATAGGAAATCCCAAAAGAAGAAAAAAAAATTATTAAGGATATGGAAGGATGAAATAATTAAATCAGTAAAAACACCAACTACCTTGGCAATTTAACCACAATAATAAAGATAATGAGCATATAAAATACTTGAAAAAGAAAAGCAAATGCAAAAATGGGAAAAATATGGCACCTAGGAGAAATGTGGTTTAAAGAAGCTATAAAAATGAAATTTTAAATATTTGATGGATTAATCGATGGAACAGACTTATATGTAACAGCGAAAATCTGGGGATGGAAAGAATACGGAGAACTTCAAAAAATCCAAAAAAAATTTATTAAATGGACTCTAGGAGCTGTGAGAAACACCCTAGACGCCATACTGATGCTAGACAGCAAAAGAAAGAATATAAGTATCAAGGCAACCAAAAGGGTAATAAATTTTGAAAGAAAAATAGTCGAGAACAACGATAATGAGTTAATGAAAGAAAGCCTGAAAGCCGCTTTCAAAGACGGAAAGGAATTTGAGTACAGGAAAAAAAAACAACAAGAGATGGTCAAAAACATCAAAAGAAAGAAGGATTGAATTTTGGAACAACATCAGATGGTCGGATATGAACTGGATAATAGAAAATAATAACGGAGAAAACATACGAAAGGAAGTCAAAATGATTCTTCAGTACCAACAGCAACAAAAATGGATAACAAAACTGAAAAAGTCAGAATATTCTACAGAGAATAAAAACATTTTTTTAGAGAGACTTGGAGAGAGGCAAAGTGTTTATGAAAAAAAAATACATGACAAAACGAAAATAGGGATAAAAAACCTTGCCAGTTTCCGTTTGGGTATCGAAACCAGAAATAACTTCCATTGGGTTAAAGATGATAAAAAAAATGCAGACTATGCCATAAAAACAGAGAAAAATCCAAGCATATTTTAGAAGAATGTGAAATCATTCACTGCAAAGATTATAACTGGCAAAAAATTTTAAAAGGGGAAAAACAAAATATAGCCATACTCAAAAAAATACAAAAAGAAAGGAAAAATGAAGAAGAAAAAACTAATATCCATTAAAAAGGAATAAAAAATGAAATATCAGTAATTTTTTACAATCATGTATAAACAACAAGAGAAATAAGAGGAAATATCGCTCACCATCGTGAAGTTTAAAAAGAATTAGAAGAAATATAGTGTATATATAGATTTAATAAAAAAAAATATTGTTAAAAGAATAAATTTATATAAAAAAAATGGTAAGAAAATTTCATAATGCGAAATAATATATTTAATAACAATATAAATATGTTTAATAAACTATCTATATATATAGTATTATATAATAATTATAATAAGAAAACAATGATTTTTTATAAAAACATTAATTACGCATATAAAATAACACTTCCAAAAAATTTTAATAAAAAAAATTTCTAAAAATCGTGATTGTTTTAACAGTATTCTATTGTTTTTTATCATTTATCAAAATATTTTAATTTTGATCTAAAATTTTAGATATGTTTCTTATAAATATTTATTTATTAAAATATTATATATTATTTATAATAATATAATTAATATATTCAGTTATCTGAAAATATATTTTTCAAAATATGGATTATATTTATAAAGAATAACTAAAAAAAAATAATTGTATTAACGATTTCAAGTAATACAAGAAGTTGACAATGCCCAAGGAGGCGGGCATCCGTGTTGGCTCGGCGTCAAGGCTCGGGCGCGAGAAATATTCTCCCGGACCGGGATCCTTTCGGTCAGGAACGGAGAGCGCTCACGCAGAGGTAAGCGCGGCGTTCAAGGGCCGCTGCGATGGCGCTTGTTCGTCGAGGGAACGGATCTGTCCTTCGTTCTCGAAGGGAGACCTACGGCGGTCCGGAGGACCTGGTATACACGCCGAGTGGGTTGTACACGGCATCCAAGGTCGCCCTGAAAAGGACCGGTTGAGGAAAAATAGAAATGAAACTCACAACGTTCGATTTGAACGGCAGCGTTGAAGTCCTCTCTTCCTTGATATTCCCGAGGGAGTCTGTATTTTTTTCAAGGACGCCCGACCTTTATACCTCCGAGATCGAGTGAGAAGCCAAGTGCAACCAACGATGCTCGATCGACGTGTCCGAACATGTCTTGAACATTTCAAAACGAGCATCATTGCTGACACTGTTCGTGCACTCGACACTGGTCCGGGTTTTTCCCCGGCTGTCTGGACGCGTTGGCGGCATACCGATTTGCATTGTTAATTCGGTTTGAGAATGTGTACCGTTAGTTGATAACTCGTGTCATCAACTATACGCGTCCTAACTCGTCCGGCTCAGGGCCGTATCGGCCGGTTAATTAGCCGGGCCTCAGCATGCGTCAAAGTAAATACATTCAAACATAATAATACTCTGTTCGGATAAGCATTATTAATGCTAACACAAAAAATTAATATATTTTAAAAATTAATCATAAGAAATCAGAAACAAAAATATAAATAAAAACAATTTTATGACTTAAATATTATAAATACCACTTGATAAGTTAAAAAATAAAAATAATTACTCATAAATTTAAAATAAATTACCAGTAGATTTTGAAAAAAAATTTTTTATAGAAAATTTGGTAAATGTTTCTCTTTTTAGTGGCCCTAAATCAAAATTTAAAAAATTCTTATTTATACACTCTAAATTCTTAAGCATAGTTTAGTATTAGGATGGCAGGTCTTTTACAGAGTTAATTCGACAGTTTTATGTATGTAGGAGGAGGTACAAATAAGTTAACTTTACAGATAATGTAGAGTATTTAATATTTTATTTGTAATCCATCATTGCATTTTTAGTTTTTTATAAGTGTATGTAAACAACAGAGCTGTCAATCTTGACGTCGTGTATATAGATATATACGAAGTAGAACTAGGTGTCATGATGCCGTCTAAGAGACGCCATGCGTGCACACACACGTAACTGCTCGTACGTGTGGCCTCGAATCTGTGTACTGCGCAATAGCTTATGCCAAAGCACAATACACAGATTCCAACATTTAGTAATTTTTTTTAATATATGTTTAAAACAGATATTTAACAAAGTAATAAAGCTTAAAATGCTACAAAAAATTTTTTGATTAATATGAAATATGTAAGTATAAGAAGTAAATGTAAGTATAAGAAAAGTAAATAGCTCCTGTATACCATTAATAAATATATACTTTTAATTAATGCTTTATATTTCTTAAATTAATTTAAATTAAAAAATAAGTAATAATAATTGATTTTTTTTGTAATCTCAGCCTTAAACGAATATTTAAAATATATATATACTGTTAGTTACCGGTTCGCGGGGAGGTAAAAGGAATACGAAAGAGCCTTGAAATGGAGGTAGATCTAGATTTTTAATAATGTGACGACTTTATTCACCAGTGCTCGCGCTTACAGACTATTGCCGATTTGCACGGGGGACTGAACTGAACGTTGTTGGTATCAGATCAGAACTGAAGACTTTCATTCTTCGTCAGTATTTATATTTTCCAGGTTTACGTTACATTAGATTTTTCGGTGTATCTGGCCACGCAAAGACCTTACATTTTACGAAACGGGACTTATCGCATGTAAGTGATCTGTCGGCTCCCCGCCCCGTGTTCTAATTTTCCGAGGAATTCCATCGATAACACGTACAAAATACGAAAATTATATATAATTATAAAACATATAATAAATATTAACCGTGTGAGGACAAAGATTACGAGATTTGTTGAACATGATTAAATTTTAACACTTCTTTTTATATAAAAATTTAACATACTTCACCAATTCTTACACTAAGATTTCTATAATAATGTGGAAATAATAATGTGAATAGGAGTTTGGATATGGAAAAGATCTTAATATGTAAATAAGAGATGAAATAAGAATATAAGCTGTCTCTATAAAGCAGGTGAGTTTTCATAGAGTGGACTATATCATATTGCACAAGGAGAATGAAGGATATGGCGCAAAGACATGGAAAAAAAACAATTTATATGCTGATGGAGAGACCGAGGTCAAAGTCCCGATACATTCCTGATGACCAGTTTAATTTTTGCCGCGACATCCTCTCCAGCAAGCGTCATTCATGTTAAGAACACTATTCGAGAATAGAAAATAGTACTTCTAACGCCATCTGTGATAATCGATAATCAATTATGGATTATCGATAATGGCCGGTCACTACGTGGCAAAAAAGAGAGCGCTGCTTAACTCGAGCGCGTCGATCACGGATCGATATGCAATCAGCGCGATCGACTCCCCGCGAAATAAAAAAATGGCCAAGTTCACACTGCTCATTTAAATTAGATAAATCATCTTATTTGACAATGAGTATGACGCGCTGCATGATAGGCTCATCGATCGCCTTTCAATGATTAGGTAGTACGGTATCGGATACATATAAGGTATCGGTAAGATCAATGAATATGGCACGCGTATAATATTATCATATATGACAACATTTAGTCTACGCATGTCAATTGATCTAGGCACTTCTACTCATTTTTTAAATATTCAAACACTCAAAAGAACACTCAAACAAATATCAAAAAACTGTAAAACACCACTAAAAACACGGCTTTTTGTAATAATAGTTTACAAGGTCCAAGCTCTCGGGTGTTCGGGAGACTCGGTGTCAAGGGCGCGAGGTAGAGGAATTATTCCCTTAACACCGGATGCCTTCCGCCAGAAAGAGACTGTCACTCGCCCGGGAGTGAATGCGGCGTTCATTCTCGATAACTCTCTCACAAGGATTTTCGCCCTGACAAGGGCGGATCGACGAAATAAAACGAAGTCCTTGCTTTGCGTCCGACGGCGGAAGCGGTTACGGCGGTGAAGGTCGTCAAGGTCCTGCTGCTTCCGGCCGGATCTGACCTTCTGCCGCGAAAGTTCGGCTTTTTATTTCCGGCGGAAGGGAAGCCGAGCATAATTGATTGGTTTTTTCAATTTCTGGAACAACCACACGGTTCGTTGAGCGTGGCCGCTCTAATCCGGGCACCTCCGCCGCCCCAATTGTCCTACCCGCATCAAGGTCGTCGGTCATTCGTTGTTGACCGATGCCAGAAACTGGTTGACGCATGTTTGGCCCGTATTTTCGTCGAATTACCTGGTTTATGGCCGGATAATCTGGGGCTTCCCGGTATACGAGCCGACGTGGCCGATTTACGGGTGGATAATCCGGGCCGAGGGTGACTGGCTGGTGTCAGATACTGGCGCGCGTCACTACACCTCGTGACTTGCCCGGATTACGGCTCGACCTTTTCTAGTCGAGCCGTGACGGCGCGCGTCATCGTGTAGTACATCATCATCTAAAATTCGTATATCATTATTTACTCAATATAATAAACACCTATTAAACCCAAAAAGCAAATCAATTCTCACCTTAGAAACACACGTATAGTCACGCTCACACTCGTACATTGACGCTCATATATAACAACTCATTTACTTTTTTGTAAGTTTATAATTTAATTGTTATAAGTCCGCTATAGTTATAAGTAATTATATTTAAATTATAGTTATTATAATTGAGATTGTGTTTAAATTTTTATCATAAGTGTAAAATATAAGTATATATGTTTGTTAACTCTTTTGTATGTGTTTCTTTTCTGTACAAATCAACCTAATTATAACTAGCCCTTTTTTACCCTTTTACCAAAGGGGCTCTCAAAAAGTGATTAATAAAAAAAACATCAACATGGAGAAATTCAAACACTGCTAACCCACGGCTGCCAAGAAAATTTTCGACAGCACGTATATCGATAATATAATCGGAAGTGGTCCATCAGAAATGAAGACAATGGATATGATAAATTCTATCGTTGAAATTAATGAACAGACCAAGTTTTTAATGCACACCTGAAGCAACAACTAGGTGCTCTGAAGGAAAAAAGTAAACGCGGAAGACAGGGCGGTACAATGCGATCGCAACCTCGATAATGCAAGTGGAGAAAAGATTGTGGGACTAATATGAAACACCGTGTAGCATGAGTTAAAATGTAACGTCATTCTCAAAAAAATTCAGCCAGTATCTTGACGATTGTTCACGTATCTACGAAAAGGGAAGTACTAAGCACGGTGATGTCCGTAATCGACAACTTCGGAATATTAGCGTCATTCACTTTGCTGTCGAAAATACTAATGGAAGCCTTATGCCGCAATGGTATTGGGCCATTCCTTATGTGGGGGAAGTCGCGTGGGTGAAATGGCTCGCGCAGACAGAGACCACGAAACGTTATTACCAGAAACTTAGCCTCTCCCTCGATATAAGAATTGTTATGTCTCACGGTCTTCGCGTCGCATGCTAACGCTTAAAAATATTTCGTGGACGTCTCTCTTAAAGGTTTTGGCGAAGCTCAAAAATCATATCAATATACCGGGCTACGACTTCAGTAGATCCACGCCAGCTACCAGTTAGCTATTCAGGCCAACTCCGCGAATTTTTTCGGACATGCTGAATACCGTAATCATTCTGGTATGCTCATGCGTGATCCCAAAATGTTTTAGGTACACTTTTTCCCCACCTCAGCTGGATGCGTCACTTTCTTTGCGTACCTTAGTTTAATTTCCTGTTAATAAAATCTACATACGCAGGTCGCAATTCATCTCTACCAGTAGGGAGATGTTTTCGAATGGTTTTATCCCCGCCCGTTAGCGGTATGCTTTTTTCCCCCAGAGCAAACCTGTCTCCACCCAGGGCTCATGTAGCGTGCGATTTTCCGCAGTATTTTGGCGGCGTGATGTTCCCTTTCCTTGCACCTTGCGTATTCGCCCAACCCTACATCTTCAAGGTCAAAATATATCCCCATTAGATTTTCAAGAGGGTCTTGATTCCACGTTTTCACGACGATCATTGACTTGTTTACTGTCAGGGCGTTCTGTTTGTGTCACGATTCTTCCTTTTCTTGCCACATGCGGCCCAACATAATCGACTTTGGGATACCGCGAACCCTCTGACACTGTGTTACATGTTGCTCTAACCCGTGCAGATTCATCGTTTTGTCAGTAAATCGATTTATTTGTACCAAAGGTTTTTGTACTAATACTTAGGTTGATAGTACTAGGCCTTCTACTAACCCTGCACCTCGTAGACGCAGAACCTCACTCATTCCTATGATTCGTAACTCGGTCTTCACGTTGCTCACTATCTCGCCCCCTTATATCGTAACGCGGCTCGGTGTTCTCCTCACGCCGATTTCCTCCGCCAATCCCTCGTCGATCAGCGTACGCACCAAAGTATGTTAACAGGAATTATTTTCAACGATACTTCGCCTTCTAATAATTGGGTTCCTTCGTTTCTACGCGTATTATTTTTGCATCTCCGTTGAACAGTCTCTTTCAAAGTCAGCAGATAATAACACGAATTCTCAACCACCCATGATGACGCGAACGTGAGGTTTACCGACACCCTAGAGGACAGCGTACAGTCGCGTGAAGTTCTCGTCCTCATTTTAAAGTATAGTCAGTCCAACAATTCTCCGTAAAGATTGTCATCTCTTTCGCGATACTGATACGGTTCGTTTGTCAAGAAATTATGTACGGTTCTTCATAGTTTCGCGCGTACCTGATGACTCACTAGCGGATCAAGGGGCATCCCGCTACAGTTAAAATTAGAATTGTTCATTACCGAATGCTTTTCAGTGCTGATGATAGTATTTGATGCGTATAACACCATAGCTCCTCCATCATCTTTAACTCAGCTGTCTCTGTTATCTCTGCTAACTCTGTCGTCTTCGCTGCAACTTATCTGGTTGTTAATGACCTCCGTTCATGCACCTTCCACTTTTTGTATAAATCTAAAAAAATTAAAACCTTACAGTTGTATATCTGTGATTGATATAAATGTTTAATTTTATAGTTCAAAACAGGATCATATTATGTAAGTGATATCAATGAAAAGAAAAAAATATTGTGTTTTAAGTAATAATTTAATATATTTTATATTATGAAAACAAAGAATTTTTATAAAGAAAACTCTAAAATAAGTCTTATTTTAAAACTTTAAAACTTTAACGTATAAATAAAAATCTAGGTAAAATTTTTAATTTTATTTAAAATTATTTAGAATCAAAAATTAAAATTAAATTAAGTTAAATTAAAAATTTTACCTAAATAAACAAAATAAATTTTTTATACCAATTTAATAAGGAAAATACTTTTTTACCTATTTTAATAACATAGAAAAGAGTATATATTTTTATATTTATTAAATATGACTGAGCATCTACTTATATTTTAAATATTTTATAATTTGAATAATACACATAATAAAATGTTCGATATTTAAGTACAATAAATAATTATTTTATGTTTATAATAATATTCTTATTATTTAATCAAATTTTTTCAAAAATGATATATAACAGCATATTGAAATTTATTTTACGGCTTGCAACGTCACTCTATCAATATCTACATTGACTAAAATTAAGTTAAAACAAAGTTATAAATCTCATTTTTATAAACAGGATAATAAAAGTTAAAATTTTAAATATTTTCATTAAAATCTACCAATAAATAATTTCATTTATTTTTGAATCTATAAATCAATATGACAAACTTTAACTTAAAATTTCTCAAAATAAAGTTATATAGATATTTATATATATATATATTATATGTTATCATATAAATTTGAATAAATACCTCATGACAAAATGATTATAATAATAAGCTATTTATATTTCTTTTAGTAACTTAAATATTTTGCCATTAAAGACTTGCAGAAAACAGTATAAATTTTAAATCAATAAAAGTAAAAAAGGAAGTTTTTACATACTTTATTATAAAACTCTAATACGTGAATTTAAATACGAATATTTAAATATTTTAATTATTTTAAAGAATTTTACTCATAATTTATATTCTAATTTAAAAGATCTATTTTTTTAAAATAAATGCGTAAAAATAAGTTATTTCACAAAATTAATTATTTATAAAATTTATAATTTACGCAAGTAATATTTATGTCGTGTCATATTTATGTATCTTGACGGTTATTTATAAAGCATATGTAGCAGATAATTGAATACTTTATTGTTAATGAAATATATCGATATTTATAGAAAGTTGGTTGTGATATGAAAGTCGGCAGTGATAAAAACATAGACGTCTGTGGTGTTTGCGGAGGAAACGGTTCAACTTGTAAATATGCTTGGACTCTAGAATCAAGGTCTGATGGGTCAGGAAGCATGTGGGTGGAGGTATCGCTGTCAAATAGTT
The DNA here is from genome assembly GCA_018907185.1 of Platyscapa corneri. Taxonomy (NCBI): domain Eukaryota; kingdom Metazoa; phylum Arthropoda; class Insecta; order Hymenoptera; family Agaonidae; genus Platyscapa; species Platyscapa corneri. The sequence continues at coordinate 201,338 of JACCHW010000121.1, forward strand.
GATGGGCGATACTTGGGAAACAAACGTAATATACAATTTATAAAATTAATTGTATTTAACGGAAAATTAATGCACTTGAAATTATATATTTGATTAAAATTAATAGTATTATTGTTGTAAAATTATTTTAAAAATAAAATTATGCAAAAAAATAATAACCTATAAATTTAATAATAATAGTATAAATTTTTTATTAAAATTTACAAATATTTTTTCCGTATACTTAAGGCTTTAAAATTGGAACATACTTATGCAAAACTACTGGAACCACGAAAAATATTGTAGATGAATCGAAATGTAGCATAGAACTAAAACCAGATAATGTTCTTTTACGATGCAATACTCATCCCTGTTTTAACAAGTAAGTAGTATATACATAAAATTATTAAATTATACTATTGCTGCACATTTTTTATTTTATCTTTTTGTGAAATCGAAGAAATAAAAATGTTAAAAAAATTTATTATTTTGATTATAAATTAACATTACTTAATTTATAATACCAAATAAATACAATTGCCTTTAAAATAATATATGATTAACGAATTTTCATCAATTTTCGATGATAGAATATGAAAAAATTATTTTTGTAAAATTTTCTAAATTATATCTAAAAATATTTGTTTAAACTATCTATAAATATTAAAACTAAATTTTATAAAATTCTTTTAATAATTTTATACAAGTGTGATATGAATGAAGATATACAAATTTATTATGGATTTTGTTATTCGTATATGAATTAAATAATAAAGTTGTTAAAAACCAAAATGAAAATAATATTCCCAATTATAGTCTCTGTTATGTGTAAGTTTATGTCTATATTATTGATTCAATGTTGAATTAAGAATTTATTATTATTATTATTATTATTTATTATTTGATTATTTGTTTGAATTGAATATTTGTTTTATAATTATATTATATTAATATCTGTACATTATTTTATCATGTTTTTAATATGAAAATATATTATTATATAAGTTTAGTTCTACTTATTTTATATTGATTGAACTTTTTTGAATTTCCCTTTTTTTTAAATTTTTTTCAAAAGAGAGAAACGATTTTATGTAATACCGTGAGTAATTCTATATAAACACCTTTTATTATTGTGGAATTTAATTTTATATTTCCTTATCGTTAATTTAACAATAACACTTTGACGGAGACCTCGCTCCCAAGAGCTCGGGGCAGGTCCAGCGTCAAGGCGCCGAGAAGGAAAATATTCCCTCGTCCCGAGTCTCCTCCGGTAAAGAGGAGAGAAAAACGCTCGCCGGCGCTTTCTTAGGCCTCTTTTGAGTCGGCCAGTGGACGAGTTGATTCCTGCGCCGTCGGCTGGGGGCGGTGCGCTGGCCCGGTCGGCGCTGTGCACGTGTCGGACAGGTGCGGTGCACTTGCCGAGCAAGTACGGTGCACCGGTTGAACGGTGCGCACGGCGCTCGGGAGGCCTCGTTCGGTCTTGTCGTTGGCCGATGGTCGTGGTGCGCTCCGATGGGGCGTTCGCTGGACCGGAGGTTCGTCCTGAGAAGGGCGGAGCCGAAGCTGTTGCCGGCTTCGGGCTTCTCGCAATGTACGGCGCACCTAGGTATTAGGTGCACGCGACGTTGATGTTCGCCCTGAGAAGGGCGGATCGAGGTGCGGAAAAGGCTACGGCGTGGACGGGAACAGGCTCCCTGTGGCTACAACGTAGAGTTCTTCCTCACTTTCTCGGAGATTCCTCTCTCTGCCCTTTGGCCAAGGACCTTCGGCTTAAATATTTTTCCCGAGTGGGAAGTCAAGCGTACCTGGCGGCACTTGTTCGATGCGTTCAGACTTGCGCGTCGAACATGTCGAAACGCGTGGCTAGGGCCTTCCCCCCGGCTGTCTACCTCACCGATATAATCCGGGCCTCTACCGGCTCCACTCGCCTAAACGCGTTTACGGCCTCCAATCATCCGTCGGGCGACAGGAGCCATAAACCGCCCGACCCGGATTTTTGTTTATATCGGTGGGTTTCCTTTTGTTTTTACTTTACGGCCCCGGTGGCCGGTCGCGGCAACGCGCCGCACACTTGGCAAGGTTGACCCGGCGCGCAATAAATAAATATTAATAAAAAAATAATAACTAACGCACATATTAAATAAAGAACTAAAACTCATAAATGATCTTAATTTAATGCAATGATAATAACATAATTAGGTAATAAAATTGAAATGTATGCAACTTATATATAACCGCACTTATTACTAATACTGAGTCAGTTATTCTTTTTAATAACGCAATTAAATTATGTAAAATTAAGAATTATCTTTTGTAATGAGTATGAGTGTGTGTGTATGTTATCGATTTTTTGCGATTAAATTTTGACGAATTTGGCATGGATATTGTTGTACTGAATTATAAAAAGATGTAATTATTAATAGTATTTTATAATAAAATAATATTGTGTTAAACTTTGTTAATACATTGTTCTCGAATCAGTGTATGTTTCCAGGGTGATCTGCCTCGTTGCGCTTTGAATTTTACCATTCATTTTATTAGAAATCAACGCATGTTTACTGCTACCAATTATTCGACACATATTGTGTACATTGTTATATCAATACATTTGGTGATGCATGGGGAAGGAAATATTAATTCATTGTTCGAGCTGGCACATCATGGGGTGGTTTGCCAGAAGATTGGGTTATACGAATAATAATATCGATAATCCAACTCATCACATAGAAACATACCGGAAACCTTTGTGAAAAGTATAAGTCGCATAACTGAGAAGACGAAAAAAAAGATAAAGGAAGATGAAAAGACGATATTATCCTTGTCATTCAAATTAAACTATAGTAACATGCTGTTGTGTAACATACTGCCATTTAACCTACTATTGTAGTTAAAAAATTTTTGTTTATGTTAATCATAGATTCACGGGTGAAAAGGGTAGGAAAGTATGTTAAAATGCAGGTAAATCTAGTCTTGATAGTAATTTTATTTTTCAGCACTGCCTTTATATTATTCGCACGGAGTGAAATCAACTTAAACGTTTCGATGTCAAATCAGAAGCGAGTCTTCACTTTCCGTCGTTGCATTTATACCTTATAGTTTACCGTTATAGTAGCATTTGCTCGTTTGGACACACAATGCCCATTACATTTGATAACGAACCGATTCGATACAAATAGTCGGCTGCCGCCCCGCCCAATCACCTAATTTCCCGGGGAAAACCTTCAGAAAATTCTAATTGTGTACTTCGTCGACACGATCCGAAATCGTCGTTTACGACTCGGGCTGGCCCGATACCAACTGTCCTCGGGGAATTCCATTGGCAAAGGTTTATATTTTTTTTCTCATGTTCCTTGTAATGGAGTAGATACACTGATCCCCTTTGCGTTGACGACGAGTAATTCACAGTAATATAATTGTTAACTAGTGTTCAACGTGCTGCTTTAAGTTCAGTCATCTTACAACCGACAATTAGTCTCAACGTACTTTGAATCTAACCTGCATGAATTATTAGTGTTACTGATCGCACCACGTCATGGTCAAAATTAGGAGGGAAGAAGAATAATTTTACAACAGTATTTGTATATTTTTGTATGCTCAGATTTAATTAAACTTAAAAATTATACAGATACCAATCGGCGGCATAAAACGGAGTTTATCGATAGAAAAATCAGTGGTATAATCGGACTGTCTCGATGCAAGTATCGGACAGAAAAGCTCCTGGATCGCCTCGCACTTTTGCTTTTATCTCCTTTCCTTACAAATCTGTACCCTTCCATAATCATAAATTTCATTTTTTTTTTTTATTTTAAACTAAACTTTATATTTCTAAAGTAAACTATCGAAGTACCGCACACTCTTAATATAATATAAATACAGTGTGTGTTCTTACAATTCACACTAAGTAATACTTTAAAAATTTATCTAAACCAATTTGATATGTACTTATCATAATCTAAATAAGTTTGTTACGCATTTTTCTTCGAATGAAAACTAATCTAAATTCGCACATTTGTTACTCATTAAACATTTACTATTTTTATAATTATCGGATACAATATGTTCGCTGTAGTCGCCAAAATGTAGGTCATCGGCCGATCGTTAAACTCAATCGGCCCTATTTACCAAATGTGATGGTCATATCGTGACCAGGTACGTAGAATTATTATAACAGAAAATCATGTGTGTATAAATATAGCGAAAAAATCAAAGCTGAAAAAAATCATCATCTGATTTCGACATCGGATATACCTACAACTTTCCCTGTGCAAAGCGGTTGATAATTTAAGCGTGCTGGAATAAAGTTGTATAAAAAATTACAAACCGTCTAAATATCATCTTTTACATTATCCGTTCCACTCACCAGTGAATCCATGACTAACAATCATACACTATCTAAAAAGTCTTTAACTTGTAAAAGTAATTCTTCATAAATTTCTCTTAGCTGAATATCAGTATAACTTTCCTCTTTTTTGACAATGATTCTTTCGTACTATGTGTATAGACTATACTCATATCGTACATTGCTATATATTTTGGTTTTGGTATGATCGTAAACTTTGTCAATATAAGAAAACTGCAGAATATATAGAAACCATAAAATTTCCTAAATCTTATCCAAAGTAAAGCAGTAAAATAAGTAACAAAAAAATAAATACTAACATCTAAGAAGAAATATAAAGAATTTAGTATCTGTATTAAGTTATAACTTAGCACGTGAGAAAAAATATTTTGCAATAAATATTCTTGATAATACAAATTCTTAGACATCTTAAACATTTAAGAACACCTTCAGTTTATATATAAATATTCAAAAAGTAATTTCTACAATATTAATGATTAGTCTTTTTGACGCACGCTGACGCCGATCGGGCACGTCTGATCAGACACGGTTTACGCCGTACGTTGTTAACCCAAATTTCCTGGCCATAAACTGACCGATACGGTCCAAAGCCGAGCAGGCCAGAACACGAACGGTTTATGGCATCGGTTATTAACTAATGACTGATGCCATTAACGCGTTCAGACGACCTAAGCTGGGAAAGCCCGGATTATGTCGGTCGCAATAAACGAACTGCTCGTTTCGACATGTTCGAGCTACAAGTTCGAATACGCCGATCGAACAGCGATGATACGCTCGGCTTTCCGTTCGACCAGGGATATAAAAGCCGGGTACCCTCAAAACGAAGGAACAGATTCCTTCGGAAAGTTGAAGGGAAACGAGGAACCGGCGCCGCCTGCTCCTGCTAATTGAAACATAGTGGTCTACTTTTTTCTCTTGCATCCCATCCGCCCTTATAAGCGCTACTGCGAACGCCGTATACACTCAGCCCGGAATGAGAAACAAGAGAAAGTCATGGTGGGATTAAGAGTGCTGGACAAAGAAAAAAGAATTTCGAGAGGCATACAAAAGGAAGAGAGAAGACATGGAAACAGAGAGTGTGTTATCTAGAAAAAAAAATATATAGAAATGAAATATATATAGACAAAGATGAAAAAAAAAGAAATTGAAGAAGCTAGAAAGGACAGAATAGGGAAAGGCTTTTAGAAATAGAAGATCGAAGTTTGCCATAGACAAAAACATTTCAAAAGAAGAATGGTGGAATCATTTCAAAGATTTATATGCAGATGATACAGAAAAAGATAATGAACACGAAGAGGACAGGATTAAGGAAGAGAACAATAGGATGGAGGAGGAGGAAGAAATAAAAACAATAGATGAACTAAGTACAATTAAAAAATTAAAAAAGAAGAAAACACCAGGAGATGAATGGAATCCAAAACAAGATGTGGATGTTTTGCTCTGAAAATCTAATATAAAAATGTCTGAGTTGTTAAATAAATTAATAAAAGGAAAAAGTATCATACAAGAATGGAGAACTGGGATAGTTACTCTGATATTCAAGAAAGGGGATAGAAAAAAGGTTAAAAATTATAGGATAATAACGCTAATGGATTCAGGGTACAAACTGTACGCCAAAATCATAAGAAAAAAATAGAAGAGCACATGGAAGAAAAAAATAAATACTCCAACACACAATTCGGATTCAAGAAAGGAAGAGGCACCGTAGAGGCAATATACGTATTAACAACAACCATAGATACGCAGTTAGAAAAAGACAACAGAGAAATCTTGACATGTTTCATGGACTTAAAATCCGCATTCGATAAAATGAAGAGAGGCGAGATTTGAATTCCATCAAAAAATTAAATATAAAAGTTCAAATAATAAACTGTGTGAAAGAGATTTACAAAAAAACAAAAAGTAAAATAAAAATAGAGGATTCCATAGGATAAATAGATCTGAATAAAAGAGTAAGACAGGGTTGCCCATTAAGCCCCAAGCTTTTCAACATCGGGGTAGCTGATTTATAAGAAGAACTGAAAAATCAAGAACATCCGGATTAAGTTAGGCAGAGCAAAGATAAGAGCGATACTATATGCAGACGATATAGTGATACTAACGAAAAGTGAAGTGGAACTGAAAAAAATGTTAAAAATCTGCAAGAAATGGTTTGTAAAAAAAGTACTAGAAATGAATGTAAATAAGACAAAAATAAGGAGATTTGGAAAAAATGGAAAAAAAGAAACGCACAGAGTTTCGTGGAATAAACACAAGACAAAAGAAGTAGAATAATACTCGTACTTAGGCTACACCACGACAAAAAACAACACAAATGAGCCACATAAAAAAGAAACAGCTAAGAAAGCAAACATGGTGTTAGGAAAAGTATGGAATATAACTGAAGGGTTATTTAAAAAAGATAGAAATGCAAAACTAAAATTATTCGACGCTCTAATTGAAAGTGTGTTATTATATGGCACGGAGATCTGGAGGTGAAGTGAAGGAGAAATACTAGAAAAAGTTTTAAAAATACCTAAAATGGTGTCTAGGTATACACAGGAATACACCGCATAGCATTTCAATACTAAAGATACGGAAAGAGAAATTGAGATAAAAGCAGTCATGAGATTCATAGAATTTGAAGACAAAATTATGAAAAAGAAAAAAATTGTAAAAATTAGAGAGTGCGTAACAGTAAGAAGAGAAGCTAAATGAAGTTTAAAGAATTGTAGAAGAAAGGTAACGAAATCAAAACGCTACACTGAAGTAAAGTTAAGATTCTGGAAAGGGATAGACTGGTCCTGATGCTTATGGAGAGAGAAAAGTAAAGATATATACAATCTATGGGAAGAAATAAGAGTTATCAAAATAGGTCGACACAAACAGATTTGGATTTATCATCTAGAGAAATCAAAATATTCCATATAAATAAAAGAACTAATAAAAGAAGGCTTAAATGAGAAAAGATGTATTTATAAGAAAGGAATGCTTGAAAAAAGGAAACCAGGCATGAAAATTATGGCAATATTCAGAATCGGTAATGAAACCAGGGCCAACAAACACTAGACAAAAGAAAAAGAAAAGTTTTTTAGACTTTGTAATGTGGAGACGGAAACCTTGAAGCTCATTTTTCGAAAATCGAAAGAACTAGAAATTTACGCCAGCAGATGGGAAGATTTTATGATAGGAGATAAAAAAACATTAAGCACACTACAAAAGATAAAATAGTCAAGAAAAAGGAAGAAATGGAAACAGACAGGAATCAAGAGAATAGAAAGATAAAAAAATCTAAAGCAAATTAAAAACTTTCTATCAGAAGTACACGTGAAGATAATAATAGTGAAAGATAAATGACTTAATATATAGATTTAAGAAATTATATTCTTGTGTAGTTACCTTAAAATATAATACCTTATAATACAAACGCCAAATTTGGTACGGATTAAACAAGATTGTACGTAATATTGTATTATTAAACTGCACATAATGATTAGTTGCTTATAATAATTGAAAGGACAAATCACATTAGTTAATTATTTTATAGAAAACAAATATCATAAGATAGGTAGATAATAGAAAAAAAAATTAGCCTAAATTATAATAAATATATATAAATATAAAACTATAAATAAATGTCCGTATAAGTAGCAGCTTAATATAAACTTTAGTTACTCAAAATGTTTTGAATTATACTAATTTCGGATCCCTTGTGATGAAGGGTGAGAAAGGGCGTAGTGATAAATGAGATTAAAAAACACACACTAACAAATGAACACTTAATATTACGTACGTTTTCTAAATTAAAACACTATCGCAAAATTACAACTATGTTAAATGATCTAATAATAAACTTATAAACTATTCCGCACGTATCTTAAATAATAATGCAGTTGAATGAGAGCATTATACCAGGTAGCGTTAGAGGTAGCAAAATCATGCAATATCGAACATAAAAGAAATAAGATTCAGGCAAAATTAAAAGGTAAACGACTGAACATAATATTTCCGTTTATAAATTATAAGTGGATTAATTATATAAAGTTTAATCAGCTATCTATTTAAAATTAGCATAGAACATATCATAGCAAAAGTGCATAATTAAGGGGAGAGTATAAGATTAACTACAACTACCAATCATAAGTAAAAAGGCTAAAATAATAATTGTGTTAATAAAATATCTAAATATTACAAACCCAAAATATGTAAGCTTACGCTAAAAGATGCAAAAAATTACTACTCTGTTAAAATGCAATGTTTCTATTTTAAATTATAAGGACCAAGTTAACATTAATTTTAAGAAAAAGAGATAAAAGAATATAAGTTGTGATGGCAAATACGTATAAGAATATAATAATTAATTGTAAAACTTAGAGATAAGACAAATGTATATATTATGGATATATTGTGTAATGAATCATAACAATTGTAATATTGTTCAATAAACTACTACTACTATTACTACTATTACTATTAAATTATAAATATATTTTAATTATAATCAAAAAAATTATATTAAGTATAATAAATAATATGTTTAATATTGTTATAATATCTGTCTAAAATATAACTTCATTATCTTAATGATGTTATAAAATATAATACAAAGTAATTTTATAATACATTTAATGGAAAGAAAATACATAGACTTTCGTTTTCATTTTTTATTTTCATGCGGAAGTTCGTAATAGTTTAAATTTTAGTTCTTCTAAAACCTTTTTACTATAATACTTCTAGTTATAGATTTATAGAAATGTTTATTTTAATATTCAACAAATTTTTTGATAGGTAGTAGTAAGTAAATAATTGATAAATAATTAATTGTTAAAATTGTACAGAAAAAATAATATTCATATATCTACATACATTCATATAACACGTAAAATTTAATACAATTTCTTAGTTATTAAATAAAATAATTTGAATAAAAAAGCATGACTCCTGATTACATTATTTTATAAACTAAAAATCACTTTTTCTCCATAATCATTCTATAAAATTGTAATTTTACTTTGGTTTACACTTAAATATTATTTAATACAATCATTATATTATCTCTTTTATTCATTTTTATCTCAGATGGCTAACTGGCGATTGGAGTAAATGTAGTGTATCTTGTGGTGGTGGATGGAGAAATCGCGCTGTTTTTTGTATAGAGGAAAACGGAAATGCTACCAGCAAGGTAAGATTCTGTGTCTTTTTTCATTATAAAAAATTTCTCTGCTACTGTAAAATTAATATATATTTAAATGAACAATCGGATTGTAAAGTATTTTGTTTTATATAATTGAAAAAAGAAAAGTAATAGAAAAATAGAAAAAATTTATCTAAAAAATAAAAAATTTAAATTTATGATCAAAAAATTTTTTATTTTTCTCGATATATATTTAATTAATAGAACTACTACGGTAATTAAGTGTTTAATAGAATTTTAATACAAAACAATGACTTATAAATTTAACACTTAAATTAAACAAATAAGCACATTTCTATTTACATTTATATATAGTTTCTTATTTCACATTAGAATATTTTTAAATTAACAAAATTTTCAGGATACTAATATATATTTTATATATATATATTAAAATTATATAATTGTTTTAGAATAATACAAGTGTACTTTTATCGTAGGTATAGTTATCGAAATTAGAGAAGAAAAGTTAAAAACTTTAAAAAATTAGTTTTTATGTTTAACATAATAAGATATTTCATAAAATAATATTTAACATTATTTTATTAGACTAAAAAAATTTTGTAATTTAATGTTAAATCATTACGAGATTATCGTTATTTCATAATATTATATATGGTAATATAACAGAAATGAAAAATTAAAAAATTTTTATTATTCTTTATATTAAGCTTAAGTACATATAAACAAATAAATAAGGTAAATAAATTTTTCCAATAGCTCCCTGATTACAAATGCACTACAAATCAGAAACCAAAGTATCAAGAAATATGTAATACTTTTTCTTGTCCTATGTGGGAAGCAGGAGAGTGGAATAAAGTAAGTAAATATTCAAAATTTTATTTAATTTTATTAATAAATAGTAAAATAAGCTATGTAAAAATTAATTAAACAATAAAATAAAAAAAATTATAAGTTAATATCAAGAATATAAATTAATAAATTTGACTGCATAACATCTGATTTATCTTTTAAATATTTTTTTTTCAAATCTATTAATATGTCATTTTTATGAGCCTTTTGTGACATTATATTAACAAAGTCTAAATTAGAATTGAACTTTAATACAAGAAAATATAAAAAAAGTTTTTCTTTTTTTTCTTTTATTTTGTATTATCAATCTCTTTTTGTTACTACTATTAATAAAAAATTTTAAACACAAACACTCGAATATAAACTCATGTGGTATATACTTCAATTATGTACTTAAGAAAGAATAAAAAAACTTATTGTTTGTGGCAATTCCTTTGATAAAAAAACAACTATTTATTAAAAATATGTATTTAGCGAGTTCAAACAATTCTTATCCTGAAATGTATTTGCGAGTGCTTGGAAAAATATAAAAAGTTAGTTTATATAGAAAATATAAAAAATTGAAAAAGTTCGAACCATAATTTTGTTATGTAAGTAATGAAATCTGATAAACTTATTAAATAATAAAAAATATATTTTTAAACATGATTGTAAAATCTTTATATGTAAATATTTTAAAAATTATTAAGAGCATAGATCAAAATATAAATATCGTAAATTTATTACAAAGATATATGAATACTTGTAATCAAAATAATAATGAACACTATAATTAAGTTGTTTGAAAGTTAAGTAGTTAACTATATGAATTATAATAAATATACAAAAAAATTATACAAATTATAGTAAGTAATTTAAAAATAGGTATATCTAACCACTTCTATTTTTAAATTAGTTTTTAGTATTATAAATTTTGTAGTTTTATACATATAATTAAAATAAACACTAAATCTATTATTTATATGTACATTGAGAACAAGGATACTTCTTAAATAATAACGAGAAATAAATGCAAAAAGCAGATGAAAAATGAGAACATAAAACTTTATGATTAATATATATTATTTCAGAATCAAAAATACAATATGGAAGTCTGCTATATTTCTTTAAAACAAATCACTCAATAAAGATTTAATTTTACAGAAGATACAAAAATTATATATTATAGTACAAATTTTTTTCATAAACAAATAAAAGAACAGTATGAGAATTCTTTTATTCTTTATGATAATTTTATTAAAAAAACAAAAGTGTAATTCTCTGATGTGTGTAATCCACGAATTCATATCTACGTAACAGCTTGGTTTAGCGTACAAAGGGTTAAAAAGCTTAAGCATACACAAGGCGGTAGTATTTTTTATTCTAAAATCATCTTTTATCTTTAATCTCTATAAAAGACAATATAATATAATATACAATAATAAATAAAAATTAAAAATATTATAAATTTTGATTAAATGAAGGTAAATAACACGTTTTACAAGGTGAGCGTATTCTACAAAATAATTATATTTTGTCTTTAATTTAAAACTGTTAGAATTCCGCAAAATTTCAGATGTTTCAATTGTAAAGTTTTACTTATATTTCATCCATCATAAATAACCAAAAAATCGAGTATTCGAGGCAAGGGACAAGTGGGTATTTATGATGGTTTCGCGTCACTTCTATCGGTCTTAGTTTTCATTATAGGTAGCCGATATGACGTTTTGTTTGGACAATATACAAATAATTACAACGTGCCTGAGACTTGCAGTCTTTTTATTTGGCACAAATGCAAAAGGTTATACAGTTACAGCTTAGCTTATGCTTTGTACAATACTTTCATATATTAAAATATAAATAAATCGTCTTATAAAAAACTCTGTGTTATATCTTATTTAAATATTTTTACTGCTATTCAGGTTTACAACATATGCATTTCTAACAAAAAAATATAAATCTTATAAAAACTACTATTTTTAGTCTAGTAGAAACACTCCTACATTTACAAATGCTCCCGCACTTATGGTTGTTCCAAGAGTTCCCTACGATAGCTTGACCTAGCTTGACCTCGCATACTTTTCTGTCGAATAGCGTAAATACATTGTACTTTAAATGTACAACGTGAATACGTCTGCGTATACTTCGCGGCAGGTCGACCGCACTTATTGGTATTGATGCGCGATCGACACGCCGAGATAAACAGCGCCCTCTTTTTCGCCACGTGCTGAGCGGCCATTATCGATAATCAATTATTGATTATCGATTATATCAGGTGATGTTAGAGGTACCAAAATCGTGCAATATCGAACATTGCATATATGAATGCATATATTCATATGCATCACGAAATTGAATTAAAATATATTATATACTACTCTACTTTTAATTATTATTTCTATTTTACTATTAATTTTTTAATTTATATGAACCCGTTTCCTCCTGTACCGAGTAAACTTGTCTTACCTGTAATATTTACACGCAATAAACTATGCATCTATAAAATGCGTAAATACAACTATTGTGTCATAAAAATTAAAATACTATTCTCTAACATTTTCCGTTTATTTTTCTCATCCATCTAAAGATGATTATTTATCAACCTCTGAATCAAATATTTTTTATCTCATCGAAAGTTCATTGCCCTCACATTATTGTAAATCCGATTATATAAAAACTCCTCTATTCTCGAAATGAAAAGATGAGATCTACACAGAATCAGACCTAAACAAGATAAAAAACAGACTCTATTAAACTAAATTTTGTTGGTAATTAAAAGAACTGTAAATTTATTATAAACTTACAATAATATCAAACATTAATAAAATTTCTACAAATTATATAAGTGCAATAAGTTATTTCAATAAACCTTTAAGTCCACACGCTTCTTACAGAAATCTGAAAATATATAGTTTTCTACTTGTTAGAACTTTTCTTTCTTGTTAGAGCAATAATTATCTTTAAATCAACTTAATTATTAATTTTAATTTAATTATATTAAAACTACACACCAGAATCGACTATTATATTTAATTAATTTTAAAATCTATTCCAAAAAATAGTAGAAAATTATAAAAGTGTGATATAAAAAATTTATATATTAAATAAAAAACGACTTCTGTAAAATTTATAATCCGTTATTATTGAATATTTTTTCCTATTATCATTTGTGTTTGTACAATAATAATATCTTTTATAAAAATACTTTTTACATATAAGTAAATCGAAACATCAATTTTTCTACAACTTATTATGTTATGATAATAAACTTTTAAAAAATATCTAACATTTATAATTCACTTTAAAAAACCAACTGTGGCTAAAATATAAATCTAAGATTCAACTTCAAGAAAATTAAAGGCAGATACCGCTTTTTTTGAATTTAGAATGATTATTAAGAATACGATCAATAAGTATATCACATCTTTTTGCGAATTTCAATTTTACATTAGTATTAGCATAATTAATATAGAAATAAATTTTAAAAATGTATTTCATAATATTCTCATTGGAATAAACAAAAAAAAAATAATACTTTTAAATATTACAATTAAATTTTCGTTTGAAGTTAATGATATAAATACAATGAATTATTTTGTTAATAAGGTATACATTAAAATTTAAACATAATTAGCCATACTAACACTTCTTATATTACACTTTTTTATAGTGTTCAGTGTCCTGCGGCTCAGGCTCAAGAAAGCGCAATGTTGAATGCCGGGATAGTAGTGGACAACTTTCTGATAATTGCGATCTATCGCAGAAGCCTCAAGCTGAACAAGAATGCAAAATAACAACAAATATTGATTGTTTCAATCGTAAGTTTTTTTATACAGAGATCACTCAATATTTTATTAAATTATTCTCTTAATTCAATCTTAGTAAATATATTTATCACAAAGAAAACATATTTTTAAAATATTATATATTTGATTAATACATAAAATGTAAATTCAAATTAATTTAAAGTGTAGTTCAAAAAGTAATTAAAATTTACAAGGAATAATAATTTATTTATTTATTTATAAATAGTATTGGAAATGTAATATAATATAAGAACTTGAATCTTATATTATGACGAAATACGATAAATAATAATTGTTACTAACGCGAATCGCGATGAGGATGATGATTAGGGTGCAGTAAAATGGAAAAAATTTAAATTACAATATATGTTTATTCTTGGCACTTATAATTGCAAAAAATAAGAGAATATATATAGTTTGCGATCTGGTATAAAAACGAAAACTAAGTGAAGTTGGCCCATGCCTGTGGCGTCCTTTTATAACTTCCCTCTTACCCTTTTACATAATGTTTACGTCCAGTACGCGATCGAACTAGTTGCGCGGCTAATTCGTAAAAATTTGCTTATTTGTTTTACTTAAGGCGTTGTCCAGCCGTCATGTAGTCATCGCGCGACTACAGCCGTTGTTTACTTTCGCCACGGCGTTTCAATGGGATTTGCCCGACTCGATAAAATTGACAATCGAGTTTCTATCGACAACAATAATAATTTAATAATTTTTAATATATTTATTAAATAGTAGCAAAATATTTAAAGGACGTGTATAATTTAAATTCCTTAATATTTGCTAGACTTACACTTACTTAATAACTCTTAAAGGAATCATAATGATAATGATAAAAATATTAAAATTCTAGATCATATCACAGAGCCATTATTACAGCCTGATCCACCAAGACCAGTACCTGAGAAGCTTGTAGATCAAACCGTGCCTTCACAGTCAACGTAAGTATGATATATAAGAAATTTATCTTAATAATATACGTATATGTATTGTGACGAGCGAAAAATATTTTCTTTGTTTAATTGAAATAAATATGTTCGTCAACACTCGCTGATTCTTGAAAAAAAGGAAAGTAATACAACTTGTATATAAATAATATCTTCTTCATATTGCATGTAAGAACATAATAATTAAAAACAAAAATATATATAAAAGAAATTTAAAGAAATTAGATACTTCTAGAAAATGTATAAATCATTTTCCACCATGAGGAGGCCAATCAAAAGGATTATCTAATTGTCAATCAGTGATGAGCGTAAGTTGCTTTCCAATACCTCTCAAACCCTTGAGAATAAAACTTTGGAAACTAAAGTTTTCAATTATATATGTAATTATATTTTAATAATGGATATTTAATTGCATGATAAAAATCAATCTATTATACAGTCATATCTCGAATTTCTTCAGAAAAATTCTTAAGCATAGCTACGTGCATGATATATAGGATTTCTTTTTAAATCTAAATCGCTTCACTTTATATTTTTATATGTAATAAATTTATCTGCTTAGTTATTCAAATTAGTCGCTGAGTGTATATTCTAATAGTCGAATTATAAATTAATAATTTATAATTACAGAATTTAAACCGTTTTATAATTGCAATTTCTTTTAAAAATTGTATGTATATTTAATAATTTATATTAATAGTACGGTACATAATATATTTATTTTAATAGTAACTCTATTACGTTATAAATATATATATATAGATTATATGTGATATGATAATATAATATATTATTGAGTGTCTGGTTATGCACTGTATATAATATAGAGGTTGTATATATAAAGAATTTATATAAATATATATAAATAGAATACTACAAGAATTTTTCATTTTTTATTTTAAACAGAAAATATTTTATATAGTTTTTAATTTATAAGAAATCATTTTTACATCACCAAATCAAATTTTGTTACACATTTAATACATTTTAACTATAAACATATTTATAAAAAATATAATGAAAATTATTTTATTATATTCTTTATTCACTCTATTATCTTTATTTACAAGTATTCAGCGATAATATTTATATATGACTAACATCTCTCTCCCACTTTAAAGGACATCATTTTCACCCTCTTCCTTCCAATCACGACCTCTGACTATTCCCCGTTAACATAGCTTCTCATTCTCTCTCCTTCTACTTCGCTCTTTTTATCTCTTCATCTCTCTCGTAAACACGTATATTTTTAGTTTAATATTTTTTTAATTAAATATTTTTTACTTATGCCAATAAAACCATATATATAAACATATTTAATGCTATGATTTATAGACATCTATAGAATTTTTATTCTTAGTAAATAGCAAGAATATCGAATTATGAAATCGAACCAAAAACTTTGGGAAAAAAACGAATACTGAAAAAATTAACTCATACTTGTATCCTTTGTTAATAAAAAAACTTCTTAATAAGATATAAATTTTACGTGTGTTGAAACTTGTTAGGCTATTTTTTAATAAAATAAAATCAACTAAATCGGTTTATTTAAGTAAATATTCTTTATTTATTTTATTTTCTAATAAATTTAAGTAGATCATATCCCACATGGAAAAAATAATTTAATTAGAATTTTACTTTATATATTTTCTTATATTACTCTATTTCCTATTGACAACTGTTTTCATAATATATTTACATTTAATGTTTTGGTACATTGACGTACTAAAAATAGATTCGGAAACTTATTTCAAATATAAAAAACGAAGTGAATTTAATATAAACTATATAGTAAACTATTTTCTTTTCTACACATTTTATTGCTATATCTTATTTACATGATTAAAAACTTATAATTTTTTAAATATTTGATAAAATCAGATTTTCATAATTTATTTTAAAATAACTATATAATTCAGTATCTTGATATTTGAAAAAACTATATATTAAATAATCTAATTATTGCTTACTACAAATGATTATTTATTTCACTATTTAATTAGTAGTAATTGTAAAGTTTTTTATTTTCTGTACATAGTTATATATCTATATTTACATTTTTAATTTGTTTTTTATGATAAATAATTAAATTTCAAGAGTTAAAATAAAAATTTCATGCAAAAGAAAAGTTAATAGAGAAGGACTTGAACAAACAAACGTGAGTTCAACCTATTAAAAAAAATTTCAATAAGCGATCAATAACTATCTGAAATTGATTGAGTACGAATAAGATAAGAATGAAACAACTTGTGTGCGACAGATATTGTCTTTCGCAAACAAGAGAATAGAGTCAGATGAAGTCTTACGAGAATAACTGAAAATTTGTTGAACAGAAATAAAAAGTAATTATACCTTTTTACTGTGAAAACAGAAAAAATCTTTCTCTTAATTTCATACAAATAAAATTTAATTTAATTACTTCTCTTTAAGTAAAGTAAACTATTTATTTATACTATATATTTTGTTTTTAGTAATTTAAACATAATTCTTACACTGTGATGCCATATTGTACAATAATTACATTATACTCTAAAATTAAAAATTAAAACTTCAAAATAGAACATAGAACAAGTAGTTTTTTCAATTAAAATCAAATGCAAAATATTTATTTGATCTTCGAAATAATTACTAATTAAAATAGATACACACATGTCTAATATCACGTGTGTAAACGTTTAAAAAGAGAAATTCAACTTCCTTTAAATAAAGTTTATAACAAAATTTATTTTCATTACGAATTCGTTTTTTATTCATGTATTATTTCAGATTCATAGCAGATGAATGGTCTCCATGCAGTGTATCTTGTGGTGAAGGAGTTCGCCACCGAGAAATCCACTGTAAAATCTTCCTTGAGTTTAGCCGTACCATAGCTAAGTTACCAGATCATAAGTGCTCAGGACCCAAACCCATAGAAACAGAAAGATGTTCTTTGGAACCGTGTGGTATCACAGAGAATAGTTTAACTTCTAGAATCAATACAGGAGACAACGTCTTTGGGCAGTCTAGCCTCACAGATTCATTTAAGTCATCCTCTTTAGCCTCATCAGGAGGAGGGAGTAGTAGTAGCTATGAAAGTAATGTCAAAGTAGCTCCAGGAAGCTCTGTTAACACGTCATATTCATGGAAGGAACTTGGATACACCCACTGCAGCGCTACATGTTTAGGAGGTAATATAATTTACTTCTGTAGATTCATGTATACTACAGATAATTCTAAAAAATATAAATTATAATCATTAAACTTTGTGTATATATATAATTAGTTATTTATTATTTATGTTCATTATGATATTTATAATAAACAATACCCATGATAGGAATAAATATATGAAAGATTATTTATACAAAATTATGGTTTTTTTACGTAAATAAAATTTGTACTGTTTTAATAATATTTATCGTGAAGATTAAATTAGAACCACTAATTTTATTTAAATTTTATAATTCATTTTTTTAATTTTTATCTTTTTATTATTTATTTATTTATTATTTTATTATTTATCGCGTGTCTACGCGAGTGTTGCACTCGCGTATTTTTGTGTAAATATTTATACCAATGTAATTATTATTATTTTGTATATACTAACATAAAATATTTAATTTTCTATTTTAATTTAGAAGAAATAGTTAAATTCTATCATTTAATACTAATTTTAATCGTGATTAAGAATTTTATTTACATAATTTGATTTTGATATTACAGGTGTTCAGGATCTGATTATATCCTGTATTAGAGACGTTACTGGAAAAGCAGTGACACCCCTTTTATGCACAGCAGAAACTAAACCAGAATCTAGAATAAGAGTTTGTAATGACCATCCGTGTCCTCCAAGGTGATTTAAAAATTTCATTCATTAAATTTAAAACTGATAAAATAAAAATAAAAATATAAGATTTATTTGTCTTCAATCATTCCAAAAATAATATATTTCAATAATAAATTAATGTATAAATTATTATTATTTTCAAGGATATTCTTTTATTCTATAAATTGTTGTTTACGATTGTATAGATTTCCTATAACTATGTAATATTTCACAAACATATACTTGCTTTTAGTATTTAATTCTATTGTTCTTCTTTACTTCTATCATTGTTGTTGTGCTTTATATTTTCTTCTGTTTTGTTTTTTCTTCTCTTTCTTTTCCATTGAATATTATATAATAAATTAAAATTTTTCTTTTTTTTTTCTTTAGAACTTTTCAATAATTGTTTTGCATTGATTAATAGAGTATTATATCCTTATAATATGCATTTTATTATTTCTGTATTGTTACAATACAATCTAAAATCCATCCTTTCTTTATTAATAAGTATTTGTTCTCTTTCATTTTAGTATTCATTCTGTATCTTACTAGCACTTATTATAATTCATCTCTGACCTCCTCTACACTCATAAATTTTTTTCTTCAACTTTTCTTATGTAATTTGTTTAATGTCTCTTCATATTTTTATTTTTAAGATTGTTAATTTAATATCATTAAAGGATCCTAATTTTATTGCATTTATTCCTTCCCATATTATCTTTTCTCTTTTTTTTTTACCTACAATAGAAGCTGGATTATCCAATACTTTGTCAAAACTTTGTTCTTTTTATTCTAAAAACCCCCTTTTCACTTTTATTTTTATTTCTGTTTGATTTGTGTTTCCTTCTTCTATTCATGTTTTTTTGTTCTTTTGTTCTTTTTTTATTCTTGTTCTATTCATATTTTTAATACTTCTGTAAAAAATTTTGAATTTTTATTGTTTATTCGTTTGTTTTCAAAAATTTTTAAGCAGTATTTCTTTTTATTTATTTGTTTTCATCATTTATATGCAAATAAAAGTGTTTTTATCTATACAAGTATTCATTACATATATTACATTATTTTGTTCTACCTTTTCTATTATTTCAAAGCTTTTCTATCCTCAAATATCTGCTATCCAATGTTAGAAATGAAGAAAACAAGATAGCCGTAAATGTATCATAACAAAGTATTAAACAATGAAAATGTGTGAATCCTCAAGAAGTATGTACAAATAAGAATTGAAAAAAAGAATAAACTTCGAAAAAACAATTCTAAAGTAAGGAAAAAATATGGGAAAAAAGAGACAATAAAATTTAGACAGTAATTGCAACTTTGAATAACCTCTATAAAATTAAATATGCAGGGGAAGAAAAAAGAAAAAATAAAATAAAATCCTGGCGAGCAATTAAATGAAAAACAAACACTGTTTTATATAAATGGATTAATTTTGTATTTTATGCAAAAAAAGAAATAACAAGGCCCATTATGAATGAGTGAAATTTTACTGATCTAATGCAAAGAAGTGAGAAAATATTACGAAAGGAGAAATGCCATTTATAAATATTTTAAACTAGATTCAATGAAAAAAATACAGACGACAAAAGGAGACAAAAAAGATTCAATGTAAATATAGGTAATATTAGGAGTATAGAATATAGAAAGAAACATTTAAATAAATGCTAGGTACATAAGTATGAAACTGTATAATAAGTTTAAAAAACATAAGTAATTTATAAACTGTTCGTAAAAGTAAAAATAATTAATAATAATACCACTGGATTTCCACCTGAAATATAAAAAGTAAATTAATTACATTATTTTTTTTATTAAAAATACATCCACTTGAATTTTTTCGTTTTAGTATTTTAAAAATGAATACTTAATTATATAGATGGTTATCTCGTTATCTGTGAATAATATAATATTCAAACTTATTTTATTTAACCACATATAAGTCCTTTGAAATTATAAAGTTTTACACATATTTTTTGTAAAATATGTTTTGGCCTTAAGTGTTAATCATCTTATATCATGTTTTTTAATACAAGAGATAAACAATGTTCTAAATTTTATAAGTACTAAATTTAAATATAAATAACTAAACATTTTTTTGCATAAATAAATGTCCATTTGTTAAAAAAAATTTATTGAATGTTTAATATAATAAATACTAAAATTTATTTCCTGTACCACTAATCAATTTATATAAATAAATTTATGTTTCAGTTATATACCAAACAATCCACGTTTCAATAAATATATAAAATAGTTCTAATTAAAATCAAGAATCTTTGAATCTAATAATATAAAAATAATATTAAGATAAGATTTCAAAGTTAGTAATAACATTTCTCCCTATGGCTTCATTATAATATGTAATGTTGAACAAATGAATATATTTAATATGCTATGTTATAGAAAATACCAAATTATATACAGTGTAAATACCATATCAATTCTTGATATTGAAATCTTTTCTGAATAGAAATATGTTAAAGAACAGTTATGTATATGTTTCTGGTGCCTACATAATTAGAATACGTAAATAAAGATAAATCTTTTAGAAAAATGGAACTTAATTTCTACAGATTCTTATAGAAGTCTTTATGGTGGAAGTGAGAAAAAAGAAATAACACTCTTACTTTTGATCACAATATTCTGTTAGATTAAGAAAGAAAACATATAAAGATTATTTTTTGGAAACAAGCTTTGAAGATGCTAGTGTCTCGAATGTCTTATCTATTTAGAAGTTACTCGATTTTCGTAGTTTCAATGATTTATTAAATATATTACAGACATTTGAGATAACTACACGGAGGACGTTTTATTTGGAAATATTCATGACTGAAGGAAAATGATCACTACATTATTTTGATAATACCAGTAGATAATTTATAGATCAGAGTTTATCATCACTTTTTTTATTCTTAAAACTCACACTAACTTCTCCAAGAAAACAAAAATAGAATATTTTCTTAACACAAATAGAAGTTGTGTCGAAAATAAAGCGAAAATAAAGTGTAATAGAGTGGTTAAAGTTTTTGTTTGTATTTAGAAATCTCATTAATCCCTCGGGAAACAACTACATAGTTCTTGTTCTTCTGGACTAGATAGACTGAATATTGTGTTTTCCTGAAGTCCAAAAAATTAGTTAAAGTATGAGATAGAATATGAACCTAAATCAGTAAAGATCTATGTGGATTAGATACAGGTAATACCGAAAAAATAAATGAATATTTGACTTTTTACCACTGATGCTTCAGAGTTTCTTTCTGATTAGTAAGCGAGTAAATTCCACATGATCTTTATATTTTACGTAAAGCCCTTCTTATAAATCTCAAGACACTAATTTTTTAACACTAGACGTACAATGCATAAATAAGAATTTCCCGTCTATCTAAAACTAGTTTTTCTCTGTTACAAAAATGGGAAATTCGTTGAATCTATCTATCGCTGTGTTAGGTCCTTCTCGCAACCATTAGGGCTATTACTATATATTTAAATAAACAACTAAAAAACAAAAAACATCAATCAGTAGCAATTAAATTAATTCATAAATCTTTATTGCATTCTTTTTAGATGGAATACTAGTGAATTTTCCCCATGTATGAGTCCCTGTGGTCTTGGAATCCAAACGCGCGAAGTCAGTTGCATTCATGAAGTCACGCGTGGAACTGGAAATACAGTAGCTGTACCGAATCATATGTGTCCACAACCACCTCCAGTTGATAGGCAATATTGTAACGTATGGGATTGCCCAGTGGAGTGGCACGTGAGTGAATGGGGCAAAGTGAGTACTCAGACAAAAAACTTTTATTAAATATTTATATTTAATTTTTAATGTACTTTTTTTTATTTTAAAGGTGAAAAAATGCAATTCTGAAAGATATGATTATGTATTATCAAGTATAATTATGTATTAAAAGATTATTCTTACTGAGAATAATATATTATCACCACAGATAGACACATATATTACTTTTTATAAATTTTCCTGTTTATATTAATCTTAGCTGATTGCTTATATATATATTTACCTATACTAATTATAATATAATGACCGAATTGTATTAGCTTAATTTTTTAAATTTTATTTTAATGTAATTTAAAAAAATGCGTTACTGTTATAAACTTGAAAGAAAAAATCCAACTTTACGTAACTGAACTTATAATATATTATTTATTTTCTTATTTAATAAAAATAATACGAATTAATATGATAATTTAAAGAATAAGGTAGCAATTAGATTAACCATAATATTCTAAGTATTCATTTATACTATTAAAAAATATATAAATTAATATTTTTCTCCCTGAGCTTATAAAAATTTTTACTATTAAATATTATTCAATAAATGATATTAAGGTTTATTAACCATATCAGTAACGGAAAAACTCTTGTTAACTCGAAATTTCTTTTTATAGCTTAAAATCTCTTAAATCAACAATAAATATCCATTTAGCTAAAATTTTCTAATTTTCTCATTTAGATTCAAGAATAATCAATTAATATTTACAAATTCATGATAATTATTTTTTTTCTATCCTATAACTCTGTTTATCCATTCAATTTTTTATTTTTAGTTCTTTATTGCTCTTCATTATAAAATAAATTCAATTATAAATTTCAAGAAACCATTTATCTTTAATTTTTATAATTCTGGAGTTTGTCTTATGCTTACATTTGGTTTTTTAAACGATAAAAATTATTAAAATACATATAGTACGTACATCTATTATTCGAATTTTGATAAAAATATCAATGCCAGAACTAATATTCTAATAATTTTCATTTTTTTAAAACATCAAGCTCCCTTTTTTATTTCTACTATTTAGTAATTCGATAATTATAGAAACTCTACAAAAATTGAAGATAAAAAAATTAAAATCTATCATTTTTTATAATGATATATTGTTAATTTACTTCTTTGATTTCAATAATTTATTTATACATTTTTTAATTAAAATTAAGATTTTTAGTATGAAAATTATTTGATTTTGACTATTATATTATTATTATTTAAATTGACGCGTCGATTTATCAAAAAAAAATCCGATTATAATTATTTATAACTATTAGAAAATGTATATTTTTCTATCTATTAATAGGTGTATTGTATGATTTAATTTAATATAAAATAATACTTACTTGCGATTTATAATTTTTTTTAATTAATTTAACTTTTCTCAAAATATTAGTGTTCGAAAATTTGCGGCGGAGGTGTAAAGAAGCGGAAAGTCTCGTGTGAGCAAGTAATGGCTCAGGGCCGTAAACAATCGCGTCCAGAACGAGACTGCTCTTCACCAAAGCCACGCATTGAAAAAGAATGTAATAGTCGACCTTGCAACCATCCAAACATCAGCATTCAACCAATAATTACTACCAAAAATACGACCTATATCCAAGATGATTCAAAAAAGAAGGTGAATCTAACTGTCGGTGGCCAAGCAACGATTTTTCAAGGCACATCTGTCATAAAAATTCGTTGTCCTGTTAAAAAGTTTGATAAGTAAGATTTTTCATCTAAAGATTTTAGCTCGTTCATAATTCATTTTTTAATATTACTTATGTGTGTACACAATAATTGTGTCGGTTAAATTTTTAAATAAGATTATCACCAAACATGGAAAATGTTTCGTAAAAATAAATAAAAAATCAAAATAATTTTTATTAATGTTTTTTTATAATCAATTTTTAAATTAGATAATTAGTTTTTTATATATGATTAAAACTTTTTTAAAAGTTTAGTTATTTTTTACTTTGCTACTTTAATAATGTATAACTTATGTTCCAGAATAAAATTTTTATTAATTATTCTTAATGTTTCTGTAATTTTAATAATTTTATTGTAATTTAAACTAATATATTTTAATTTAATGAACAATTAGATTTAATTAAATAATAAATAAAGAATTCTGAAAAATTGCAATTAACTAAATTTTATTTTTTAAATACAGTAGTTTTTAGTGTCATAATATTTTTAAATATCTAAAAATTATTGTATTTACTTAATTTATCAGAGCTCATATTACTTGGAGAAAAAATAATCAAGTTCTGCGAAAATCACGTAAATATAAAATCAATAAAAAAGGAGCTTTAAAAATCGTGAAAATAGATTTGTCTGATAGTGGCATATATTCCTGTTGGGGTAAGTATATTAAATTATTCAATAGTGTTAATAACGATTAGAAAATCAAAGAAAATATATCAATTAAAAAACTTTATATGAATCTGTATTTCTGAAAACTACGTATTTCATGATTTTTAGTTTAAATATGTATATCCATAAATATTGTATTTTCAAAATTAAAAATTACTGTGAAAATTTATGAGAAAATTATAAATTTATTTACAAAAAAAATCTATATATAATATTTAAAATTAAACTATTATAATTGAACTTATATAATTATAAATAAACCAAGTGAATTAAAAAAACAACAATTTAAGACAATGTACCTCACAAAAAATAATAAATCATTATCGACGATAATTTTTTAAGGTGAATCGATCATATAAACAATAAATTATTTTACTAATTGCAAAACGATAAGTACAAATTTGAATAATTAAAATAATAAAAGATTGTCCATTTTGATACTATTCAAATTATAGTATTAAAATATTTAAGGTTGAATGATGTTCTGGTTCATTTAATAATTAGTATATTATAAAAAGATTAATATTTATATTATTTTTTTATATTATAATAGATATTATTTATAAATTCTTACTATGCTTCTATTATATATTAAACTTTAATACTTTTTTTTACATCAACTATTAAATGTGTATTAATATTAATAGTAAAAAAAAAAGGAAAAAATAAATTTAATACCAATAAAGAAAATTAAAAATAATATCCTATCATCAAATTTATAATTTACTTTTCTTTAACTTATTGACAAATCTTACAGTAACAGATCAAGTAACAATTTACATGTCTACAGTTCCTTATTTTAAAAATATGCATTTCAGAAAATTTATTCATACGTAATTTATTCATATATATAGTCATATATAATAAACCTTACTCAATATCAATATAAAGATAAAGTTGAAAAAAATTTATAATTTATTTTATACTAATGTTAACCTTTTTTAAGAAGGAAAATTAAATTTTTACCAAATTTTTCAATAATAATTAGATATATTTGTATATGTAAAATTCCTGTGTAATAAGCATTCATTGAATTTGTCAGTTTTTTTAATTTTTTATATGCAATTTCGCAGCTGGAAAAATGAATTCCGTAATACACCTCATAGTGAAACCAAAATCCCGTGATTTAATAAGCAGCGAGGAAGTTTTACGTTCGGGAAATGCAGTACACCAGCGTCAAGGCACTCATCTTATACCTGTTCCAGCTAATTCTGGTAAGAAGTCTAAAAAAAACACATATTTTTTATTGGTACAATGAAATTTAAACTATATGTCAATCTTCCAATAAATGTGTAAATCTTTTATAGAACTAATTGAATTAATGAGAGGAATCTAATAATTTTGCAATAAAGTAAAATACACATATTTCAAAAAATTAAAAAAAGAAAAATTAGGTTTTAGGGTGCTTGATATATGCATTTGTAAATATATTTTTCAATACAAGTCTCAAAAATTATTTAAAATCTACTTATAATCTTTCTTCAATTTGCTTTTACATTGTAAATTTTTCAAATTATTATATTTACATCTACTATTTCAGAATATTATTTCATTATGGATTAATTTTTTCCCCCAAAATTGAAAATTACATACTTTATTTTATTAGTGACAATTTCTGATAATCTTCAATATCTTAAATACATAGTTAAATGAGTTATTATATAAATGAATGTAATAAATGTATATCAAATTAAATTATGCATATTCGAAAGCAGTATGGTAAACAGAAAGTGGGAATACACTAGGTAGAGACCTCGATATTGTAGACTATTTTTATGATAAGGCCTGATGAGACCCTGAAAGACTGCCAGCAATGCCCCAAATGATATCTGAATGGATTCAATTATAAACACTTAATAGCTTTCGGTATCTTTGACATATTTCCTTTGCTTTCCTCGTCATAACTGCCTCTCACTTTTTTAACCTGCGTAAAGTGCATGAGCGTATGAAATTCACTCAGGTCTAATCTTTGTTCCGAGATGTACAAACATGAAGGGGAACTACTGGAACGCCCTTGTGAGTAAAAAGTTTTATTTCAACGAGCATTCGTATTCTTATTTTGTAGTTTGAAAATCTCCTTTAACTACAAATTGGTGACTAACATGCCAGACACACCAAAACAACAATAAGAATGGGGAAAAAATACAAAATACATTAAAAAATAACACAGAAGGAAGAATAAAGAATGCAAGTATAAGCATATAGATTAGATTGTACAGAAGTAGAAATAGAAAAAAGAAAATAACGCGTTGATAAAAGGCTAGAGCATAAAAAAATATAGAGTAAAGAGGATATAAAGAGATGATTTGGAAAAGTACTGAAGGTATTGATTAATGTGAAGGCAGTATGGCAAGGAAAAGTGGGTAAAAAGAGTTGGTGCGATGTTGCTCTTAATAAGGGTGACAATGTAATAATGTCATAGAAAAAAGAAAAATATCAAAGGATATTATTTTTTAAAAGAAACGACGAAAGTGTTTATAAACGAAGATTCAAAATTTTTAGAAAGAGAAAATAAAAGCTTAGTTAAATAATTGTAAGAAATTACAAGAGAAGGTTGAAAATTACTAATATAAAGAAATAAAATAATAGGTGAAAATATTACGTGGATGTGTAGTGAAAAGAAAAAAAAATTGGTTTTACAGAGAAGGATACTATTCGATATTTTGGTAAAATATATTCTTCTATTTGGTGCAGAAAAAATGGGGATGGAAAAGTCTCAAAGAAAATTAAAAGATTCAAAAAAGAAATTACTTAGACAGAAATATACCTGATTACATTATGATCATGAAAATAAAAAAATTAAAAGAGATAAAAAATGTAAAGAAGCAATAACATCTAAAAACAAAATAATTAATATTGAACCTATTGAAATAAAAAAATAATTTAAAAAATTAAGGATAGATAAAGGAAGAGTTCATGAAAATAATAGACAAAAAAGAGAAAGAAAATTACGTAACAAAAAGAATAAATTTCTAACAAAGCATCCTGTGGCAAGCTATACGTGGAAAGAGAAATTTAAGAATAGTAAAACATTATAAGTGGAAGTAGAGAAAAAAATAAAACAGCAATCAGAATAGATAAATAACTTAGATAGATCTAAATATATGGTGGAATTTAAGTATATTATTATAGAAAGTATTATAAATAAATTAAATATTTATTGGTAAAAAAGGGAGAAAGAAGAAGATTCGAATGAATTTCTTGTCGCAGAAATTGAGGCATATAAAAATAATTCTACAGTATTGAACCGTGCTATATTACACACGAAAACTTATAACTCGTTGCAGGAATCCTTTCCAGATATCGACTCACATCCTAGGGTGAAAATAGTTTTATTGCGTGTGGCACCCAAAGAGTTCTTCATTTCGGGCGATATTTATTACGCTATATCATTATACATTTTTTCGCGTACATACAATATATATTATTTCAATAATGCGCTTGGAACTGGTGGTTATCACGTCTCGCTCGTAACAGTTTTAATTTTCGTTTCCCTGGACCTGAAAAAATCCCCACCCAGCTGGCGGTGGAAAAAGGTCTTCACAATCTAAGGTATATCGAGGGGGGGCATCGTTACATGCTCATATAATTTTCTAAATTTAAATATATAATTTAAGTCTTCGTTTTTCTATTCGGCAGAGTTTTCCTTTACTGCCCTAAGCGGTCCGCAATCCTGCGGCCATCCACCGCTCGAGCTTTTGTTTGTGTTGGAGCCGTGACACACTAGTGATGTCGATTCTCGTTCGCGGGGCCGCGACACATGCCTTATGGTGAGCCCGTGGCGCTACGCAGCTTCCGCAATGCCCGACTCCAACCGCAAGCCTAATTCTCGAGTGCGAGCATGTAAGAACGAGAGAAAAGGAAAGAAAGGCTTAGGAGGAGGAATGTTGAAGAAGCAACGTGTCTAAACCCCACGGCATGGGCCTGCCTCCGTCTGGTTGTAATCGCAGTGTTCCTGTATGTTTACAAGCTCTCGCAGATAAATATTTTTCCATTAAAAGTAAACTCGGCGTTAACGTTTTTCTTGCCGAATTTTCAGGCCGAGTCGGCTCATTTGTCCTGAAAGTGGCCATTTGTACCTATTTTATTTCAACGTCCACTTACCTTACGCGCATTTCTTTCCCAATTTTACTCTATTCCTACTCACTAACAGTTTTACCATTACAATATTTTTCATTACTAGTCTATTCTAAAGGCGGGTAGATGTGCCAGCAACAGGCAATATGACAAGAGAAAACCGACACTGGATGACAAAAGAAGAAACAATTTATATATTATATAATGAAAAAAAAATCAATAAGGCATTATGGAAGAGTGTAATGAAATAAAATGGAAAAATAGTATGAAAGGATATAGAAAAGATATAACTTGAATATACTGATGAAAATGTGGAAAGATTTTTCATCAAAAAATAGAAAAAAGTCTGTAAGTAGTCTTCGTCTTCGTTAACCAGATTGGTCATTCACTTATTTATATTGTTGTATCTTCTGCTGTTGGAATTAGATTTTCTTCTGAAACTAGATCTTCTATTGCTCTTGCGCATTCACTGACATCTTTTATAGACTTTTATATATCTTTCAGGATAGTAGAGTCATCATATATCAATAATTGTATGTGCGAGGTCGGATAAAGTTTCGTAGTATGTAGGTGCGCGAAAATACAAAATCGTATTTTCTATTTAATGCACATCGCAGCGTCGCCGATCACCGATAGATTATGTTCTGCGGTGTCTAGGCGACACGTGTGCGTAAATATAATCCTGTGTTCACGAATTATCTGATATCAATGTATCATCGATCTACCTGGATTATGTTTCATAATATGTTTGCACACCAGACACACGGGAAACTATAATCTCGAGTCGATGAATTTTTTCGTATGCATTGAAACAATAGTCGAAGTGAGAAAATAAGAGCATATTTATAGAAAGAGTGAAGGAAATAGGACAGCCAATAGGTGAATATGAAGTAAAATCTGCATATTTATATCAACTTATGTATAAATTTGAAGTGAAAAACCATGTGTGAAATACCAGAAGTATAGTTTTAAGTGTAAGTACGAGTCGGCCAACACGTGCCTAAGAAGCCGCGAGTTTACGGAGTGCTCTACCTTTTCCAGTACGGTGAAGAGCACCTCTTCGGAGGTTACTTGGTCTCTCAGCGTCGCTCTCCGTGCTAATTTTACCGAGCGTATCAGTCTCTCCTACATGTGGAGAGCTTGGGGAGGATTAAACCACCACTCGATATTTCTCTTTATTGCATATTTCTCTACGTTTTTTATATCTATGTTGCTGACCGCATGTTTGAGTTCTCAGCTCGCAGTAGAGAAGTCCATCCCTTCGTCTCCGTACATTATTACTGACGAGCCGCGTAACAATTTATTCATTTTTTTTTATACATTTATTAATAAACAATAATAATTTTACTTATTCAAACATTTATTTTATTTAAATCTAATCATCGTCAAAAAAATCATATGTTGGTAAAATTTATATATTTATATATAATTTAATAATCCTAAAGAATAAATTTATTTCTATGATATAGCAAATTCTTTAAATATAAAGTTTTAATTTTACCTATACATTATTCTTAAATTAGATAAAAATAATGTCGGAGATTAAAGACAACATGCGAGACATCGGCAGAAGGGCCGATGCACCAAGCGGCGGGCCGACGCGCCACTATAACTTAGTAATTCGGCGCTGTGAGTAACGTTACGCGCCGCTGCAATATGGTTTCGCCTTAATGCACTTTGGTGCATTAGTACTATACTGGCCACGCGCTAGAAGACATATATATATATATATAGTCGTGCCGTATATATATTGTAATGTTATTGCCTTTTTGTATATTAAACCTTATATTTATTATTATATAACTAACCACTTATTCATTTATATTTCGTATTTGAATCTCTCCTTCCCTACAATAATTTTCATGAGATTTGAATTTAAATAACAAATTTTTCAACAAATAATATCTTAATGAACTTTCCATGTCACAGAAACGTTTTACGGTATATATGGCGAGGATAGTCAAGAGTCTCAGCAAGAAAATCAAAAAACATCAAGAACAATACAAAAATCTCGCAGGAAAAAACAGAAACAAATTGAAGAAAATCAATTGCCCGTTGAATCTACAGGAAAATATGAACACTCCATTACACAACTACATCAGGTAAATGATTTTATTTTACAGAAATACTATTTTTTACCTCTTTTAAATTATTTTTACTATTACCGCCAATAAAACTATTAAAAAACTAATAAAAAAAAACTAACTGGAACATTTTATTTCCTTTATTTCACCTCTTACTTGTTGCTGATGGACTATCATAAATTGGATAAAAAAAAACAATACTAGCCAATAGAGTCAACAGTTTCTTCGAGTGCCGCTACGTTAGTGCCTCACATAAGTCACATTATTTCAACTCTTAAGGTGGGAGTAATGTGTAATATCTGTACTAAATACATTATTATGGTTTTTAATTTAAGTATTCGATAAAATGATACTAAAAATAAAATTATGTTTATATATTTCTAATGTAAATATTATATAATTTAATTTGTTTTTTTTTTAATTCTTTGGAATCATATGACATTTATTAAAATAATTTAAATTAATTTTAATAATGAAATGATTAATGATAAAAATATTTACTAATACTAATACAGCAGTTATAAAAATAATTCTTTATAAATTAAAAATGTTATACATATTTAAAATTGAATACTCTATAATAAAAGTATAATGGTAAAACAATCTACTGGTATATATTTATGTGCAGTTTTATATTATAAAATTAATATAATAAACAAAATATAAAATAAAATATTTTAATAATAATCATACGATAAAAACTTTATTTAAAAGAGATAAAATATATTTTTTTAAATCTTTAGTAAATAATTTTTATTACAGATGTAATTTTTTTCTTTTCATATGTTAATTAAATTTGATACAGTTTAAGAAAAAATAAATCATCATCTTATTCTATTAAAATATTTTATATAATATAAATTTTTAATGATATAATAAAATAGAGGGAAAAAACTAAAAAATTATTACTAAAACTTATTTGGTAAACATATTCAACAATTTTATTAACTGTCACAGATAGAAATAATGAAAATAAAATTAAATAAAATTAATCATTTATTAAAACCTAAAGATATATAATTCTTCTAAGACTATAAAAAAATTTATTTATAAAATTAAATTTAGGAAAAATTAATTTTAAATAACTCATAAAAATTAAATTACTGATTTTTTTTCAAATAATTTGTTATTAAAAAATTTAATTCAAATAAATTATAATAAATTATATTTTTATTTATACATTCTTTTTAAATATTATGGTTATTAGATAAAAATATATAACAATTTTTTTAATAAATAATTTCTAAATAATAGACAATGACAATGATAAAATTAATAAAAGAATAATAGCAATAATACATAAGATTTATTCGAGTACTACTATTTATTACATTACTAACTTATTATCACTATATCATTTGTATATTATGAGAAACAAATATAAATATAAAAACAATTTCTAGAGTTATTGGCCGATTCAAGATTCCGTAACCTTAAATTCCAATCATGCAATTTTTATCTCTCATTCTGGAAACAATATGCGAGATGAAATAAGCACAACGATGACAACAGTAGTTCGTTTACCCTCATTTGACATAGATCATCTACAAAAGTCAAGACAATTTTATCCAACAAGTGATCAGCTTGATTTGTTCCGAACAAATAGTACAAGCATTACCGATAATATCTTTGGTCCAGATGAAGAGCGTGTTTTTATAGAAGATGAATCCTTTGAAACTGAAGAAACAACTTCTTTTAGTGAAAATAAGAATATATCAACAAGACTCACAACTGCTGTTACTATGCTAAGTTTTGAACCCAAGCGAACACATATCCGACATACCCAAAATAGTACAGAAGTTTATTTTGATAAGAACGAAAGAAGTGTCTCAAATGAAGATCAAATCGAAAATAAATTTTATCTAAATAGAGAATCTAATAAAAATCTTCAAACAAACTTTACGACTTTACCAACGTATATAAACTCGAGTAATTCGTTGCACTTATTCCATATTTGGTCGGGAAAAAATGATACAACGGTTCCTGGAAAATTTATAAATGAAGCTTTAATCGAAACAAATAATAATGAATTGGCTATAACAAATATAACAACAAGTAAAACAGAAATATCAAGGATAGCGGATAATGAAGAAAAACAGAGTGAACGTATAAATTCAGAAATTATTAATCTGAACAAAGAAATGGAGAGAACTATAGAAATTTTAGAAATTGAGAATAAAAAACTAATACCTATCGTAGTCAACAGTGAAGAGAAGCAACATCAACCTACTATTAGTTCCATTACAATATTTAGTAAAGGTATGAGCAATGAAAATTATTTTCTATTAGTATAAACACTAGTTTATAACTTTTATAAAAATTTTAATTATAACTGTAATATCAAAAAAGTTACATTATAAGTATTTTTCTTATCCGAACACTCGTCATGCTTGTCGGTAGTCCGCTTTGAGCAAGAAGAAAAGCACAAAAGTCTTTTCCACATTTCTTTACAGGGAGGAGTAATATGTACTCGCCAATCACCTGAATGCATTTACTATAAAGGTTTTTTAATCTCCATAATATCTTGATCGCTAAAACTCTTTAATCAATTATTTCTTTTGATTGACAAAGTTCGTTAATATTAGTCTCTGTTGCGATCGAGATATAGGGATAGGGTAAAGGGGAAAAGGATCAATGGAGTAAAAATATGAATGCAAAATAATTTAAAAATTCATATATATCAAAATACAATTTTCATTCACTTTGTATAATAGTATTACTGTAAAAGATTTTCGCTGAAATCGAGGAAGGGTTGTGTTAGAATGTCAACTCGAATCCAATGATCGATAGCGTGTCGGAAAGTAGAATTTGCTTTTTCACTTTGTGTCACCCTTAGATAACCTCTACTTTCTTCTATCTCTCCACTTTCTTCAATCCTTTAAAATATTTTTTTTTATTTATTTATCAGCATATAATATTACTTCTTCCACTCTTACTTACAATTTATTATATTATCGCAGCAGTAAGGGATCAACACGCTATAATCCATTTACGGTTAAATATCTGTAGTTGCAAGGGTAAATAATTAACACTATTATTTGTATATAATTATTTATTAACTACAAAATATATATTATATAATGGATATAATATATATGCGGAATGATACGTGTAACTGGAACACTTGCACTAGTCCAACTGTTCGGGCGCGTCGTCGGCATTGGGTGCAAACGCTCTTTTTCTATTATTTAAATTAAACATTGTATTAGAATTCCATAGAATTCCAAATATTTAATTTCACAATTGTTTACGTTAAATATATACTTAAAATCTAAGTAATAATAAAATCAAGTGTTCGCTGACATATGAAAAACGCGAGACACCCGATATTTATATTTAGTTCGCTGCGTCGAATTTTTATAAGCCTCAGCACGCGACAAACAATCATCAGAACCGTAAATACATGTAAAGCGTATTTTCTTAAAGCATACGCTACATATCTTTATTGAACAAAATATTTACCTATAAGCTGAGCTTTATTGACAGAGTTTCATCTACAATCCGCCACAGTAAGAGATCATCACATTATAATCCCTTCTCTTCCGCATATGACTCCTACGATTCCTACAAACATTAAAATATTTTTCCGTCAACATCCTTAGTGTAAAAAAACCTCCTTCGTGCTAAAGCAGAGGAAAATATATTTACAACCCTAAATACAGGGGCGGAAGCGTGCCTTGGTTCTCTAAATCGGTCCTGACGACTCTCAGTAATTAAAATATAAATGAAATTTATCTGCTACAACACTGTACGGTTGTTCCGCTTATTAAGTTTGGTACCGCTTTCCGCCTGTTTACGCTCATAAATCATAGAGACCCACTTACTTGGCCAGCCTCTCGCGTGTAGATGTTTTAATAGACCATGAGATTCCGGTAACATGTATGCCTGTCTTGGAATCTCTCCACGCTTGGATCATAAATATTAGTTCGACAGGCTCATGAAAATTGCTGAATTCAGTTCACGGTAACCCACTGTCTGGGTCCAGCATGTGGGTACTCTTTAATTTGCATAAAAGATGTCCATCTGCATCAGTATTTAATAGGAATTCCGCAGAGTACAATATTTTAATGGCCATATAGAGATGAAAGAAGGGTAGATAAGAACTAGAGAGTATAAAATAAGAGAAAAAGAGAATAGTGAAAAAAGTAAACAAGAAAAAGAGGGAGAAAAGGTGAAAGAAAGATTTTTCTTGTTTACCTCCGTGCGCTCGACGCAGTTAGGCTTTTCTTTTGTTTCCGCAATTTTACTTACGTATTATAATTTATTTCATGTTATAATTTATGACTTACTAGACCAAACGCTTTCCCGTATTGGAATAATCCCTTCTTTTGATTCTGCCATCTCAGATCGCCTAGCTATGACTCTCTCTGAGTCTTACTACAAACCGTTCATATGTGTTCCGATACATGCGAATATCTACAATTATTTGTTTCGCCAAAAATCTCTTTCAGCAAATCAGATCTATCACACGTATACTTTTACTGATCTACCTTGATATAGCAACTTTTCTCTTCTCATAACTGCCACTTTATTTCTTGAACTGATATTTTCTCTGTTTTCCGACGCTCATGTTGTGAGTTCTGGACCATCAGCAATTATTTTTCCGTGTCCAAAAAATTATTAATAACCCTGTAAGTTCTACGAAGCAATAACTAGTTTTACAAGAACATATATTTTTTTGAGGGTTAAATAATCATCATTTTCTTAACGCTCTATAAGTATTTAACTTCAATTATCTCGCCTTTTATATAAGTACAACGGTAATAATCTTCACGGTATAAATTTTCTTATTAAATAAAATCCTGGAAACGAACTTAAAAATCCCTGTCTCTGAACCTTGTATAATTTTTCAAAACAGCTCTTCAGAGTAATATGGTATTTGATTTACTATTAAAGTAAAGTTTATTTTTAAATAACTTTAACGTTCACGAATAACTTTAATTCATTTATATAAACAACCTTTAATGTTTATCACCACATTTAATCGTTGAATAAAATGAAAAGTATGTATTCATAATACATACTTTTACATTTAAAAATGTAAAATGTGTAAATTATTTGATTTGAATATAAACTTATAATTTTTTTATAATATATAAACAATTTTAATGAATTAGAAAAATCTTTTAAAAAATTATACTAAAATTTTTATTTTAATTTGAAATATTTTAATGATAAAAATTTGTTATAGCTAAAGATGATTTAATATTTGAATGGGTTACAACGGATTGGTCTAAGTGTTCACAAACATGTGGAGGTGAAGGTTTTCAGGTAATATAAATATATAATATTTGAATAACTATTAATTTAAATGCTAAAAATATTCAAATATAATTAATATGAGAATAACTTTCTGTCCTTTTTTCAATTTATCGCTCTTTAAACAATTATTTACAAAGTACTTTTACTTGAAGTATATACCATCGGAAACAATTAGTTTTTTACACTATTTAGACAGAAACTTGATTTTTCTGTAATAAAACTTTTAATCTTTCGACTTAAATTATTTTTATTAATCATTTTTCAACATTTAAGATTTTTTATTCAAATTTTTCTCCATAGTGACAGATTTCATAAATTGATAAAGGTAAATGAAGGTTGATTGATATCTGGAAATTGATGAAGATATTTTTATTTAACTTGTTCTAATTAATGTTTGACTAGTTTTCCGAAAAAAGTTCTAGCATCCTATTGTATTATGGATTATTTTTCTAACAAATTAATTCATGTATATTAGCTTGAGTCAGTAATAATCTGCAGTGATAGTATAAGATTTTAGAGTAATTCATAATAAAAATACATTTTAATTACATCAAATGTATAAAATAATCTAAAAAATATGGATTTTTCGTTTTAACAGCAATAAATAGGATTCACCTAGCATATTTCATTATATAGATTATTTAAAATTATTGTAAGAGATATTTTTCTTATTAGCAGTGATATTTTTATGCAAAAATCCTTCTTTTGTAAATTTTAGTTATTGTATCATCGAAAAATCATCTCATATATAATCAAACGTATTTTAATATATCTGTCCTATAATAATTCAATATAATAATTATAGAAATTTTCATATAATTCTAATTTTAGTTTTTTCATTTCAACATCTACATATTTTTGAAGCCCCTTTCCGTTCTTTATCATTTGCTTTGGTATCACCGTTTTTTACAAACTAATCTTGGAAATCATTCTTTGCGCATTTTACTATATCGAACATTCTTGATATGACTAATTATAGGCAAACGATATATTTTCATTGAAACATTATGACCCTAGTAGAAATAATTCTATAAGACTTACGGGAAATACTTTAAAAATAAATGTTGAAATCTTTGACATGATAAGTAAAATGTTACTTTCATTTATTAAAATGTTATCTACTCCGGTTTTAGTGTTCACATTGATCCAACAAACATGATAATATTATCGTACCAAAGTTTTTTAGAAAAGGACGAAAACTATTTTTTTAACCAATATTAAAAGATATATAAAAAAAAATAATATTATAACTAATTAAAATAACTTAAATTAATATTGTATATAATAAAAATTATATACTTTTAGAATAATATCAAGTGCTTATCTTAGAATAATATTATGTAGTATATATAAATTCTCAAAAACTAATGCAATAATTAATCATAATGTTATACATTTTATTCCACAATATAATTACAAATACATTTAAAACAATAATTTGTAGTGCGTTTATAAAAAATATTATAGTATAGCTAATGAATAGCTTATAAAATAATTCATTGAAAAAAAATTATTCGCTATTAATCAACATTTAATTGTTATTTTGTTATTTACTAATGTCTTCAATTAATTCTTTCTTATCAGTTTTTCTTTTATCCATACATTTTTTCTTTTAATTTAATTTTTCTATTTCTAAGTATTTTACTTCGACTGTATAATTTAAATTTCATAATCTATCAATTAATAATTGCTTTTATGTATTAATTTGTATTTCCTGAATCTCTTTTGGTATTATTTATTCTCTGCAAACATCTCTCTAAAGTTAATTCAATACAATTTTATAATATAATTCTATAATATATAGAAATTTATTTCGTAATTTCTTTTGATGCTCCTAACTTTATATCTATATCTATGAAATAAGCCTTCTTTTATTATCTACTAATTCCTCAATTAAATTTATTATTATAATTTTTATTTGATGTTTCGATTTAATGCTTCTCAATACTTTCATTTTATTTTTCTATTTCATTATCTGCTACTATAGTTGTTATTAAATTATGAATTCATTATTTTTATCTCCTGTCTTTCTCTTCAATATAATTGATTCACTTCCTTATATTTACTGTATTATATCAACTCTTTGCTACTTTTGTTTATATTCTTATCTTTTGATTTTATTAAAATTCAAGAATTTATTAACTACCTAATCTCCTCCTCTCTCTCTCTCTCTCTCTCACTATCTCTTTTTTCTTTCCGACACTAAGGAATCTCATTTTATCGAGCAATTGTATTTGCTATCTTAATAATATGAAAAGAAATATATATAAATATATAATATGATTTATGTTTTTGCACACACATATTTCTATCGACATTTGGGATCAATTTTATATATTTTTTCTGTATTTTTTCCATTTCATTGCAGATTTTCGATGCCCATGTATTTACTCAAAAAAAAAAAATTTTCTAAGCCCTTTTAATCATTTTATTTTAATTCCTAAGTTTTTTGAAACCATATTTCTACAATATCAAAACTCTTTTTAACAACATGTTTGTTTTTTCCATCAGCTTTGCCTATTTTTCTTCCCTATTATTTTCTTTCATAATCGAGATATGTAAATTGGTTTACTATTTCCAAGTTTTGTAAAAGCTAACTGAACTTCATTTTCATCTTTGTATAATATTTTCTCTTGAAGTTTGTGATTTTTATGTGATTTTTGTTTAATTCCAGACATATTTTCTCTAAGAATTTTTTAAAATCCTTTAATTATTCTTTAAATTTTCCGTCATATTAATGGGTTATTAGTTTAAAATATTCTCCTAGGTCAGCCATCTGGAAGACATAGGTCTAGACCTACTTTGAATAATGTGAAGCTAAATATATATCCTTATCTAACTTCTCTATTTATCATAATTTATTTTATTATCTCATTTTCTTTCTTTATTTAATGTTTACTCGTTATATAATTGTCTTGCATATATATAGATAATTGTTTATACTCTCTGCATACTTCTCCATATTTTGTTTTTGTTTATCCTGAAAAATGCTACTTTCATGTATGCAGTATTATATATAATTATTATAATAAATATTATATGTATGTATTCAAGTATGCAAAGTTTTATTTTTAAAGCCAAGGTATTTTCCATTAATTAATTTTATCTGTCATATGTTTTTCTAATGTTTTTTTTAATTTTTTTTTCTATAAATTTTAAAGTCTAATGCCATTAATAAACCATCTATATAGTTTTTCTATTTTATCTCTAACTTATTTTTTAAATATAAGTATCAAATACTTTTTTTTAAATTTGTAGTTTATTCCCTTCAACGTTTTATATATATATATTTAGCATTATTATTGTATGTTTTGTCTTTTTAAAATTTTATTTTAATCTTATTTTTTCGTGCTATCTTTACACATCTTATATCTTCTCTTCTGTTTATTTTTTAATATTATGCATTTCTATAACATATTTATTTTAAGATAACTTTCCCATTTATCATTACTCAAGTTTGTTGTATTTTTACCGTTACCCATTTGATCCTTTTTTTCTCTCATATTTCTCTATTTGTTTTTAATTGATTCATTGTTCCTTTATTTTTTCAAAAGTTTTCTTATTTATATTTATCAAATCATTTTTTAAAGTTTTATTTTTTTTCCGTTTGTTTTTATATTTTTCTATGTTTCTTTCAATTTTTTTCTTATACTTTTTCGTTTTACATCCGTCGTAGTTATAGAAAATAAAGTATAAATTTATTTTATTTTCTATAATTTTACTTTATTTTACTGTTGTCAACCTACTTATAATCTCACTATTTCTTATTACTACACAAACAGAATATCTTGCTCATAAATCTTAAGAATACTATCGTTTCTAAAGATATGCAATTTATTCTTTTTCCATAAAATTCCTTGTCTCTTTTTATATAAAACATGTATTTAGACATGTAACCACGCCTTCTTGGTCACTTTTATTTAAGTTTTACTAAAAGCCTTATTTTTATTTCAGTATTTTAATTTTATGATATCGACACTTCTGACAACAGCACTTGTATTTTAACTTTTACGTTTTTTATTTTTGGACAGATTTATCACACACGTCACGTTTCTATACTTTTACGATTAATTATACACTTGACACTTTAACTTCATTTGTGTTTTATGTTTAAAATCGAAAACCCTATGTATAAATTTTGAAAATATGTTTTAGATGCGTGGAGCACAATGTACAGTTCGTGGAGTAAAAAAGGAGTCAAACACAACAAAAACAATATACAGAACCATTATAGGTGCATCATTGTGTGAAGAAGCAAACTATCCAATGCCTGAAAAAGTACGAGCCTGCGGTAGTGGTAAGTGTCCACAGTGGCACAGTGGCCTATGGACGCAATGTGAAACTTCTCGGTGTTTCGACTGGAAAACAGGTAAAATTTTTTTTTTCTAAATTTTATATGTTACAATTAAACTAGCCAAAACGTTTTGAAAAAACATTTAACCATTTGCATACGGCTCATTCAGTGTTTACAGATGTATTCAGTTTCTTTTATCCATATCTTATGACATACACAGTAGTAAAACCTGCTAATTCTCTAAGTAATATTCACGCAGGAGTTGTGAGCTGATTCGCTGGCTTATTTTCTCATATTTATAGTTTTACCGATAAACTTAGCCTTGTAGAAAAAAAAATGTATAAAGCTTCGTAAAAAAATACGTTTAAAAATAAATTTAATAATCAAAATAATTTGAACCATAGGTAATAATTTATTTTACAAGAAATAAATACTTGTTTTTACTTAATGAAAATTTTATTTAATTATAACTTAAATTTTGTTTCATAATGATTGAAAGAAATTTTCAGCATCAACAATATATTATATAAAAGTATTAACTATCCGAATAATGCAAGAATATTTTACAGTTTTTTAATAATAATTACTTTTGAATAAAAATTTTGTATTCAATAAATTTTAATAAATATATTATAAATGAAATTCCTATAATCTTAAATAATGTGATACTTCTTATAGCCATGCAGAGAAGAGAGATAAGTTGTCGCATAACGGAGGAGATAGAAGATAAAATACAAAATTCAACTAACGTAGATCCGAGTATGTGTGATGAAACAATAAAACCACCACAAAAACAAGAATGCTACAACGATGCCTGCAAAGGTGTTTGGAGAGTAGGTGAATGGTCAGAAGTAAATATAAATATTAAAATATTTAATACAAAAAGATAAATTTTTGTTTTATTATATGCATAAAATATAACAAAATTTTACTTTTTAAAAATAAATATTTTTTAAAATATTTAACAGTGTACAGCTTCATGTGAAAAAAATGGAATTAAATATCGAATTTTACAATGTGTTTGGTATGGAACTAAAAAACCAGCCGGTAATGTTTGTGGAGATATATCTCGACCAGCAGTTATGAAAACTTGCCGTGGACCACCATGTTCCAAATCTTCTGGTAAAATGAATATTTCAATTTAATCATTTTTATTTGTATTTTTTATACGAAAAGCAAGTTAATAGTATGTATTAACATAATAATATTTACTTAGATTTTCTTTACCCTAGATTACTTAAATTTATTCTTAAAACTTTAAATCCTTTTCAACTTTATATGAACCAAATTATTCTTATATTTTTTATTATACACATATTATAATATAAAAATACAATTAAAATTAAACAATCATGTAATATTTTTCAATGATGCAGATGATTGCAAAGATCAATCACAATTATGTGGACGTGTGAAAGTATTAGGAATGTGTCACATGTCTCTCTACCAGAAGCAATGTTGCAAATCGTGTCATCAAGAACAGTATTTATAAATCGAGCTATAATCGAGTCCAAGAAAGAAAATGCTGCAGTCAAATCGATGAAACTAAAATTTTCTAAACATTATAAGCATATTAAAATACTTTATAATTAATATGAAAATGTTAATTACAAAATTAATTCAATGAAATATTTATTATTTGTGCTTATACGCGTATGTTTGTAAATTCGGAAAGAAAGTGTACATGAACTTCAACTAAAAAGTTCTAATATCTTTTCAAGAAATATTCATAAGCATACACTATATATTAAATGAAGTGCTCTGAAACAATACAATTACAAATAATATTTCAATTAATAATATTTTTAAACTTATTGTTATTGAAAGTAAAAAAATGATGAAGGATCTTTGTTGTAGAATACTCTCAATAAATTAAAAATGTATTTAAAAATAAAATATTAGGTGTCACGTAAGGTATCAAATCTGAAAAAATAGCTTTACAATCTTCGTCTAATTCAATTTTGTGATATTTAAATTAAAATTTTTTATTAATAGTATAAATAATTAAAATAACATTTTAAAATATATTATACTAATCGAATCTCAAAATTGGTTAATTTTACAGAACTCTATATTTACTAAGTAATCTATAAAGTATAAGAGCAAAATAATAATAAGTATTAATGAAGGTTTATTCTATACTCACATACTTTGATATAAAATATAAAAAAGTATTTTTTTCAATAAGTGTTATAATGTGCAAAATAAATATATAGCTACATCACTACAATATTTTTAAGGCATAAAATATTAAATATAGTTAATACCAAAAATAATAATCATTCTATTGCAATAGCTTAATTAAAAATTGCATAATATAGTATAGTTTATATTATAAACTATTTAATATATACCATAGTATTTTTCAGTAACAGATTGAGCTTACATATATATATATACACGTAAAAAGCGATAATGTAACTTGTTAAAAATTAATTATTTTTTGTACGCAAGTTTACTGTTCAAATTTTTAAATAATTAAAATTTTTCTCGACATTTTTAACTTAATGGTAAAACATTTATCAATAATACTCCAGTCGTACAAAAAATAATTAACGCAGATTTGAAAGATATAAAGATGAACATTGATGCAGCTAATTCATTCTAAACTAACAAAATGCTTGGTTACATTATAATTATTAAAAAAATTACTTTAAATTAATTAATTATAAATACTAGAAAAATTTCTTATATTTTTTATTTTAATATTATATTATAAACAATTTGATATGTAAAAAATTGATAAAACACAAATTAATTATTAAGCTAATAAGTGAATTTTCAAATTATTCATAATATCGCTTGATTTTTAAAATTATATATAAAAAATTTTAAAGTAAAATTTACTCACATCATGTGTATGAAAATAAACTATTAAAAATTTTTCCTTCAAATGAAATTTAATAAGAAAAATAATTAATGAAATAATATTTGAATTAGGAAATAAATAATCATATTTCGTTCTAAATATATATATATATATATTGTTTAATTAGAATTAAATTAATTAAAGATATAAATTTCAAAAATGTAATTAATATTACGATAAAAACTACAATTATTTTCATTAGTAAAACTGAAAATTTATAAAAACAAGTAATTTATTGATTCATGTATAATCAAACTGTTCTTTAATACGAAATTAATCAAGATATTAAATTACAAAATATAAGATCTTTTTAATATTTTTCATCACATGTAATAAATAATTTTGAAATTAAATAGAAAACTCATTTTTCAAGACTGAGAAGGTAATACATAGTAATGTATAATAAATATGTAGTATAAAACAATGAATTCAAGTAAGTATTCATATGGAAACGTCCGCAGAGTAAATGACAAAATATGTTAATGTATTTTAAAGAACATATAAGCTTTTAAAAGTTTTTAAAGTATACATGACATATATATTAATCTTTTACTATTCTTCTTTACACTATACTTTTTTACAACAACAAAAATAAATAATTTATGGGAAAGTATAGTACTTTTAAAACAAAATACACTAAGTGGATT
This sequence comes from Platyscapa corneri, assembly GCA_018907185.1. Lineage (NCBI taxonomy): Eukaryota > Metazoa > Arthropoda > Insecta > Hymenoptera > Agaonidae > Platyscapa > Platyscapa corneri. The sequence continues at coordinate 245,579 of JACCHW010000121.1, forward strand.
ATGCATAAAATTATATATAAATATAAATATATAAATAAGTAGGTATAACCGTGAGCATAAAAGCATAAGCGCGCGCACTCGTACACAAAATATGCCTACTATAAGGATACCCTTACGGGTCGAATTTAAGCCAATAGAATTTAAGCAATAAATAATTATACATAAACATTGTAAAATAATATTTTGTTAACGAAAGATAAGCTTGGCAAAAGTACATTAACTTCAGTTGAAATTACTTATAAAAATTAAAAAGTGGATCAATTGACCACATGATATTTCATGTTAATAAATTTTATAAAGTTAGCGTATTGCCATCAACGAATTTGCCTCGAAAAGATGAGCGGGCGTTAGGTTTGCCAAAGTGAGCTAAGCAAGGAAATAATGTTAAAACTAAAAAAGAATATTAAGAAATATAAAAATGTAAGTTATTATAAATTAACTAAAGAAATAGTCGTCTGTAATGTGAATTTCTTGAATAATATACAGAACAATTATAACCACTATAATTGAAAAACGTAAAAAAGAACTGTATGTAGATTTGTAATGATATACGTAATTTATAAATTCTATTTCAAAAAATATGCTTTTAATAGTCATATAACTTTTTTCTTTGTATTTTATTTTTATTTATAAATTTATTATTTGCAAACTGTAGAGTAAAAAATTATTCATAATATATAAATAACAATAATTAAATATTATTATGAATTTACTGAAATTAAAACGTTATACAAATTTTTCTATGAGATAAAATTTTGTATATTTCACTATTTATACGCAATTTTATAATTAAAGCTATATTTTTTTCTTAAAATAATAATACAATAACTTCTGGATTTTTATTTTTCTACTAATAATATATATATATATCAAAGTCAAACAATTATTGAAATAGTATTTGTTGTATTCTTATAATTTTTTGCGTCATAATTGATTATTCTGTGTTATAACAAATGCGATAATAAGCAATTATTTTAATAAAATCGAATCAATAAATATTAATTAATATTTATAAAAGAATTCGAAAATTATGAGATATGACTATAATGAGATACCTTTGATCAAATGCTAAAAATCCAGAAAATATTGTAAATAATATTTCTTAGATTTTAATAAAAACGTTACATAAAAAAAATCATTTTTATTGTTTTTTCGTTTTTTATGACTTTAATTGTTTTATAGATAATTAAGTTAAATATTTTGACTTAATTATTAATTTATAAATTATTTTAGAAATAAAAATATAATTTAAAAACTACTAAATATCTGTTATTATTCAATCTGAACAATAAAATCAATTATTAAAAAAGTAAGAAATATTTCTTAAACATTATTAAAACACACTTACATAAAAAATATAATAAATAATACCTATAATTTAGCATATAATTTAATATTAAATAAGATTTCTGTATCTTCGGAAAATTATAAGAAACTTATATAATATTGATACAATATAAATAAAAGATGTAAGGGAATTTTGTGTGTAAAATTAATGTGAATTTTGCAAAAATATTTGTCATGCTTTATATAAAATTTCCTAAAAATAATAAGTGTCATATACATAATATGCAGTTAACTATAACATATGTATATATATCTAATTAAGTAAATCTATTGCTCTAATCACTCGTAAGTATTTACCCACAAATTCCGTTTGCATCACAATGTAAGTTTGAATTGATAAGAAAGAGTACTTATTAATGTGTATTGCGTCAATATAAGTATATATTTTCCTAATACGCATACTTTTATTTACATAATCAATGATTTATTTACATAAATAATGAAGAAGAGGTGTGAAAAACTTATTTATTTAAATTTTGAATCTTATTTTTAAATTGTAATTGAATGCGAATATATACGTATCCTATTTTAGTATTTACTATGGATTTAATATATATATATAAAAAAATTTTACAAATATATATATTTATTTATTTACATTAAGTAAAATTTTTTTTAAAATATATAAAGTTAACTATTATTTCTTTAATTAATATTAAAATAAAATAAGTTTCTTTTGTTTTAATATAATTTTATGAATAAGTCTTCTATTATGGGTAATATTCAATTCTTTTAATTTATTGTAGTTGATAAATGATGACTTAATAATAATTTAATATTTTACTTATATAAATTTATGTTAATTTATGTTTTTTAATCAATATTTAATATTTAATTTATGTTACAAACATTTAATTTTACAAGTCTAAAATTAGAATTGAATAAGATATTACACATCATATAAATATTGTATAATATGTGTATACATATATCGATAAATTAATCGATTTATAATTTTTCTTATAAAAAATGTTAAAGTTATATTTATGTTTTATATTTAATTAATTTATGATTTATATTGGTATATTATACGATTTCATTAATTTTCTACTAATATTAAATAATTTCAATGAAAATTATTGTTATGTATATTTAAAATTTCCTAAAATTGAAAATCAAATGTTATTCATTTTTAATGACAAAGATTTGTTAATAAAAATAATAAGAAATCTTTCAATCCTAATATTTATTTAGTTCTTTATTAAGAAAGTAGATAATATGTAAATGTATAATTAAATAATAATTTTATATATTTTGTATATTTCATTTTATTGCAATAACTTTTATACTTCTAAGCATATCATTAATTATTTGTAGTGTTCTAATAAATATTTTTCAAAATTTAGGCTGTTTCATTCTTAACATAATTAATTTAGGTTTAGATTATTTATTCTAAAGATATAAATTTTAAATATATCTCAAAAATAAGTTGAAATATAAAACGTAATAAGATTTGATGTATTAAATAATGCTCTTAAAGTTTCATATCCTGTTGACGTATGGTTTATAGTTTCATAAAATATTATTAATCAATTTTTGATACCCCAAATATCCATTACTTCTGCATCGTTCATAAACCAAAGCTTCTTCAATAATAACCACTTGATTTCATGAGCTTGCACCAAATATTTATTGGTTGGTTCCCTTTGGTGTGAGTAAATCCCAAGAATTAAACTTTGAGCAAATCTTGCACATATGCATAATTTTAAAATTTCCTTTTCTTGTTGCTTCAAATTTCTGATTACCTGGTAACCTTCGATTACATGCTTAGCTAAATTTATATTGTTTGTTTGGGTTATCATGTAGCATAGGCAAATAGCTAATTCGAAGACAAAGCAACTCTTATGAGAGTCTCCAAAGTCAATAATTGCTTTTATATTATTGCCATCTGGACTTACAATTATATTATCCTCGTTTAAATCACCGTGTAGAATTCCCTTTTCCAAGCAGTTGATAATAGTTAGTACCCTTTTTTCAAAAGCTACTATGATATTTTCAATTAAATTAACATCTTTTTTATTCTTTAGTACGAATAGAAAGTCTCGAAGCTTCGGAATTGATGGTAAAATCCATAGAGATATTTGACTCTCGTATACCGGATGCGAAAATTGTTCCATCGCTTTATCCAAACGAGCAATATAAATCCCGATTTGTTTTAAAAGTTCAATAGATACGTGAACTTTATTTAGAATTTCACCAGGACAATATAACAGAAGCCTCAAAACATGTTTAGGTCCTGAAAATAATGTATGAATAAACATGAAAAAATATTTTTAAACTACAAGTGTCGTATAGCAAAAAAATCAAAATACATTTGTTATATATTTTAAGGTACATATAAATGTAAAATACAGATTTATATCTTTATAAGTATAATTGATCTTAAAAATTATTTGTTTAACCTATGCTATATTCAATAAATATAATATTGTCATTTTCAAAATTTCGATTCTAATTTTTAAACCAAATTATCTTATTTCAATCTAAAATATTATACTTAAAATTATTTATAATATTAAGTATACAATATAGCAGAACTTTATACATTTAAATAAATACTTAAATTAATATTAATTGAATCTTCTGAGACACGATCACAATAAATAGAATACGAACAGTCGAATTATGCCACACGGAAAAGAACTACACAGCGAGTTACGATATTATACGCAGAGTTTATTAATATAATTACGGTGTGGTGATTGTCGAGCATTATCCGTAAGTTCACTGTCGAATGTCTTTTCTTCGACCATGTTGCGTATGAACTAATCTCATGTCTATAAGAGTAATTTATTAAAAACTTATTTCTTTAAATTTGTTTAAAGAATATATTACTTAATTTATTATTTATTTATTATATCTTTAATTACAGTAAAATATAAATATTACTTTATGATAATTATAAAAATTATTGAATTTTGCAATTCCGATGATTGAATCAAGTAGGTAATATAGTTAAACTAAATTGCTTTCAAATATATGCATGTAAGCAAATACAAATTTTATCAACCAGTATTATTAAAAACTTTATAATAAACCAGTACATTGTAATGAAAATAAAAAATTTACACGTAAAATAAAATTTCAATTCTGTAACTTAATTCTTTAGTTTCATTTTTATAAAAAAAATTATTACGTAGTATAAAATCATATTTTTTTGTTAAATTATGTATTTTTATTGCATTTTTTGGAATAAATATTTTTTGAAGTATAATTTATAAGTTTAGATATTAATTTTTAAAGATGTTAACTATAAAACAAAATTTACATTAGAAAATTATAAACTAGATATTAAAATATTAATGTATTTTTTATATTAAAAATAAATGTAAACTATTTTCTGTTTTAAAATTATTTTAATAATAATTTACTTTATAAAAAGTATTAAAATAAATAATACATCATATTATAAATCCTATAAAAATATAAGTTTTTTTTTATAAGAAAAAAATTATATACGAATAATAATTTAATGATTTACGTTATTTTATCTGCTATTTATCTTATTTTTAATAAATTGTACATTTTTTAAAAATGAAACTTCAGTAATTCAATGTTCAACATCATAAATTCTATTTATTTAAAAAAAATTACTTAAGACTATAATTTCTGTACAGTAAAAAAATTATTTTTATAGCAAAAAATATATATCTTAAAAATACCATTTTAATATTATAATAATTATAATTTTTACGAAAGTATTTGTCTGATTGTGTGCTATTTGTATACATTATAAACTAAATCAACAAGTTTTGTAAGATAAATACAAAATTTATCTGTAGTAACGAAATATGTATTAATCTTACCAGTTTCGTTAAGCATTTCCGTGGAATAATATGAGCCATCCTTTTGCATGACAGGCATAGGACACGTAAAACCCATTTTATTAAGAAATATCAGTAGCTCATTCTGTGCTTCGATGAAGGTAGTCTTTTGCGAGTCCAAACTATTAACGATCTTCAATACATATCCATCATTTGCAATTGCTGAAATGTTAGGATTTGTACCACATATGCGATTCTCACAGAACAAATGATAGTTTAGATCATCGTAAGCGTTCAGCTCAGAAATGCTCGTTACATTCAAGCCATAACGCAGCTTTACCAGATACTTCGCACATTCCAAATCTAGGTTAGCCTTGATCTGTTGGCCGGGTATTAACATACCAGTGTCCGAGATCATATTTTTTTTTTTTAATTTTAAATAAATGATTTTATTGATCAGATTTTAATTTTTACCTATTGTGTTTTCTTAATTAAGAAGTATTTACTAAATCTATAATTGAATCATAATATTTTAGTGAATTGATAATATATTTAAAAATCACTAATCTCAATATTTTAAAAACTATTTGTCTTAATTTTATGACGAAATAATAACACAATGTTTGAGTATATGATCAGTAATTACAATAAAAAATTTTAAGACGTATTGCTATCGTTACAATTTTTCACTTACAAAATAAATTAATGACTGAGAAAAATTTAAGGTCACGCGATTGTAATGGTGCAAATAGCAGTTATACTTTAATAGTAAGAATGAAAACTGACAAACCAGATGAGGCGATTATAATGGAATGATTTTTGAGTGATGATCTTATCACCTCGCTTATCAACCTATATGCGCAATGGTGAGTAATGATAATGCAGAATTTTATTAAAACGCATATAACTTATATATTATTGAATATTGTTTATATATAACTACGCTAATAAATATTTTATTGATAAATTTATTAATAAAAAAATTATTTATATAAAGATATGATTATTTTTATAAGACGAATCATTCGAGCAAGCAATTTTTATTAACACATAATTAACAGCTATAATGATAAATATAAAATAATTATTAATTACCAAATAGATTATATTTATTTATATGCATACTATATTTACATTATATTTTTAAAGCTACTGATTTATTTCATAGCAAAATTTTATTGAAAAATATATAATATTTATAATTGAATGAATTTTTTATTTATTTTTTTTCTATTATCTATTATCTCAATTAGTTTTACTAGAAAAATAATAATTGTATTTTTTATTTATATAGAAATAAATTATAAAAATAACTATTTATAAATTCCAGATAATTCAAATTACGTAATATAAAATAAATGTAATAAATAATATAATATAGAATAAATATAATAAATAATAAAATATATCGATTATTTGTGAATTATTTTTCTAATTTTATTAATTCTACAATAAAATAACTGTTGTAAATTACTTAATCCTTTTTTAACTACTATATCCTTTCCTTGTTAATATTTGCACAGAATAATCTTATATAACAGTAGCATAGTAACAAGTATTTTAAAAGCAATTTTAAATTTACTTACATCTTTTACATTTATAGTGTAATACACGAATAATGTAAACATTTATTTATTATCAAATATATTTATTTTTAAATAATTTTTTATAACACCTATTATTTTTTAATGAATTAATTTTTTTATTAAACGTATATTGTCACTATTTCAATTTAATGTGAATTATATATTCATAAATTAGTTTAAAAACGTTAATTTTAATTATTTATTATATACATATAAATTTAATAAGAGATAAATAATTATATCGACTTAAATAATTTTATTATACTATTATAAAATTAATAAATTATAAAAATTTTTAGTTTTTATTAACATTATTTAGAAATTAGAATTATTTAGTAAGAATACGAAATTTTATGAAATAAAAGCGTATTAGGAACATAAAATCTGATTTTATACTCTACTAATTTAATTTTGATATTATATTTAATTATATAATTTATAAATGGTTACCAACATGTTAAATTAAACCAAACTAGACTCGGATATTAATTCTCTATGAAATGTTATAAATAAAAAAAACATTTATTGTGATACTTGTAATAGTAGTAGTAATATTTTACACATATTCGGTAAATATTTTCTTTAATTCTTCTAACTGCTACTATCTTATTTTTACTTTTATACAATAGTTGAAAAATATAAAATATTTAATATTTATGGATCTCTACTACAGAAAAACTAGTGTTAAATTATTTTTACCTTGCTAAATTATTCCAAATACACTTTTAATTACGACAGTTTAAACCAACAAATTACACAAATGAAATGAAAATAATCGCTATAAATCGCTACCAATCGGCATAAATTTAATTTATTGAATATTTAATTTCATTTTCTATTCATTAACATAATATTAAGATGATAATTATTAATTAACATCGACGATGACTTGTAAGCAATTACATGAACACACATATGAAGTTAGCTGCACACTACATTCGGATAAAAAATTCAACTGACACGAAGGAATGAAACACACAATACAGAAATAATAAGTTGAAAATGATCGAACGAATCAGTTTACAAATCTTAATGATTTGTATTCGTACATTCGTCGTTCTGCGCTTGCGTAGATGTAATTATAAACCTGATATAAAAATTTTATTTTTCTATTTGTCCATTTGAGGAAAAATTTACATTTAAAATAATTTATTTATCTAAAGAATTAAGAAAATATGTGATTGAACTAAAAGTAGACTAAATAAAACAATGAATTTTATTTATATAAACATAAAACATACATAAAAATAAAAACCTTAAGTTTCAAAAGTGAATAATATCTAACAATAAACATTTTAGAAAGATCAGTTTATGTAATAGGCTGTAATAATACGTTCATTTCACACATACATTTATTAACAAAAACAAAAATATTTAATAATTTAATGAAAAAATTTAAGAACAATTTTTATCCTTTTAACTGCATATTTTATAATTATATGTACGATAAAAATGGTTAAGAATATAATGCAATAATATTTATTGAATATTTAAACATTTATAATATTATAATTTATAATATAAACATCTAATTTTTATTAAAATTTATATATGCATAAAAGATGTAGGTAATAAAATTAATATATAAGATATATTTACATAAGATGTACATAAAATTATTGTAATTAAATGAAGCTTTTGTTTGAATTAAAGTTTTTTATTTACTTACGTAGAATTATGTTACTTTATATGATTTTATTCGACACGGTGACCGTTGCAAAGTCGACTTTTCTCTTTTCTTTCTTTGGAAAACATTACTCTCTTATTAGTAACAACATTAGATGACATATAAAAAAATTAAAAAAAATTAATATATGTGCATATGAAGACGATGATAAAAATATGATATGCACAAGGTCTTAATTAAATACGCCTTGAAAACGCTCCGTAAAGTGAATTCATCCAGAGCACCTAGACATGTGACTATGGTTTTCTTGATTTACAATAGTCCTGTTTAATGTGCATCCGCGGGTACCGGCGCATTCGTAACGATTTCGCCAATTATTTCACTTAAATAATCGTCTTTTTTATCATTCTAGTACACCACAATATTTTCGGAGAGCTTTTCAATTTTCTCAGAAAATAAAAATACAGGTTTTAGTTTGACGTATCCTGACTGTTGGTGACTGGCCGAAGCATTATACGAATAAATAAACAATCTTTTGATCGCACGTGCAAAGTAGTACATAACCGTATCGTCACCTCAATAACAACAAACATATTAGCATATTCTACTCAATCGCCCGTCCAGCCATGCTTCATGAGAATAAGATGCACCGTTAAGTTGATCAACAAATTCGCAAATCTTTTTATCGTTGATCTCGAATATATCTAGAAGGATTTGCCATCCCGCTATATCACCTTGTATGATCCCTCGTATAGCAGATAAGATGGGCCGAGCACTACGTCTTGATGTAAATAAAACCTGCGGTGAAGTGGCGACATCTTTGAATATGAACAATTCTCTCTTACCGTGTTAATGTATGGGCAAATTTCTCAGATTGCTAGAGCGTTTTTTTAATTTTTCGACGAAATTAGACGTGGGGCTTTCAATGCTCGTTAAGAAAAATTACTCAGGCAAGCGTATAGCCGGTGGTGTATACAAGTTTGACTGCTGTCGCATCGAGATCTTTGACGGTAAAACGCATGCTAAGTAGTACTACTACTAGTAGTGATATTTATTGAACAATATGTAAAATGTTATTACATTTTACATAATTATTCTGTACATTTGTTTATGTCTTTTTTACATTTTATCTCTTACATATCTATTTTATAAATTCTTATATATATATATATATATATATTTATTTGCTTTACATTGTTTTTATAATAATCTATATATAATTTATTCACAAATTTTGTCATTTACTTACCTAAATTTTAAATTTTTAATTGAAGCTTATATTAATATCGCTTTTACATATTAAATTATCTCTTATATATTATTTAAATACCTTTTCAGTTTTTAACTTTTACCTGTTCTGAATTTGCTTGGTTTTTTATCTTAATTTTTCTTTAATCTTATCTCATTGTGTTTTTCTACCCTCATTATGTTTATATCGTTTGACTATTTATTTTATTGACATTCTAGTTATTAAATATTACTATATAAACATTTATCAAATTTTACTATTTATACCAATATTTTATTATATCTACGCCTAACTTGCTATCGATATATGGTTGCTTTATATTACTACCTTTTTCTTATGTAAATTAAATATAAATTATGTTGTTCCTACTATAAAGTTTGAAATTTTTAGCTATTTTATTGTAAAATACAATATTAAGAAAGTATTAAAAAATTTTAACTAATTTAATCTATTGTAGCATTTGGGATAAATATATATCATAGTTGCCACCGCATTTTACTACTGAATAATATATATATATACATAAAACATTGAATTAAATTTTGAAAAATAACAATAAAAAATAAAATATATTTAGTAATTTTACAAAGGTTTTTTATTTTTAACAATAAGTTTTTTATTTAACCCCTTTTGATTTACAATTAAATACTTTTTATTATTACTTTTTCTCTTATGCACAGTTTTTTTAGCAATCTTATATAAACTACTTTATGCTTAATTATACTAATTACTAATAATCAATGCTACCTAATTTAATTTGTAATCCCTATATTTTTTTAAGCTTGCCCTGCCTTTAATTTATCTGACGCTTTTTTTATTTCTCTGATACCTTATTTCACACTTTTCACACTTTTTATTCTCTTACTTCTTCTATTTCTTTTCTTTTCCTCTTTCTCGTTCATTGTACCCTGTATACGTTATTTATGTCTTTTTTCTTACCTTTCATAGAGTTAATCCATTCATTTGCTTTATATTTTTAATTCTTGCACTCCTGGATATGTGTTTAAGAATTTCGTTCTTTTTTTACATATTCTACACTTTTTTCCTCTTCTGACAGCCAGTGTTAGTTTGCTTCACTTTCATTTCCTATTCTATATATTACTAAGAATTTCATAACACTTCCTTTTCTTCATATTCTTTTTTTTATATATACATTCTTTCGTTCTTAAGTTGTTTAATAATATTGAAAAATGTTACTATTTTATTGTCCCTTGGGTAAAAGATGAGAAAGGACTTATAGCAGCAATTAGGTTGAGTATAGTACAACAAAAACAAAATTAAAAAAAAACCTTATATTATATATTTACAATTATAAGCTTAGAATATAAATTATGTATAAACTATGAAAGAAATACTTTTATCAATGATAATGATGAGTAACTTAAAAACAAATGCTTTTTATAAAGGATATAAATTTACCTTGTATTATGAACGCGCTTAAAATGAGTTTTACTCATCGAGTCAACTCACTATTAAGTTTATATTATGGATTGCATTAATATTGTTGGAATTTTGAACGATTCCAGATATATTTAACTTTAAGTATTACTTATATTTCAGCCATCATAAATAAATAAAACTCGAGCATCCAAGGCAAGGGACAAGCGTTTATTTATGATGACTTCGCGTTACTTTTAACGCTTTTTATTTTTTTTATTGTAGTTACCCGATATTGCCCTCAGGGTAATATACAAATGAATATAACGTACCTGAGACTTGCAGTCACTTTTCCGGCACAAGCGCGACAAGTCATTTTGGCAACGCATAGTTAATGACAATCGTATTTTAATTTTAACATTTTCTTTTTATCAAATAAATATTCTTAGCAAATACTCTGTGGTTATTTATTTTACAAATTCCAACAAGTATAATCATCATAAATAAATGCATTACATGATAAGTAAAACTCGTTTTAAGTGCGTTTATTATTACAAATTAAATTTATATCTTTTATAAAAAGTGTAGTCATCATTATCATAGATAAAAGTATTTTAATCATAATTTATACATAATTTATGTTCTAAGCTCATAAGTGTAAATATATAACATAAGGTTTTTCTAATTTTTTTTGTATTGTGCTTTACTCAATCTAATTGCTACTGTAAGTCCTTTTTCACCCTTTACCCATGAGACAATACAATATTGACATTTATCAACAAATAGTATCTACTTAATTTATTCTGTATTTTCCTTCTTTCACTATTCTTGATCTTTTTCGAAGTTCATAATATCTTTTTTCCGATCAACTTTTTCTCTGCATATTATTTATTTTTGTATTGATTTCCGGCAATGACTTTTTTTTCTTTTAAGGCCCCCCTCTCTATTACAAAATTATCCATTTTCTTTTATGTAAACTTAGTTTCTCTTCTCTTGCTCTTTCCCGCTGCTTTTCTTTGTGCCTGTACCGTCTTACACTATCCTTTACTTGTGCTTGGCTATTTTATTTCCTGCGCTTACTATTGGTAACTTCAAATATTACTGCGCATTCTATTGGCCACTTACTATTCTAACTTTGTCTTTGCTACCGGTAATTACCTTTGAAGTGGCTTGACCTTCCTCTATACACCATTCTGTATTTACCAATATTTTACCGTTTGTTTGAGAATACGTGTTTGGTACCTCTGGCGCCATCCGTGGTAATCGTTAATCAATTATTGATTAACGATAACGACCTCTCATCACGTGGCGAAAAAGAAGGCGCTACTCAATTCGAGAGCGTCGAACGCGCATCGATAACCAATCGGTGCGATCGACCCTCCACGGAGCAATATAGACAATTTCGCACTGATCATTCAAACGTCAATTACTCATATCATTTGACAATGAGCATGACGTGTTGCATTATTGGTTCATCGATCGACTATTAATGATTAGGCGTCATGATTGATGAAAAAGGCGTGCACCTGCTCTTATTATAATTTTGACTATGTTCAGTCTGCTCATGTCGGCATAAGCCCGCTCATTTTGCACTTCGTTACTCAATACTCACGCGTGTAAAGGTTTACGAATAAAACATAATAAATTGTTAAGTTCAACTCAACTCATATAATTTTTTAATAATCATAGAATTAAAGTACATCAATATATACAGACCACACGTACATCAATATCTTCTCAATAATATTGTGATTATTAACATTAACAACACACACACACGGACGCTCACACACACACATTGTCTTTCACTCATAATCATTAACACATAATTTATAATTTTAATAAATGCGATTAAGTTTAAGTTGCGATAAATTTAATTTGTTAGTTCATAAGTGTATATTTAATAGTTTATAGTGCGTTTATCAATAAGCTAAATTTATATAGTATTAATTATAGTAGTTATATATTACAGTAATTATATAGTATATAATTAATTAGTATACAATTAATTATAGTAAGTTTATTCAAGTTACTTAAGCGTTATTTATAAAGTTTGGAACTACTCAGTGTAAATATATAATATCAGAGTTTTATATTTTTCGTGTGCTACTCAACTAATTACCACTACTGCCCTTTCTCAACCTTGAACCTAAGGGACATCAAAAAGTGAATTTTCTCAACACCACTTTTATCACTTTTTTCCTAACCTCACTTTTTCTTCTAGAAATAACACTTTACTACACTATCAATTTTAAATACTACTATTACACTCTGACGCTACTCCTTCTAATGCGCTCGGACGATCTAGTAATAAAGGCAGTACTATTAATAAATTTGAAACCAAATCAGAGCTATGGTGCTATTTGATCACTGATTTTACTTACTTACGAAATCTTTCTATCAACCTGTTCGACCAAGGATGGTAACTTGTTATACGGATTCGTTTCATATCAAGCAATCTATAGAATCAGGTAAACAGAGTGGATTCGAACTAGCGCCTTTGTTTGATAGTAATTCATGCAGATATGTCGAAACAAATGAATCGGGTCGTGAAAAACGCAATGAAAACAGTGCTGCCTTTCAAGTGCGCTAATCAAACTACTTCAGATTAGAGAGAAAAGCGATCAATATACGTTACATACAGAGTATTGAAACCTTTGATAATAACTCATGGTGATGCTGTCTATATGATAGTGTTCGAAGCGATTAGTTTATTTTCCAAATAATGTTGTATTGGAGCGAAAACATACCTTGATCACCTTGCACTGATAACATGAAATACACGCAAGCACCCATTATTTACAATATTTATTCATTACGAGGCTATAAGTTATGGGTACGCATGTACCCAAGTGACATGACGTCACCCGTGGTATTACAGTATAAACGAACGTTACAATCGAGAAAATATAGTTTCCGAAGCTGTAGAACACATTTGTTTTTCGCGAGTAGTTTGCGCAAATTGGTGTCAATTCTGGGAAATAAGGGTGAAGTGATTAATTGATGACGCAATAAGTTCTACTTAGGTCAAGCATTGACTACTTAATTTTTGGTGCCCTTGACGTATCTAATATTAGTAGTGGGGTGAAAACAAAATTTTATATTCAAGATGCTATTTGTTACTTTCAAAAATCTTCGATATACACATAAACAAAGTCAAGGCCATAAGTGATTTCCTTAATAAAAATAAATTATAAAAATGATAATGAAAATACTACTAATTATAATAGTAGTAACATATTTATAATTAAAATAATAGTAATATTAAAAGAGCTTTATTAAGCATTTTTCAAATTTTTTATATTTTTAGATAATCATTATAAAATTTATAGTGTTTGTATACATATTAAATAATTTATTTTAAATTGAGAGAAATAAAATTAAGTAATTTATTCAAATAATCTAGTATGCAAATTTTTAATACTTTTTAATAAAATTCACATGTCTTCCAACTAAAAGAAATTTTCTAAATTAAAATCATTTTTACTTAAAATATTTAAATATTCATGATATTTCAAATTTACCTCTTTCATGCATAAATTCACATCTTCAGGATAAAAAAATTCCTTATCAGTATTATTATGCTTCTTGGATGCATGTTCATTATGTTCATTTGCAATATTGTTTGCATTATCGTTACCTTTTAATACAGAAACTTTTTTTTGTTTTTTATCAAAATCATTATTGATGGTACATGATTCAAAAAGTTTGTTTAATTTTTCAATATAAGGTTTAGCCTTAATACAGAGATATTCCGGTGGAAATAAATACTTGTTCAAGTAATTATTCAATGGTATCAAAGACCCTTCTAAATTAATTGCACGATTAGCAAATGCATTCCAATGATATTGACTACATATATTTGGAAACATACCCAAATTTAAGTACGCTAATTCACTAAACAATATAAAACGAAGTTGATAAATTTCTTAAATATTTACATACTTTTTTACAAATTTATAAAAAAACTAAGCAACTATAAGGTTTTGGTAAGTAACGCAAGAGGAGATAATAAAAGAAGAAGGGCTAAAGAGGAAGTGCTTCTTGAACCAACAAAAGAGTAACATAATAATAAGAAATATAGAACTACAGATAGAGGGATTTATAATTGCACCTTTGATAATGTGAGAGTGAGATGGAGAGTGGGAGTAAGAGTGTGTGAGAGAGAGAGAGAGAAAGAAAGTGAGAGTATAAGTATGCGTGCACAAGAAGCGGCGTACGAAGGGACGCCCTCCCTGTTGGCTGACCCCTGGTGGGCCTAGCAGTCTAGGGAAGGCCTCCCTCACCCAAGCATGCGTAGCTTAACGTGGATACTAATTGTTAAAGCGCTAATAGGTTGTGTGTAGTAATAGGCAAGCGTATAAATTGTGTAATTCCTAATTAACCGATTCTTATCCTATCCTTCCCTCACCTGATCCCACAATAATATACAAAAAAGATTATGTTATTAAAGCAGTTTATGTACAAAAGAAAAAGACGGAGTCTTGAAAAAAATATACTATATGAGAAAGAATGAAAGGAAGTCTTATTTTTGAAGAGCTTTTAATACGAGAATAGGGAAAAAGGGGGAATGAGATGATGAAGAGAAAGAAAGTAGAAAATAAAATGACAAAATAATAAGGAGGAGAGAGAACTAATAAACACGAGGAAGGAGATATGAATATATTGAATAGAAGCAATGAGAGAGGTAATACATTGTTACATGAAGAAATTGATACAGTAGTAGAAAGAATGAAGGTGATAGAACTCCATTGGGGAAATATAATATAAACAGAGTAGACTTCGATCATCAACCACTCTAATTAGAATTATTCTTTTTATAGATAATAAATCAAGAGAAAGTTACAGAGAAGAATGGATCAGTCAAAAGTATCAGTAAATAGATATAACAAAAAATTAGAAACAGAAATGACATAGAAACCAGGAATGAACTGAAGAAAGGATGAAAGATACCTTAATAGAAAAAAAAGGTACAGGTGTTAGAAAAGTAAAGATTGGTAGGATCAAGAGTATTGAAATATTAAGAAAAAGATTATGAGAAAATAAAAAACGATGGAAGGTGTCAAATAGAGAAGAAAATAGAAAAAAACTAAATAGAGGAGAGAAAAAGCTATAAGAAAATTAAAAAAAAACATAAAAGAACATACATAGGGAGAGAAATTGATGAGACAAAAAAGAATACATCTGAAAAAACTTACTTTACACTATTTAACAAAGTAGAAAAAGATATACGGTTGAAAAGAATTGAGGAGGCACTAAAGGAATACATGTAGGGATAAGCCACATATGATAAAAGAAGTAAGAGGGAAAAAATAGAGAAGATAATAATAAAAATGAGATTAATAAATAAGAGTCTAGAAGGAAATTAAATAACCGATGAAATGAAAAAGATCATGAAAATAATAGCCAAAATAATAAATGAAATATAAAAAGATTACGAAGAATAGGGAAAAATTAATCATGAAGGAGTGAAACAGTGATATAGTGGTACCAATTTTTAAAAAAAGGAACAGCGAAGTAGAACAATTACTGTGGTGAGTACAGGAAATAGAATGTATAATGATATACCGTTAGGAAAAAAGGACAGTTAACGCAATTTATGTTTAAAAAAACTTAATTTGTTTTTAATTGAACAGTTGTTTAAAAAAGGGGGGGAAATATTTGTTTACTTTGCAGATATAAAAATAGTATTTTAAAAAGATAGAAAGCAAATTTGGAAAAGCATGGAAAAACAGGAATGAAGAAATACTTGATTAACTATAATTTAGTAAACAGCAAGAGAAAATTAAATAACTTTTTATGAATATGCATAAACTACCTAGAGGAAAGGTTTTAGAAAACAGAACAGAGATAACATTGAAATTCAAAATAGAAATAGTTAAGCAATTGGCATACTTAGAATTAAACAAATTTAGTGAAAATTTAAAATAACGGGGAAAAGAAGCACACCATATATATCCAAAAGACCAAATTTTAAATTAAGAATGAAAGAAGATTTAAGAAAGCTTACAGAATAAAGATGAAAATATTTGATACACTGATAGAAAATGTGATATTCTACGGACCTCTTTCTGTAATATTCTCGTAATTTGTAAATGAAAAAGCTGCGAAACGGAGAAGGTTCAAATGAACTACAAAAAAAGGTATTGAAACTAAAAATAAACACCTTTTATCACATTATTATATTAGAAACAAAAAAGAACACGATAAAAATAAAGATAACTAAAAAATAATCAAATTTAAAACCAAAAAAACTTAAGATGCAGAATTCCTCAAAGATAAGTATAAAATAAATATTGAAAGAGGAAACATTTTTGAAAGAAAGACGAAAAGAAAAAAAATTACGTTGTCAAATGGATAAACTTTTATTATAATATTAATTCGTCAAATTACTTCTGGAAAGAAAAAAATAAATTTGGAAGAAATAGAAAAAATAAAAGTAGGACACTAACAGCAAGTTTGATTTAATAGACTGAAAACTTCAGAATATTTAGAAATTAGACACATCATATCAGAAAATATATAAGAAAAAAATTTATACATACAATAAATGAAGAAAAAAAAATAGAATAAAATTACTATTGAGACTTAGTAACCAATGAAACACAAAACAACAAATATTAGTTAAAAAATAGGAAAACACATGCAGATTGTGTAATAATCAAAAAGATACAAGAAAGTACAATATGAAGGAGTGCTTTGTCATGGGATCCAAAACAATCAAGTGAGAGAATATTATACACGATGCTAAGAAAAATAATAATACATCTTACAAGATTATTAAAACAGAGGAAGAAAAAAGCAGCAGAATGAAAGAGATAGTGTAATAGAATAATAATAGAAACGAAGATGAAAGAAAAAAACAATGAACAAATTATATATGTAAAAGTATATAACATTCAATAATATGAACATATATATAGCTATATTTATTATACCTATAAAATATTAATTGTTTTAATTAATAATTATATTTTATTAATTTAATATTATTACATTATTAACCATTTACTTTTATATAAAAATAATTAACATTCTATTCTATATTTATTTATTATATTTTATATAAATATTAGTACTTACTTTTCAGAAACCATCATAGAGTTTATAAAATTTTCTAAAGTTTCAAATTTCTTTTTATCTATAATTTTTTCTAATGATTTAATTGGTCCTTTTTTAATATTTCTTAGATCATGAATAAAAGGTATTTCAACATGTACTAAACACTAAAAATAAAAAATGCATTAATTTTTTATATTTTCTTATACTTAAATAGAACCTAAATAATTTAGATAGAATGTAATATAAAGTATTAAAAAATTTGTAAAAAATTAGCTGATAAAAAATGTAATTTTCTATACCAGTTATATTCTATATTTTCAAATTAGATTGTTGTTTCATATTTTATGAAGATTGATTACAGTTTAATGTAATTTGATTCTTTATACCATTAAAATACAAAATTTTTATTACTATTATTATTTTTTTAATATTAAAGTATAATAGTTTACCCATATATCCTCATTATACATTTTTGGAAAGAGTATACCCATTTTTGGAAGATTATTATCAGCATAAACTTTCCTTACAATTGCTGCATATTGATTATTAACCATTGCTTTAACAAAGCTATAAAATGCTTCTGCATATTCCTATTAATAAATATAATATAATTGTATATAAAATACAATACAATAAAATTACATATGGAAGATGATAAAAACTTCTTAAATATGTTTCTATAAATAAATGGACAATTAAAAAAATATTTAATTAATAAATTATAAAATTTCAAAATTATTTTATCGACAATAGATATAATTCATTATAAAATATACTGTATTTATTATTCTCAAAAAAGATAATTTTTATTGATATAAATCGTACATTTGTTAATGGAACAATTATTCGAGATCCACATCCGCTCCAATATTCAAGCTTTATATCATTTTGGGGAATGAAACCATAGACTAACATCCCTTTTCTACTCTCAGTATACTTCATTGTTTCTCCATCTTCTCCTAAAAAATATAAATCTATTTATAAACTAAAAATTTATAATATTTTTATATATAAAAATTACATACCAGAAAATGGAATATATTTCCCACCAAATTTATAACCATTTATAATTATCTCAGAATTAACTTCATTTCGATGAATATCAATTGTTACATTTTCTTTTACAACGCTTAATACCTTTTGAAACTGTGATAAACTATCTATCGTGAATGGGTCGACAAGATTATCTAATTTATCTTGAGAATTATTTATTGTTTGCATTTTCCATGATCCAAGTTTTACGGTTTCAGTTATCTATATAAAAACGTTAACAATTTAATAATTGATTTTTAATGAATAAATAATATTTATTTTGGCTTCAACCTTGACATTGGTTGTACATGGAATTTTTAATCCTCCCCATTCTAAATTAAATTTCCAGGAAAATGAATTAACAGGTGGTGAAATATAAAATTTTCTATTTTCAATAAAAATATTTATTTGTTCATATTGAGCACTAGTCTAAAATTTTAAATATTTCTATAATTTACCGCTCAATATATAAATTAATTTTAAATATAATATTCAAATTATAATTAAAAAAATACCTTTTCAATAATTGTTAATAAAAATTTTTCACTGTCTGTAATAGAATTATCTGATAAAGACATTTCATGAATCTGTTTTTTTCCTCTGCATAAAAAAGTTCATAATTATGAATATATTATTTTATAATTTTAAAGTTTTTTATACATAATATTAATATCTCACACAAACAAAAGATGAATATTATTATAATTTTTCAATTCTTTAACTATGATATCTGAATCATACTGATTGATATCTTCATCATTTTCTTTGAAGTTATTGAAAATAACTAAAAAAACTCTAAACTCAGGATTACTGAAATAAAAATGTTAATAAAACCTATTATAATTGAATAATACAATGAGATATATTTAAATACTAACACAGCTTCCTTTTTAATAAAATTTAAAGATACAAAAAGTGATTCAATCCAATTGCAAGGATAATTTGTAGATGTCAAATGATTTATATATTTTACCATTTCCCAATTAGGTACAAGTAAATGTTCAGAATATAATTTTATGTTTTCCATATCAACATTACTAGTTGCTTCACCCATTGTTATAATACCAATTTCATCTTTTTGTTGTAAAAATATCTATTCAACAAAAACTATATATTAATGTATATAATATATAAAAGAAATTAAATTTACCTTTTTTTCAATTAGAAGTTTCATTGCATACTTTTCTTTATATATAAAAGCTTCATCTTTTAATGAATTTTGTTCAAAACTTGTAGATCCAACATTAGCAACCATTATTAAAATATTCTATGAAATAGATACTATAATAATATAAAGTTGCATTGATAAAATAAAAATATAAACTAACCTTTTTCATTTTTGATGTTATATGTAAGATGACAACTAAATAATTTATTATCAAAAACAATTATATTAAGCAATTCATTATTAAAATATTTGAAAATATAAATTCGTGTAAGAAAATAAACAAACAAACTAGCTGACATTTGAATTTCAAAATTCGTTATATTTAGGACAAAACGCAAACAATAAGTCTACTGTTTTATAACAAATGCGTATAGCTGTGTTGAAAGGTTCTTTCTCTTTAAAACAGTAAACTCTATGATTTCATTCAAACATAGGCTAAACCTATTCGTTTAACACTTAAAAAATTTTTAGTGTAATTGGAATCACATAGTGAGAAAGTGATATCGTATGACGGGTAGATCGAATTCTTGTAGCTGTAATCAACTATATATTCTAAATGATAAATATATACAAATTAGATGCATGTGGTGAATTGCTTATAAATAAAATCTATTCTGCGAATAGGAGGGTAACGGGCTGTGAGTAAAATGCACTAATTTAAATATTACCGCGATACTTTATTCGTAGATACCTATATACCTGTGATATTGTGCCACTGCAACGGTACTTGCAAACCCTAAAACTGTTACCGCAAAGGACTTAGTAGCGTTCAAGCCACAAGACAGTAGCACACACTTATCTACATGCATGCGCGCTGTAATCTTTTTTTAAACATGCACACCGTATTTCGTAGATTCTTATCCAATCAATTTTGTTATCGTTGGTAGCATTATTACTATTATTGTATCCACAATTACATAAGTATGTGTAATATTTTGATTTAAATATACACAGTAAATTACACTACATAACTATATATTCGTGTCATCTGTTTAAACAGTGAAACAATCGCGCAAAAGAGAATTGCCACGCTATCTTTCATCAAAAAAGCTCATATACAAACAAAAAATATGATTGTGTATTTTTTCTGAGTACTACTTCAGTAGATGTTAAGCAACTTCGACTCATATTCGTCGAAGTCAGTTAGCTTTGCGCTTTTACGTGACTAAAAACTGTAGTAATTTATTTCGGTGGTTGAAAATTTAATAAAGTAACAGAATTTACATTACGTTATAGTATTACTGCAAAATGACTAAATTACTGTAAATAACAAGAATTAGTAGTACGATGTATTTATTCGATATTATTACTAAATACGTTTTATTATAATATTTTATTACATATTTTATTTATATTTATTATTACAGTGTACATAAAAGATAGAGATACAAATGGTACAAACAATATAATAATTGAGAAATGACACGGATAAAACTTATTACAATAGTTATATATTTTACATAAGAAGTTCCTGTATATATGCAGATATCATCAAGGCGTAACTTGAAAATTTGAGAATAATTTAATCACATGAAGTAAGAACTCACGAGTGTTATCACTATACTTCTAAAGTTTTTAATGCAACATAACGCATGTCATGTTGCATTCACTTTTGTCATTTTTATAAAGGCAGTTCAATTATGTGTAGATGTTATAACGTAATACTAAAGTATAAAGTACTTCTGATCACTATCTGTTTCTACTATATTTATTAAATAGTTGTAGTTTATAGCCATGTACAAATATTAGGTTAATTAGTATCGAAGTCAGTTGTATTCAGATGAAAATACATATTCAAAAATTTTACTTTTTTATTTTGCGTTTTTTCCTATCGAAAGATGACCCGACAACTCTGTTTCGAACTCTTAATTGTCAGTTATACTATATTATAAGAATTACATCGCATTCAAATGTATTATTTAGCTGCCAATGAATAATACGAACAAGTATTGTAAACTCCTTCTTCATATCAATTATGCCACCTGAACATCCATGAATGTAATTACATTAATGTAGAAGTTATTATGAATATATATTTTTTTAATACTATATTTTGGGTATTCAATAAAACTCATAGATGAAAAAAAAATAATTTACTAACGCTTTTATAAAAGTGATTATTTTCTCCTTATACAATTCCCGTTATTAATTTCCTCAACATTCATTGTACCAAGTCAACAATTATTGCATCCAAAATTTCATCTTGACACTAGACATCAATATGTAGGATATTACTAGACTTTAACTTCATAATTCATTTAACTGCTATAAGTTGATTGATAATATTATGTATCATCTTAATAAATTTTAAAAAATTAACACAAATGATGTATTCGGATGCCTCTTATGAATAGCTTTTACTTTCTCAAACACTGTATCGCACAAACATTATGAATGAAATGTTTTCATTTAAATAGTATCGTGATAGATTCGTCGACAAGTGTAAAAATACGGTGATGCGATGTCACCGCGATAGTAATTATAAATATTAGCATCGTGTCACATTAGTACCTACTCCTACTGTACACATAAACATCTAGAATTACTCGTTCTATTCAAATATTGGACCGAATTATTAACTATTTTTATTAATCTTATTATTATTGTCATTTCTATTTTGTAATTTATAAAATATCTAATATATGAGTTTATCCTTCTGTCTTGTTTTCGCCCGAATCAGCACTCTCTTTCCCTCTCTCTCGTTTTCACGGAGTTTTGCTCTCCTGTCTTTCCTATTGTTCCCTATACTCTTGTCTTAATCGCGAGTCGTGCATACAAACTCAGGACCTTGGGAAATCAGAGCAATTGGTACTATGGTACCAGGATTAGCGAGATTTCAAGATTTCCAGGAAGCACTTGACGTAAAGATCTGGATCCAGAGAGATCTCACTAAACAAATTAAACCGGGGGAGTATTACGCAACAATTCAGGTGAAACAGAATTTCAAGAAAGCTTTGTCGCAACTCGAAATGTCATAATTCCCCTATGCTTGCGTCTAGACGGCAACTGATTAGCCTGCGCTATAAGCAACAATCATCTTAGAGTGTATTTTTTTTTTTTAACTATCATTTGAAAATAATAACTACTCAAAAAATTGTAGAATATCTTACATGAAATGGAATTAGACAAATAGATTAAAAAAATTATTTATTTTGAATTACATGGGGTGGTATTTATCTCAAAATTTTACCGCATAATCGAAGTTATTAAATTCTACAACATAATTAGAATAATTAAATTAAAAATAAATGTATATATTTTTATGCAATTATCGTAAATAAAATAAAAATTAAATACAGCAGAATGATTAATAAGACATCGCATCTATTTATATCAATTTATTTAAGCAAGAAATTATGATTAAATTTAATAAATTTAAATAAATTTGATTATTTAAACCTTTTCAATACAACAATTATATTTATTATAAATAATTCGTATTATTATTAAAAGCAATTGCTTTAATATATATTTTTAAAGGAAATAAAGCCACATTCATTATAATTAAGTATAATTAAGTCATTATAACTTTATTATGATGTTGCTATATAGTCGTTTATTTATGAAATATGGATACAATTTTTATTTGTCAAAGTACAATAATAATAGAAACCTTTACAACTGTTAAAGAAAAATACTAAATTAGATTTTATTAATTAAATATAATTAATAATAACGTACTAGTGAATTTTCTAAGGAAATTTCTTGTATCACGGGATCTTATATCGATACGAAGTATCGCGGGAATATTCAAATACCCTTATTTACTCACAAGGCAATGCTATCACAATCGCAAGCATATATACATAGCATAATTTTTGTTTATAATAAATTCATAATACAGATCAACCTTCTACATTTGTTTTTCTTCTCTTAGTTTTAATTTTGTTTAATTGTAGTTAAAAAATACGGTTAGTTGCAAATTTAAGATTTCGGCGTAAATTTTATTAGGTAGGACTATAATGATATATGATTTTAATTACAAAATTAAATTTGGAAGCGTCGGATAGCTGTAGTTTGTAGTTGTGTGAGATTGTAAAGCGAACCCGGTGCGACATTCATTGTCTGATACAGCATTTTCTTCTATCTTCAACTGTCAGTCCTACTCACTAAGGCACAGTACAGAGATTTTTTTTATTTAAAAGTATTGAGTAATTGTTTTTTCTCCCTAATAAAGTTAGACTACTGATACTACATTTCTAAGACCAGTTCATTATTGTACGCTTTTGCATGTAAATAAATACTATTGAAATTGTATGTTGGTTTTAAATGCTTGCAGTGAAAATTCCTGTATAGTTTTATTTATTTTATGCGATCCTGTTTTCATGAAAGATTTTGTAATGAAGTTCTTTTGATCGGTTGATCTTTAAACATCATGCGCTTTATCGACTACCATCAAATGTTGTGACACATTTATAATAATACGATGGAATAAATTTTAAAAGAATTATATTTTTCATAAATAGATTATGAAATAAAATTATGTTCTACCTTTCTACTTATATACTTAACACACGTTAAATAATACTCGTTATTTATAATAGTAAAGATCTATGACTGTCTTAGATAGTTGACGTAATTATTTGACAACAATTTTTATAATATCTAATTAATTTGGTTTCTTTTGTATATTTATTTTAATTTATGATGATTTTATAAAGTATTACAATTTAATAAAATTATCAAATTCATTTTTAAATTCATATTCTTCTAACCTTCAAAGATTAGAACAGCAAAAATTGATTTTTATTGCTTTAAAAGAATAATATATTTCTTAATTTAAAATGAATGAAGATGGTGATACTTCAAAAGACTCAATTTTATACGAAGTTTTAGAATATTTTGTACGAAAACAAGAGCCTGAATTAACGGTAAATTATTTATTTTAATATATTTATTTTTATTTGCTTTGGTAGTTACAAATTAAATTAAATTTTTAGAAATTTAAAAATGATTCCGTAGCTTTACCAACTCGAGGAACTATTAAAAATGCATTACGATATCTTAATAATAGGTATTCTTTACCTGAAAGTATCTCGCAACAAATTAGTTATACATTACCTTATAAATTTGCAATAGGAGACAGGGGACGCATCCTTGCTATTGCATTAGATAACGTTATTGAAATTAGAAAATCAAAAGATGAATATTCATCTGTTATTGGAAAAGCATCTGGTAATATTTATTAAAAAAATATTTCATAAATAACCAATTATATAATTGAAAATATTTTTTAATTTCATTTCCAGCTCCAAAAGATGCTTTTCCACAATGGCGTAAGCTTGCATGGAGTCCGGATGGTTCAATTTTAGTTCTAGCATCTAGTAATGGATATCTTTCATTTTACAATTCATTTGGAAATAACATTTTTAATATTAATCCAAAATCAGTATCTCAAAATCCTCACATTTTAGAAATAGGAGATGCTACTGCATCAATAATATTTAAAAAACTGAGCATTAAAACTCCAATTTACAATTATGAATTCATTAGAGTTACTTATGGTGGCTTACTCAAATCATATTATATTTCTGGAAACGAATTCAGTGAAAATCATGAATTTTCATTTGGTAATTTTTATAGAAATGGTGTCAATTCAGTAGCATATAGTGATAAATTCAATTTATTCTTTGTTGCTGGGAATAGTGTCAGTCAAAACTTGATTGTGAGTATAAAATATAAAATAATTTTTAAAATAATCCAAATGTCTATCTATATTTTTCATTAAATTATTTTAACCAACACATCTTTTGTATTATTAAATTTTATATTTTAAATAAAAAGAGTATGTATATAAAAGCAATGTAAATATTTTTAGTTTTCAATAGAAAAACATTAAAATAATGTATCCAATATTCAATATTCGTTTAAATAATTTAATAAATTCAATTTTTATAATTTTCTATTAGTGCCCAGCTTCACAAATAGGTCTGACTTGTTGGCGAACGTTGAACGATTACCCATATTATAAATTATCTGTTTCTTCACAAGAGAATGAAATTTATACATCTCCTTTCTCAATATGGAATTTTATTCCAGTAATAAAAAATAGAATACAGTCAATAATATTTAAAACTAGTATATCTCCAAATAATCATCTAATGTTATGTCTTCACACGGATGGTACGATTTCTATTTGGAGTTTACCAACATTAACGTTGCAAAAGCAATGGAAAATTTTTGATCAGCCAAATTACAATGCTATAAATCCATTAAAGATTAATAAAGTAAAAAAATCTTTAACTGATTTAACAGAGTTTCAACCTATAGATATAGGATGGTGGTCAGAAAATGTTAGTATAAACTTATATTTATAAATTGTTCACAGAATTGTGAAAATATTTTAAATATTTCATTATAATATTTAACTATTTAGTTTTTGAAATTATTCTAATATTTTTATATTTTTGAATTTATAATATAAGTTAATTAAAATAAATATATTTTTTAATTTTGAAATTCAATTTAATTTTAACAAAATTAATCATTTCATCATTTTCAGACTATAATAATTGCAAGATATTCGGGATCAATTTCTGTGTGTTCAATTAATAATTTACAAAATCTTCTAGGATCAAGTCCAGAATTTATGTACAGTTATCCTCAAGTTGCAGAACTTGGTGAAAATAAAGGATTTTTATGTTTAGATTGTGAAGTATTTGTAACTAGTATTAAGAGAAATAGAGAATCAAATAGTGAAAGTCATACATTAGGTAATTGTTTAAAAATCAACATTTAGCTTTAAATAATTAACTATGTATCTTTTTAATAAATATAAACTTATTTTTTTATTACTTTGTAACTAAATTAATTAAAAATAATTTAAAGCTTCTTAAATGTTTATAGAATTATCTTCAGATAGTGAAAAAGATGAAGATGAATCTAAGTCTATAACAATTTTGAATTACACAAGAAATCTAATGCAAAGTGCTTTATATTCAATAACGGATATTGAAAAATTTCAACCAAAAAGAAAAAAATCAAAAGTATTTCATAGAACATATAGACTTTTGGGGATAAAAAGTACAACGCCAGAGGAACTTTATTCCAGAAAAATCGAAATAGAAGTATAAATAAAACAAACATTAAAATATACTTATCTTTTATCTGATTTCAATCAAATAATATTTTTTCAATTTATTATTTTATTTGATATGTGTTGAGTAATATTAAAAATTGTATTTAGGAATATGAAGAAGCATTAGATTTAGCAACAACTTACAATTTAGATCCGGATTTAGTTTATCAAACACAATGGAGAAAATCTGAATTTTCTGTAAATGCTATACAAAAATATTTAAGCAAAGTAAGTAAAAGATCATGGGTATTAAATGAATGTATATCAAGAGTCCCTGAAAATTTAGAAGCTGCAAGAGAATTAATTAATTTTGGACTTTGTGGTGCTAATTTAGAAACATTAATTGCTATTGGCATAAATGATGATGGAAAATTCACTACTTCAGAAATAAATAAGAATGTTGATAATCATGAAAGTAATATGCAATTTAAACAGGTAAAATAAATTTACTGCGTAATTATAGAGTATATTCTATATATATATATATAATTTTTCAATATTTTATAGATACAAAAAATTAATCAAATACTTGATGCAATTATTAAAGATAGTTTAAATGAATCACAAAAAGAATTGATTAGATACAGAAAGCAACTTCTTAATCATTTGGATAAATTAAAAACTTACGAATTTCTTTGGAATCGCAATCTAAATTTGATAAAAATTCTATGAAGAATTCAGACATTTTCACCCATTGAAAATTCTATCAAGTACAAAAATTTATTTATTTTAAATAATGAAAAAACTTTTGATAGAAAATAATTATAATTTATTAATATATTAAATTATTCTAGATTTGCTAAAAATAATAATTGTCGAGGAGTAGAAATTATGTTTACGTATTATGGAATCAAACTACTCCCTCACTGGTTGGCAATAATTAGTTTTTTTCCTGAAACCTTAAATCCAGAAAAGTACAAGAAACTTCTACCAGAATGTGATATTGAAGGTCGTTTATTTTTGCTTTATCAAGAAGAATTGCGTCAAAAAGACTGGGTTGAAAGAAATGCATTTTCTAATATTAATGTAGAAAATAATGATGATATAGAATTTATTTATGATAATAGGAGATCAATATTAACTTATAGGTAATTTCCAACAATTACAAAAAATGTTTATTTAATTTAATTAAATATGTACACTTAAATTATTACTTCAAAGTCTATTTGAATTATATAAATGCGTCTTTAGAAATTAAATTTTTACAATTTACTTAAATATAATTTACATTTATAATATATAAAATAAAACAAAAATTTACAATTGTTTTTAGAAATAAAGAGCTAACTCAAGATTTATTACAAAAATGGTATAAAACTCGAGCTTATGAAATTGAACGTGATAGCGGTTTGGTAGATAATGCATTAACTTTAATAAATATCGGAAAATCTCATAATATTAATGGTTTAGAAAATCTTCTATTTGAGTTAGAAACATTAGCTGATCTTGTATATAAAGTTAATCTAGAAGATTTATCTCTCACAGAAATAGAGAAATTAAATGATTTAGAAAAAATTAAATTACTAATGATAAATTGTAATGAAAAAAATTTTGTTCATAATATAAAAAGTATGTTATTACCATATTTAAGAAGAAGGACGCAATGTTTTGTAAGTATTATAATTATTAAAAAAATTAATATCGGAACATAATTTAAAAATTTCGTTTTAAAATAGGGAAGTACGTTAGAAAAATATTTACTTTGGGAATATTTAGTGTTTTTAAGTAAAAAGGATCTGACACTGCCAGTTAAATTTTTTGAATTTTTAAAGTGTTCTTATGATTTTGAAATACTTGATTCAATAGAAAGTATAACTACACTAGCTATTGATTGTATTTATGCATGTACTGATATAGAAATGTATTCAAAAGCAAAAGCTATCTTTGATGCTACAGTTGTTCATTCAAATGGAAGAGAAGAAAACAATAAAAAATACAAGGAACTTGAAAAAGAATTAAAATGTTTATATACATTGAATAAATATGAAGTTAAAGTTCCTTTGCATTATATTGTAGAAAGTAAACAAAATTCTTCAAATGCTAGAGCCCTTTTAATTCAAATGAGTGAAAATTTAAAGATGTATGTTTTAATTATCTTTAATATTGTTTATAACGAATTCAAAATTTTACGTTTCCTATTGTTTTTAGATATTCTTTACAAAATGAAAAGAATTGGTCTCAAATGCTTAATGATATACTTGATCTTCAAGAACAAATTTTTTCTTGTTTAGATATTGAAAGCTGCTTTGAAATAGTTATGATAGCGCGACTGAAGTCTAGATCAAAAACTGCTATTCAAGGATGTACTAATTTAATACAAAAAAAAAAAACTGAAGAAACTCATTTAAAAGTTCCATATGAAAGAGCAATCCATTTTATTTTAGAAGCAAGCAATAATTATTTTAATAATTCTAAAAGTCTTAAAGATCCTGATATGGAATTAGCAAAGTATTTAAAATTAATAATTCAATTGTATTATCAATTTAATAATTTGTTAAATTTATTTATTTACAGAGAATGTCTTCATTTAATAGTTGAAAATGATGAGCGCATTAAAGAAGAATATGACTTAATAGAATCATTACAAATACTAAATGAATTTCAAATCAACGTTTTACCACTGCAAGTTAGAATGACACAGGAAAAATTAAAATTTATTGAAGATTGTTTAAATAGTCGACGTGATGCTTATAAAAATAAGCAAAAATTAATACATTTGTCAAAATACTTAGGAGTTGAACAAAAAAACAATAAACTAAGAGAAGGCAAAGTTTTTTATTTAATTGCAAAGAAAGCATTTGAGTTAAAAGATTATAACTTCTGTTCTTTAACTATAAAGCAAATGATAGAAAATAATTATCAATTAGCATGGAGTATAGCTGTAGATTTATCTTATTGTAATGATTTTGATGATTTTCAATTCCGACTAAGTTGCATATGGTTTGCTATAAATAATGGACCAAGTGAGATCATAGAAAATTTAATGAAACATGCTAATTTACTGCAAGTTCAAATTTTAAACGTTGATTTAGAAAAGTGGATTCCATCAACAATAGAACATCCTCAGGAAAATTCAGAAAACAATTTTTATGATGAATTTAATACTGTAAGATATTAATTTATTATTCTTAATTATTAAATATTATTTTATGTTTTTGTAATTATTTTTTAAAGTTTAAAATAGAAAACAAAGAATTTGTGCCTAAAATTGTACAAACGTCAACAAAAATGGTAAAAAATTCAGCAGAAATAGTAAAGCAATCTACTTTTGATTTAATAAGAAATGCAGGGAATAAAGATTTTTGGAAGTCAAAATTTAATTTCACTTTTATTGATAATTTACAAAAAGAGGTTACAGGAGATAAAATAGTAAAAAATAGAAGACAAGACCAACTACAAAAATTTCCTTGTTTTTACGAAACTTTACACGAAAACTGTGGAATAAGCAATCTTGATATAAATTATTCTAAATATTCTCAAACGGATTATAATATTAAATTAAAACTTTATCAAACTTTTTTAAGAATTTCATTACTAAGTGAAACTGCCTCATATGGTGTAGAAGTTAACAATGTTAACCATTGTATGTATTAAATAATTTATTTATCAGAAAATAATATTTTATATTTAATAAAGTATCTTATGTGTTTAAATTTTTCAGTACTTCTTGAGTGTGCAGAACGTACTATTACAGAAGACTGTACTATTTGCCTTAGTTATTTATTAAATTTAGACAATGATTGCTTAACAAATATTACGAGTTTTTCTGAAAGATTATCACAAATTCCATTATATCTTCAAACTTTAGTCTATTTTTATTCGATAAAACTTTATTCAAACGAGTATTTTGAATTCAATAAAACATTTTTCTATGATCCAATTGAATTAATTCAACATGTATTAAATATGAAAGTTATTCGTGATAATAAAGATCAAAAGAAATTAAAACAGCAAATGAATTTATTGCTACATAAAGAAAAAGAAATAATAAATAAAATTTCTAAAAATGAAATAAAAATTGAAAATATAAATAAAAATAAACATATTTTAAAAAATAGTCTTAGTGGAAATCTCTTAAAAATACAAGATAAATTAACATTAGATTATGTTCATCCTGACATAGAAGTAGATGAATGGGATAATTGGGGTGATGAATGGATTGAAACATCTGATTGTGCAAATGATAATATAGAAAAACCTGCTGAATCTTTTAATTTACTGCGTTTAACAGAGAATAAATTATCAAATCAAAAGTATTGTGAAATTTTTGAATCAAAATTCTCTGAAATACAAAATTTTGATGAATACAAAAAAGTGAAACAAATTTTAATTCAGTGGTTAAATTTTAATAAAATAAATTTTGATAATATAAATTTTAACTTAAGTTCAAAAATAATTATCAAGTTGATAAATTTAAGTAAAAACAACAATGCCAATAATAGTACAATTTTAAAAGAAATAAAAGATTTATTACAAGAAAAATTAATTCCTCAAGAGGTAAGACAAATTATAATAAAGCAATTTAAATATTTGTATATTAATTTATATTTACTTATATTGATAGACATTAGTCCATCTTCTTCAAGAGAAAAAAGATATTTTCAATCCTGAACAATATATTTATTTGCAACTGTGTTCAAAAGATTTATCAATACAAACAAAAGCAATTGATTATATCAAAGAAAACTACAAAGTATATAATATAAATTATATAATTATATAATATATTTATTATATGCATTTATTTATAAATTTTTTTTTCAGATTCTAACTTTAAATACAGTAATTTTAGAAGAAATATTTTTCAATAATCTTACATATTTATTCAGTGTTAGTCATGACTTATATTATCAAATATTAGAAGAAATATTTAAAAATCGTACTTTACCAGAAATTGAAAATAATATAAAATTATTGATAGAAAATTTAATTAAACAAAAAAATATATCTCATGCAATAGCATTATTTAATCAGCTTGAGTGTATTCCACCATTGTTAAGCACGTATGAAAATTGTTTTAAGCTTTTATTAAGAAAATAAATCCAATCTTTAAAATTATAAAATTATTAAATGACGACAATAAAATTGTAATGTACATACATATACTAAGTTTTAATATTAATTTAATTTTTCATCATTTTTCATTTACTATTTTCTTTTCTTTAAATATAAAATTTATTGTGTTTCCTGAAATAAAAAAAAGAACAATTATTTTTAAATAATAAATCAATAACTTTTCAAAAAATAAATACCTTTTAGATATTTATGTTTTTTTAATAGAATTAACTTATATCGAGTATATTTAAATTGAAATACAATTTTGTATACATTGCTAATAGTTTTATTTTTAGATATTAAATTTCAATAGCACTTGAATCCAATTTTAAGGCATTTAAAAAATTAAGATATACATAATTTTTCTGACTTTACTACTTAGACGTTATTGGCAATTTCTTATCTATTTTTTAATTTTCTAAGTCTCAATAGTAGTCCATTGAAATGACTTTCATTGGTAATTGCTGATCATACACAAAATCATTAATTCGTCTAGTTACTATCTAGTTACTTTCATAAATATGCAATAATCAGTCATGCGCAAAAAATAATAACTAAAAAATACTATTTAATTTTATTAAATTTCAATTATTATTTAATTATATTAAAAAATATTCATTGTATAAATTTTTAAGGCAAAAACTTTTGATCAACTTTAAAAATATGTAACTTTAATAAGTTTAAAAACCGAATAGTACTTAAAATTTGCCTTGTACTTATTGATGATATACAACAATATTAAACTTTCAAAGTACTGTTAAGTTATATAAATTAAACACTAATTATTATACATGTGCAGAAAAGGTAACCTAAAAATACCATATTATTTTTTATATTAATTATTTATTATTTAATATTAATAAATTTTAAGTTCCAAAAACTTATTATCATTTCATAAAATACATAATTTAAACATTTCAACAGTTTTTAAATAAGTTGCATTTGTCATTTGAAAAAGCATCTTAACTTTTTTGTAAATAACTTAAAAACAAATATCCGCAATTTATGTTATTAACTTGCGTTACAAAATACTAAAACTTGACGCTTTATTTAAATATAATGACTTCTAGCTACTTTTAAGTAGTAATATTCATCATTCACGTCTAATATACGGTCAAATATGTGTATGATACTACTAGATTGCATAAAATATAAAGTATGAATAACAAAAATGGCTGATATAGCCGCGTTTGACTGAGTAAAATTATTTTTGTACAAATGTTATTTCGTTATATTATCAATATTTTCTCACATTTTACTTCGAAAACGTTTTACATTCGTAATTTTTTTTACCATTTTCTGTTAAAAGGACACAAATACGTATTTAAAAGAAGTCAGCAGAGAGAAATAAGGTTACGTACGCCTCGGACGGTGTATAAACGAAAAAAGGGAAAATATTTCTCCGTTAACAGTTTCTACTTTAATATAATTTTGTTTCTATTAGTTGATAAAAATTATTGAAATCTATCAAAATGTCTGATGGGGAGGACGATTTTATGTGTGAAGAAGAGGATTACGGTTTAGTGAGTTAACCTTTATTGTTTTACTTTTTTGAATATTATATTAAGAATTGAGTATCGGCGTTTAGGTTAGATGCTTAACTCTAGATAATTTTATGAAAATTATGAAAAAGTTATTTATATTTAATTCTATAAAAAAGATATAAAATTGGAAATTTTATAAAAAGTAAAATTGGTAATTTTAGGAATATTCAGAAGATTCAAATTCAGAACCAGATGTTGATTTAGAAAATCAATATTATAACAGTAAATCTTTAAAAGAAGATGATCCCAAAGCAGCACTGCAGAGTTTCCAAAAAGTTTTAGATTTAGAGGGTGATAAAGGAGAATGGGGGTTTAAAGCTCTTAAGCAAATGATTAAAATTAACTTTAAACTTGTAAGTAACTATACTTTATAAAAATTAAATTCTATTTTTCTGTATAATTTAAGTTAAATTTTTTATTAATCATAGAAAATTTTTATTTATTTTGTTGATTTTAATCTCTTAAATTATATATTATGAAATATATCATTTATATAATAAATGTATTGAATCGATTTTTATTGCAGGGTAATTACAAAGAAATGATGACCAGGTATAAGCAATTACTTACATATATAAAAAGTGCAGTAACAAGAAATCATTCAGAAAAATCTATTAATTCTATTTTAGATTATATTAGTACATCAAAAAATGTTAGTTGTTACTGAAAGTATTTTTTTTTTTTTTTGACAATTACAAAGTATAGAAGGTTAAATACATTTTTACAGATGGAATTGCTACAAGACTTTTATGAAACTACATTGGATGCTTTAAAGGATGCCAAGAATGATAGATTATGGTTCAAAACCAATACTAAACTGGGAAAATTGTATTTTGATAGATCAGATTTTAATAAATTAGCAAAAATATTAAAACAACTTCATCAAAGTTGTCAAGTAAAGAAATATTTTTTTCCATATGCATTAGTATTTAAAATATTTTTAAATTTATAATCTAATAATTATTTATATTTAAGACTGATGATGGTGAAGACGACTTAAAAAAGGGAACTCAACTATTAGAAATATATGCATTAGAAATCCAAATGTATACTGCCCAAAAAAATAATAAGAAGTTAAAAACACTTTATGAACAAAGCCTTCACATAAAAAGTGCAATTCCTCATCCACTTATTATGGGTGTTATACGAGGTAATTTATTTTATATTATAAATTAAATATTCAAACTATATAATTAACTTTTTAAACGTATTAAAAATTGTTATAGAATGTGGAGGAAAAATGCATTTAAGAGAAGGAGAATTTGAAAGAGCTCACACTGATTTTTTTGAAGCATTTAAAAACTATGATGAGTCTGGTTCACCTCGTCGAACTACGTGCCTAAAATATTTAGTTCTTGCAAATATGTCAGTTTATACATTAATATCTTAAAATCTTATAATTAATAAAATACAATTATTGATAATCATGATTGTTATAATATATAGGTTAATGAAATCTGGAATAAATCCATTTGATTCCCAAGAAGCAAAGCCGTATAAAAATGATCCAGAAATTTTAGCAATGACGAATTTGGTAATCAGTTATCAAAATAATGATATTAACCAATTTGAGTTAATTTTAAAACAAAATAGAAATAATATAATGGATGACCCTTTCATTCGAGAACATATTGAAGATTTGCTAAGAAACATTAGAACACAAGTAAATTTTATCTTTAAATGTTTCTATTATAAATATAAACATAAAATAATTTTAAAATAATAACTAATTTTAAGGTTCTTATAAAGTTGATCAAACCATATACAAGAATCCATATTCCATTTATAAGCAAAGAATTAAATATTGATGCATCTGAGGTTGAGAGCTTATTAGCATCTTGTATTTTAGATAATACAATTCGAGGCCGTATTGATCAGGTATAGATTAATTTACTTTTATTCGAAAAATAAAATAAAATTAAAATAAATTAATAAATAATACTGAAAATTTGAGTTTACTTTGTAAAAATAATACTGTGTCGTATATAAGTATTTTAAGTACATTAATAGATAATTTAATTATACTATGTATAATTATTTTAAAAACTTACTTTTATGAATGAAAAATAAATATTATATTTAAAATTTAATATACAGGTAAATCAAGTTCTAGAGTTAGATAGGAAATCAATATGTGCAGCTCGTTATAATGCTTTAGATAAATGGACTACTCAGTTGCAATCTTTACACTTAGCTATTGTGAATAAAATGTCGTAAAAGTATGATTGCGAATTAAAATAATAATATAAGATATTTCTGTAAGTATTGATACATATTGTCTCTGATACATGATTATAATAAAATGCATTAAAATATTTTGCATTAACATCTATATTTCTTTGATCTAAAATAATGTCTATTTTACTATTTATACAAACTTTTCTTTCAATTTATATATTTGCAAAAAATAAATATGTATACACACATGTACACACTTATATTATAATTTAAACTATCATATTCCTCTTTATTTTCCAACAGATAACATTTATGTATTAAACACATTTTGTAATATTATAAATTAAATAACTATTTTGCGATTTATGGCATATGTTTTGTATAATAATTAATGGTTTGATTATAATGTAAAATTTTTACTGTTATGTTATATATAGATAGATTATAAATTTTATCTTAGACCTTACAAAGAATTATCTATAAATTTAATTGCAATAAGATTATTTTGCTAAAAATCATTGCTTTTGAATTATTTAAAGAAATATAAAAAAACAATTGTATATATGAATAATATAATTTTAATTTATTTAAATTGTAATATGAAATTTATAAACATTTTAATAGTTTTGAATAATGTAGATACTTATAATCTATTATTGAAAAAATTATAATTTATAAAAACATGTATCAAATTTTATTATAGAAATTTGTTTTCTTAATTATATTATATTTAAGTTTGCAAATGATCTAAAAAATTTAAATGCACATATTTAAGTATATATATTTAAGTATCATATAATTTAGTTATATTATTTATTATAGTAATTGAAAATATGAATTCTTGTGAAGTTTTTAGTTAGTGCATTCAAAATTAAAAAATATTTTTATTTAAAAAAATTTTAATTATAAGATAACCCTTTTTATAGTAATTGAATCTATACATGATAGAGGAAGAATGAAAGATATGAATTAAATATAGCTCAATGTAATTTTAATTATGATTAATAATTAGAATCCTTTTTAGTTGCATTGAGTTAGATATTGGTTTTATTAAAATTAAGGTTCATTTTATATCTGTATTCTGCATTTTCATTCAATTTGAAAAGTGCCTCGATACGATATCATACAATATTACAATTAATTCAATTGTTACTAATAGGTAAATATTTAAATTTTTCCTGACAAAGACTACTATTGTTATCGGAAGAAGTATTGATCTTTGGAAGCCTATAAGGGAAACCTTCTTCAGAGAATATTCTCTAGAGAAAGTAATCAATGTTATATATATATATATAAATTTAACTTAAATGTAGTTTTGGATGGAGTAGTTTATATTTATATTGTTATACAAAGAATGGAATATATACTAAGTATATAATTGTTCAATAATATATATATATATATACTTTATTCAATGAAATTCACTCTAGTAAAGACTATTGTAGTTGCAAATACTTTTTCCTCTTCTCTGTTAGATTTATACCTCACTTATCAAAACTATTTAAAAAAGATATGAATTTAAAGGTTAGAAATGGTTCTACCAGTGTTAAACGTGGAAAGAAAACTATTGTTCAAAATTATTCTGAGATACCTTCATAGTATTAAACATCGATGTAATTTTCTTTCCCACTCAGTCGAAACCAACATTATTTCCAATCACTATAATCAAAGATCAAATATAGAATTCATAAAAAATTGACTTTTTGGCATCGTGAACTACACAAGATCTACAATAAATACGCGTCATCCTTTCGTTTTCTTACATTCCTTTTTAACGTATAAAATATCCAATATTCAGTTTACCAACTCGCTGAAGAGAAGAAATTTACATTAGATACATATTTCTTTTACATAGTCTTCTGCGAAAAATGAGAATCTCTGATAACAAATCTTAGATCAGCTAAGGCTTAAAGATCTCTCTTATATTGTGTATTTATCAGTTACAATATAAGGATAAACTTTCAGTAACCTTTAGTAGTTATGCAACTCAATTCTACCTCCTAGTTTATTAAAGAAATCCATAATCTCCACTGCATTGAAAGTCTCAATATTATTAATAAGGCTAAACGAAAAGCACATTTCATCATTTAGAACAAAAAATGCCCCAAATTTGTTCATTTCGTAAATTTCTGTCATACTGTATGAACGTACACCGTCTATGACAAAAATCAAATCACTAATAAATAGGCCCATATGAACCTAGCTGCCAAAAAAAACCTAATTATAACACGCTCCCTGTCCTTACCTAGAAGACATATAAAGTTCCAAATAAATATAGGACTATCAAATCATAATGAGTGAGATCATTTTAATTTCCTGTATCTTTGAAATTTACTTTTTTATAATAAAACACATCTACATTCCCCTTTTTTATATCTCGCTGTTGGTGCAATTGTCTACTTAGTTCGGCTTGGAATACGTCACAAAGACATTAGATCAGATTTTTTCATTGTGGAATTCATGGCAGTTGAATTACAGACATTATAAAATCTCATTCACATATTTATATTTTTTGCTCTTAAAAAAAAAAAAAAATGGGATATAAATAAAATTCTAATTAGACTGATAATCAAATAATTATCAAAAATAGACTCGGTGAAAAACAGAGTTAAAATTCAAATTTTTCTACTGAAATCTTTCTCTTTTATAGATTATATCCTTTAAGCCAAAGTTTGACTGATTATTTTATTTTCCTGTTTTCTACTATGACATTTTACATACCAGTGTTCTAAGATATTTAATTTCTTTCATTTAGTAAATAATTGGTTTGACTGCGTACAAAGTAGGTCAAGCGTTTTTTTCAAGCCCGAATTCATTAGTTTTCGAGGATTGAGAAAATATTTTCACATAGTTTGTTTTATTTTTTTCACTGCTTTTTTTACATCTATTAAATTACTTGCGCGTGGAGTAATTGTTACATTTATTAACGAATTTCTTTCTAGATCGTATAAAATTTATAATTTTTTTTATTTTCGATCGTGATGCGGTCTCTATCATGTTACTAATTATCTTGATGTAAAAAATCTCATGTAGGTTGATGGAAGCAAAAAACCATTTCATGAGACATTCTATTTATAAGTAAAAATACACTTCGTTTGTTTTTCCATTTTTTAAACCTCTGCTGGCCGAAATTACGTACCTCTCAAACAATAATAATACGAAAAACACTAACCTAGTTAATGAATTTACTATCATCTCCCCTATGCGTCTCGTTATTTTATAGTATAAGTGTTCATCTTTGTATCATTTTAGAATATCTAATCTCGCTGGACCTAATCCATATGTCGTCTGCTTAGATCCAGATTTCTCTTAGAGAGGTTCTCACCGATAGTCTGTGGTGATTAATTAGAAACAAATTTTCGTGAGAGTCAATTCGTGCGACAAGTAAGAACGAGTGAAAAACGGCAAAAAAGAAATTGTAAGCGGTAACGAAAGAGAGAAACGAAATGGGATAAAGTGTGATTGGAAAGAAAATGATGCGAGTGATGCATTTTTAAGAATGAAAGAAAAATAAATGAGAATAGAAGGAGATAACAAGCATTAAATACAGGTAAGAAGGATGAGAAAAGAGAACGATAAAAGACATAAGCGATAAAAATTCGAGAAAAGTCATAGAGACAATGGAATACTGAGAAGATAACAGAGTCAAACAAGAATTGAAACTAAGATTTACTTGAAAAGACTAGGTTGCTTGCATATATATCCTATACCAAGTTTAATTCCGTATAACTTTTTTCTTGCTTACTATTATTTTATTTCTATACTTACTATTCTACCACTTTTGACAAAGTTTATACAGCCTTATTTCTTCTTCGTAAACCTTAGTTTCGCATAATCAAATCTGAAATGGGATAGCACTTTATTGACGTTCTGTACTTATTTATCCCTCTATTAAACAAATATATATACTCGCGCTTTACAGTATTTCAGAAAAGTTTTAGTCGATACAATACGTGATTAGATGAATCTATTACTATCCAGTTTTTTTAGAACTGCTCCAATTGGAAACTAAATTTCTATAAAAGATTTCGTTATATTTAATACCAAAAAATTTTCAGTGATTGATCAATGGAACAACATGGTAGAGCAATACTCAGATAATATTCGAAATCATCAGATTCTATTAAACAATTATCCAATAATTTCCAGAACTTATAAAATAAAAATTTCTGTTTTATGAATTCCTAACTTTGATGCGGAACAGCAACTAATACGACAAGTTTCATAAAAAATTTGATCTCGATGTCTTCTAAAGTATTTATATGAAAACACTATTTACGATTTGACTTATAGGTAATTAAATCTTTCATAATCCAGTATATTCACCCATCAGCTCTAATCATAAACGGTAACTATCTCAATACCGACTAAGAAAAATAACCGTAATTTATACGGATTTTATTCTCACTCATTACTCATTTTTCCTCTCTATTCCACGAAATTTGTCCTTTAAAATTGTGATAAACATTAAATAATTTTACCCTCTCAAACTTTACTCTCATTTCTTTCTAGAAAATAATATAATATGTACGCTATTTAAAAAAAACCGTTGTAAGCAACAGGATCTGCAAGGATCTATAACAGCTTCCTCAGAAGTCTGAAAAAATTTCTATCGGATTTCTCAAATCTCATTAAGCATATATTTTACCTATAGTACTTTTTACAGTCAGGAAGGTGGCTAGTATTTGCTATCTTATAAAGATAGAAAAAAATGTATACCTGTTTTTTAAACGATTAATCTAAATTAAAATCGTAAGATGTGATTGAACCTCATTTCCATTACTGGGAGTCTTGTGAAGCTTCAGAATCATCCCTTTATCTAATATTTTTGTATTAAACATATCAAACCAGGGAAATATTATGATTGCATGATCTTTGGATGAGTTGAGCTTACACTAAGTAAAAGAAATTTAAAATATTTCTTTTCTAAAAAGCCGTTATCTTTTTCCCATTAAAATCGGAACCCCTCAGTTCCTTAGAATTTTAAATCAATTATATATAACTACCTGAGTATCAAGTTCGATTAAATTTTAAGAGTCAACTCACATTATAGAGAGACATTACTCCTTTATTAAGGTTTCTTATACCTATCAATAAAATAACCATATTTCCATATGCTCTCGATAGACTCCAGTTCAATTACATACGATAATACGATACTATTAGGTTTAATAATACAAATAGATAGATATTCTGATATACAGAAACTATATGGATGATTTAGTAAATTTAATCATCGAGTATTCTTATTCATTCTCACTGTACTATTACTATGCCAATAATTATGACATCATATAGTATATAGTAATTCATTTCGCAATTTCAAAATCACTTAGTTTTTCTGATTGAATTCGCTTATTAAATTCAAAATTAGCCATTTCTCAGAAAATACAGAACTCAGAATAGTATTACAATTTTGTTAAATGAGGGTATACAATTTTTTCCGGATTCCAAATTAATATATTTATTATTTACACAGAAAATAGCAAATTACCAATTTATTATATTGTTATTTAAATCTTTTGCTAATAAATCAACTTTTCTATGACATATTATAATAATGCAAATGGAGATAAACTATGAAAGTACCAATTGACTTGTTGAAAAGATAGTAATTTTGCAAAGAAAATCAGTATTTATATTATGAAAAGAGATAATTATTCAAATAGATTAATTGTACTAAAATAATCACAGTTTTTAAGTAGAAAATATCATAATGTCTAAACAAATAATGAAATAATAACAAAATTCATATAATAGTGAATGTTTAATTTTCAAATAATATTTATGCTAAAAAATGAGAAATTACATTTGCAAAGATTTATGCTAATGCTTCCAATCATAATAGTTATTGTATGTAAAAGTTATATCTTAATAAGTTGTATAAATTATTACTGGTGCTAAAAAGGATAACATATTTACTAACATATTAACTAATCAAGAAACATATTAGATGTGGTATTAGAAGAGCAAATATATAGCTAAACATATAGAAGAGCTATTATGGTGATAAAAGTTTTTAAAAGTTTTTTTTATAAAACTTCTGTTTTAAAAAAAACTGATGTTATAGCTATATGAAAAATAAAAAACTGAAAATTTCTATTGTAATTAATCAATATAATTTCTCAGTAATAATCAGTTTCTAATTAACATAGAAATGCTTTGGAAAAGAATAATAGAATTATTAACTTTGATGTGATGTTTTTATGATTTATTTTTTTAATAACATTGTTTATTATGTTTAATTTAATAATCAAAATAATCAATCTTGGATTAAAATCATTAAAAAATTATATCCTTTATATAAATTATAATGGTTTTATTAGTTCAATGAGTGATACTATTAAATTTAAAAAGATTTTTCAGCGTGTACAATCATATACTAGGTAAGTTTTAAAAGCAATCTTAGTGGCTTAAATATATCAAATATATCTCATACTTTTTAGTTGAGTAAATATATAAAAATTTATATAAAAATAAGTTGTATCTAAATGCTTTTTCATATATGCATATCTTCTTACTCTTAATTTTTACTTACCCTGTTTTAAGTTTTTATATACATTTTTTCAGTTCTTCAATAATTTATATATATTAAACATTACTGCTAAGAATATTCAATATACTAATTTATATGTTATGATTTTTGCACGTATTTATACATTATCAGTGTACGGAAAATAATTATATACTATTTTTCTTATAAAAACTTAACTTATTAATGTATTTTTTGAATGATATTTCGATATAACGATTTTGCAAACAGTGATCGTAAAAACAATATTTATTCTAACACTTTTTTAATATATATAATAATTGTGAAAGAAATGGTTAAAATCCTGTTATAATATACTGAATGAATAAGGTTTGTTTTTTTTTCTACTAATTAATTTGATTGTATGTATTGTTTGGACCCAAAATGTATACATTCCGAAAGTATTCTTTTTAATATATACTATATAATTACATATTTTTAATTTATACTTACTTATTCTATGCTTATAATTACGCATATTGATGAAGATTTGTTTAACTTTTACTTAAAACATAAGATAATAATGAAGCAAAATATTTAAAAATAATTTGTAGTTATTATATTTGACTATATTCAAAAGAATATTAAGATTGAATATTAATAAATCTAAGAATATTTTTTAAAAG
The DNA here is from genome assembly GCA_018907185.1 of Platyscapa corneri. NCBI lineage: Eukaryota > Metazoa > Arthropoda > Insecta > Hymenoptera > Agaonidae > Platyscapa > Platyscapa corneri. Next base: position 288,804 of record JACCHW010000121.1, read on the forward strand.
AAGGAAAAATATATTTATTTAATTAATGTAACGAATAAGTCTAATTTATTGCCTTTTTGAAATATATGTTTCCAAAATAAACGTTTTTTTTTTAATTTTAATTTATAAATATTTTTAAGATGTTTTTTCAAAGAAGAAGAGAAATATTTTTAACTAAACTAAATTACATCTCATTAAGAATAAAAAAAGTTCCCTCTTTATTATTTCACATATGCATATTAATTACTATTTTGTTTAATTATATTTTGAAAAGAGTGACACTATTTGCCTTATACGTATCACAGACTGCATAAAAAGCAACTCAATAAAGAGAAGAAGACTATATTCCGTTTCCTTACGATTGTAAAGATAGCATTAATAGAGCAAAGTGAAATATAATATAGAGAAATATACATAACGAATAGTTAACTACTAAAAGAAGAAGACAGAAATAAAAAGAAGAATTTTAATTAAAAGGGAAAAACTTAAAATTTATAAATAGATTTACATACCTAGCATATCGATAAAACATTAGAGAGAAAAACTCAACAAAGCTGTTGATAAACAGGACTAAAACGGTGATTTTTGATTATTGATAAGAGATGGTCCAAGAAAAATATATGAATGATACTGAAATTATTTGATAGTTTTATCGAAAGTGTGATACTATTAGGAGCAGAAATTTGAGCATGGAAAATTTATGATAAAATAGAATAGAAAAAAATATAGACAAACTATGTAAAATACATTCTAGGTATTAACAAAAATATAGTATAATGTACATTAATAATGGAAACAAAAAGAAACAATAAAAATATAAGCAGAGGGGTATAGAGAGTAATCGCATAAAAATAAATTAAAAGATAGTAACAATGTGGTCATATTAAAAGATTATATTATAAAATGAAAAGAATGAGAAAAAGTCAACAACTTTAAATACTTAGTTGTTAATAATTACATAGTTGTTAAGTGAAAGAAAGTACGTAGGATGAAATAGAAAAAAAAGATCAATAGTATGTATCAATATTATTTCAATAATAATGCACATTTGAATAGTAAATCATGAAAATTCAAAATTCATAATAAAGATAAAAAACCTAATACTAGAAAATTTAAAAGATATAAATTGCTTTTCTGAAGAAAAAGGATGGTGGAAAAATTAGCATAAAATTTCTGAAATATGTAGAATGGAAAATGAAGTAAGAGCAAAAAATAGTGACTATCAAAAAAGTAGAAAATGTGAAAGTTGTACAAAAATTATCCAAAGATATCAAAACACATTTTAGAGTAAGAATCCAAGAACAGATGTAACGGAAAATTTTTAAAAAATTAAAGATTAGTTATTAGTTATATAAAACAATATAGAGAAGAGAAAGATTTGAAAATAAAGATGAATCAAAAACAGAAAAATAATATATAGTAAGGAAAATAAGATAGAATGAGTGCCTGTCGAATTAATATTAAAAAAATAAGAAGCAACAGCTGAAAATAATGAGATGCAATAAGGAAAATACTTGATTTATTAGGAATTTAGATATAAAGCAATATGTAAATATTATTATGTAATAAAATGTATGTATATTACAGCAATTTATATATTATTCAATAAACCAACCTAGTAATTAACTAAAAAATGATATATAATTACATATAAATAAAATCTGCATCTTAAATTTTGTAAAATCTGTATGTGGCTGTACATATTTTATAGATAAAAATAGAGTTCAATAAATCATTAAAAATCTTTACAATTATTCAAGTTTAAATTTTCTTAAATTCTGCGTAAAGATAAATTAATTATTAATAATAATTAAAAAATAAAATGATAAATAAATAAAAATAATAATAAGAATATTCTCATACCCTATATGAAAAGATTTAAAAGATTATTTTTTTCCAATAATAATCTATTTTTTAAATAAGCATTAGAAGTGCATTGATATCGTAAACATTGTTAAATTGTGTTTCATCAGAATATAGTATTGATTGTAAATTATAAATCTTATATTTTATAAATGTAAAAGCTTATTTAAATTTAAATAGTTTCAATTCCACTTACGAATCAACCAAATACATTTTAAATTTCAATTTTTATAACAACAATATATCCTGTTAAAAAAGAAATCTTTTAGAAATATAAAAGTTAAGAAACCAATAATATCATTTTATTTATAAAATGAAATTGAATATACAATTTTACTTTTCATTGTATATTAATTTTTATTTTTTAATATATAATTTACTTATATATAAAAATTTTAATATATACTTATTTAAATATTTTTTATTTTCTGTATATTGATTCAATGAGCAATTTTGATTTATTGATGTAATTTCTTATCATCTGTAGATTTTGCCCTAATTCAGTTATGTAGACAATATTATACATTTTCAATTAAAAGAGTATAAACCATTTCTGTATTATGAATGATTATTATAAATGCCACTATTTAAATAATCACATAGCAAGAACATTATAAAAACTAATTTGGGTTATTAATTTATTTATATTTTTATATTATATAAATACTAATATTGTATCTATAATACAAGTTAAATATTTTTTTTTATTGAATGTAGATTAATTTATATCTATCAAATATATTAGAGAATCATCAATTTATATTCTTAGTAAAATACTTTTAATTTCAAACATTCAATTTATTATTAGCAAATTTAATTACGATAAATTTTATTGCGTGAAGTAAATAATTTCGTAAACAAAATATTATGAAGTAAACAAATTTACTATTTAATAGATTTATTACTTTAAACTAATTATATTAAGATAATAAATTTTTGTTTTGAGACTTATTGATTAGTCGATAAGGTAATATTTAAACAAAAATATTTTTATATCAAATTTTAGCAAAGCAGTATATGCAATCTATGCAAGATCGAACTGAAAATATGTACTTATAAAAATGAGTGTGTACATTTAATATTTTTATATTTTATACTATTTAACTTCTAAACTAAATATTAAAATATATATACATTACTTATATATTCGTTATTAATTAATAATATTAAATAACAACAAATATACGAATTAAAATATGTTAAATACAGCGTATAAAAATTATAATTACAAATGGTTAACTGTTTAATTGGTTATTGATTTATATAATATTTTATTTGTATTATATCTGTTAATTAATATATAATATATAAATATTTTTAGCGGAGACAAATCGTAACAAATCGGCAAGTCAGAGAATGTATTAAAAAATGTAAATAGGATAGAGCCTAACATAACAAACATTATATAAGAAAAAGAAGAACAGTTGACCGGAGGCAATGGCAAACACGGAAAGAAAGAAAATAAGGACATGTCCCAAGGGGGTTGAGGAGAGCAAATTGAAGAGTATAATGTTAAAAATGAAAGAAACGATTGCAGATAAAATAAGAAAAGAGTTGAAAAAGGAAAGCTTAAAAGTTAAAGAAACGTTTTAATAACTATTTTAAAAAATAAAAGAACTATCAGAGGTGACCAATAATTTAAAGGAACACTTAATTAAAAGGTTCTGAAAGAAGACAAAATGAAAGAAAAAGAGATGAGGAACAATGTACGGTACAATCAAGGAACAGCAAATGTTATTGTAATGAAGTAAAAAGGATGGAAAAATCTAAGAAGAAAGAAGAAAAGAAATAACTATGGAACCGAGAAGAGAAGAATAAAGAAATAATAGAGAGAAATAATACGATTAAAGATCTAAATTCAGACTAAGACGATTTGACTAGTGGAACTTAGTTATGGAATAAATTAAAATTAGAAATAAGGGTAACAAGCTTAAAAGATTAAAGAAAACTTAAATAAATTTGGTTTAGAAGAAAAAGCTTATAAGGTAAAAGGTAGTGGATATACACAGATAGAGATTCCACATATAGGCAGAGAAGTATTAAAAAAATAATTTATAAAAAGTTTCTTGAATTAAGACGAAAGGAAGAAAAAATAAAAATTTATATAATATAATAATAATAATAATATAATTTATATAATATTTATATAAAATAGCAGAGGATGAGGCAAAGTCGTAATGTAGTGAAAGGAAAAAGAATGAGTGAAGAAGAGTGGAGCTATAGCAAAGAAGAAAAACACAGAAAATGAGGAATTAGGTGGGGAAGAAAAGGACGGAATTAGGTAGTGATCAGTGACTAGAAGAAGGAATAATATAGTAAACAAGGCAATAGAAACAGAAAAAGAGAGTAGAATCATGGACACAGACAGTAGATAAAGGAATGATAGGAGGATGGTAACGGGAAAAATAAGAAAAAGTGGAGACACATCAGGATTGCGTTCTGGAACATATCAGATTTTGAGCGGATGGATTTAAGAGGATAAAAAATTATAAAATTATAATTAATAAAGAATTTATTTGATACGTGTAAAGGAAAAGCGATTGTTTCGGAAGGGAGAGGCTTTAATCAATGGACAGGAGAAGATGAAATGATAATGAACTAGAAAGGAAATATGAAGAGCAGGTCAATAGATAATATAATAAATAAATATGGGGTACAGTTTTTGAAATGATTAAAGGAAAGAAGATCAATGATATTGAAAGGTTACCGACTCTTGTGAGGTAACAGCAAATTGATTGAGGGAAATAAATAATAAATAGTAACCACTGCCTTACGCACTTTTCTATTACTTTAATTACTTACCATTATCTTATACTTAAGCTTTATATTCTTACACATTCTAAATAATATATATAGTCTAAAATTACAGGCGGATGGACGCATCGACTACAATAATTATACTTATATATGAAAAATAATAATTATAGATTATTAAATATTGAATGAGGGGGGGGGGAGGATTTGAAAGAAATACAGTTGTGGGACTGGCTAGAATCAGATCACCCAACAATAATTTTAAAACTATAGAAAGTTAAAAAAAAAGAAGGACCAAGGGAAAAAAGCAAAAATAAAAATGTATGAAAAAAAGCTGAAAGAAGGAGATGAAATAGAAATATGGGAAGATTTAAAAACAAGGATGAATGAGGCAGTAGGAGAAAAACGAAATATTAAGACAGGAAATAAGTAATTAAAGCGGGATCGTGAATGCTAGGAAGGTAAGAAAAAGAATATAAAGAAATTCAAAAATTGGAAAAAGTCCAATAGAGAGACGGAAAAAAAGAATAAATAGAGGGGAAGAAGAGATACAAGATGATGACAAAGAATAAGTAAAGAAAAGAATTATAGAAACAGTTAGGAAAGGTAAAAAAAGACAAGAAGGAAAGGCATTTTGAAGGCTAGTAAAAAAAGGAAGAAAAAAGTTAGAGAGTTAGATTCTCAAATTAAGAAAGAGAAAGGAATAAAACATTTTAAAAAGATAATGGGAGATAAGGTAAGAATAATATGGAATGAGGAAAAAGTTAGAAGAGAGAAAGAAAAATAAGAAAAATAAAAAGATTATGAGACAAAAAAAGTATCAGAAATGGAGATTTGGAACGTTGTAAATAAATTGAAGAAGAAAACAGTCTGGCAGAAGACGGCATCTGGAGCAAGATATGGAAATGCGAAGGAATAATCATTGTAAAAGTTGGTTAGGGTGGTAAACAAAATAATAAATTGAAAAGAGATGCCAAAAGATTAGAGGATTAAAAAAGGAGTCCGAAAGAATAAACGCATTTATAGAGGTATCTCTGCAATACAATAGACTTTAGATATAAGATAGTGTACAGAAATGCCCGGAAGAGAAGAAGTTTCGATGATACCCAATTTAAATTTAGGAGAAATACAGGTACCATCGGAGTTATTTATGTATCTATGACTACAGTAAACGAGCAGTTGAAAAAGATGAAAGAGGAATCTTTGCGTATTTTGCGAATATAAAGACAAACTCTGTAAGATAGATAGAAATGAGATTTTTAAGGATACGGAGAAAGACAAATGGAAACAACGAATACAAGGAACACAAAATTTATAGCAAAAAAGACAAAGTATGGAGTATAGCTAAAAGGTTTGGAGGACAAATGGATATATTCTACGGTTGAATAGAGAGCATATTTGGTTGATTTTTTACTTGATATTTTTCCTAACTTTATAATTATGAGAGAGGGGCTATGGTACAGTGTGAATAAGGAAGTGTTTAATTAAATAATCGATAGTTTATTTTTAACTTACATACATTTACACTTTAATTTAATACATTTATATTACAATGTTTATTTATAGTATGTACACTTTTTACACTGAGTAATTTTGGTGAGTAATTTATATTAATTGTTGATATTGTAACTGAACGTGTTGTAAATCTGTTCAGCAGTCGTAGTTAATGAGTGTAGACCTAGTGTTATAAATGACTGTCCTCGAGAAAATATAAATTATCCAATGATGGCGGTCACCACGTGTTGATTATTTATTCTGTATTTTATATATGAGTATCACTGATAACTTAATAAATATATATTTGAGTATTGATTAAACAATAAATGAATTATGAATAACTAATTCACCTTAAACTGATTGTTGATTTTTAGTAATAACCTAGATATTTAATGTTGATTAATTCAGCACGTGCTTCTGTGAGAAATTTTCATAAGTTTTCTTTATAACGTGAAGTAGTTCACCTAAATTCAAAAATAAGCATAATTATGCGCATGGTCATCAATCATATCGATAGAATAGATTGTCGCGATTGATGCGCCGCGATAAGCAATTGATCATGGCCAATAACGACAGGATGATTGAGTATGTAAACCGAGAGATGGCGCCACTTGTCCTATTTTGATGAAGTTTCAATAATATCGTTATATAAAGCAGAAATATGGGGATAAAAATGTAGCAGATTTAAAAATTCCAAAAAAAAATTTTAAGAATTATATCGAATGAATATTAAATTTAGACAGGAATACACCAGTTAGTGATAAAGTTGTACAAAGTTATTTTTATTTTTTAATGAAGCTATTGAAATATGAAGATAAGGGAATAATTAAAGAATATTTAAAAATAAGAATGAAAAGGGGGGAGAAATATGAAAGGGTAGAAAAGAAACTTAGGAAGAAAGAAGAAAATTACGGGGTCATAAGAATAAACTTTTGGCACAATATTGGATAGTTAAGTTTCTGTTGTAGAGAAAAAGTTGAGAAAAGAGAAATAATATGAGACGATATAGAAGCGATAATGATAGGATAATATCAACAGGTTATATAATTTGAAGAAATCCAAATACACAGATTAGATTAAGAATATCATAATAGAAAGTATAGAAAATGTATAAAGTGTACATGAAAAAAAAGAGTGGAAAAATAAAAAAATCGATATGAAGATTTTAGCAAGATATCAAATGGGAAACGAAACGAAGAATAGCAAGCATTGTTGATTGAGGAAGAAAAGAAGTACAGAATGTACAATAGAGAAGTATAATCATTGAAATATATTTTTAAAGAATCAAATAAATAGAAAACAATACAAGCAAATAGAAAAATACAATTTAAAAGAAAAAGAAAAAATATTTGTAGACTACAGATTCATATAGAAAAAGAAGAATGACGGAAAAAATCAAGAAGTCGAATGAAATATTAGTGTATAGTTGTTAAGTTGTATATAATATTATTAAAAAACCAATGTAAACGAGAGTAAAATGTAAGATAAGTACTTAAGTAATGCAAATTAAATAGTAAAAACTTAATTCATATTTTTAAATATATAATGCTTAATGATATACGAACTATTTCAATAATATGTTATATCATTTCTCAACTTTATATACACATCAACTATAATTAGATATTTTTATATCTGAAAGTTTTTTACACATATATTAAAATTAATGATTTTTTAAAATAGTAATATAGTACAGTATAGTATTTTTTATTGAATAATATATTACATTGTTATTATGATTACAGTATTTATTTCTACATTTTGTATTTCGCCTTACTTTTTAATTTTTATCTTATTATTAATGTATTTATATATCTTATTAGTTACATGAAAGTTACTTTAACACAGTATTATAACATTATACATAGTATATCAATTTTATGTCTTATATTATTTATATTCTTATTACGTTATTATACATGTCTGTTTACTTTCTTCTTTTCTTATTTACTAATCGCATAAGTTTCTTTTTTACATTATTATTATGTTAACTTTTTTCCTTAGTTGATACATTTGGTTGTTTTTAAATAGTATTAAATATACTGCTAGAATCTTTTACAGTTTTTTTAATAATAAAAGTAAATAAATTTTGATCTATACTTTCAAAAACTGGGAATTCTAACTGATATAACTATTCGTTTAAGAATAAGGCATAAAATAATCTAATACTTTTTTTAATTTTATTAATAATTGGTAATTTTTTAACAAAAATAAGCATAATTTATAATTTTATATTATTATAAATTCAAATTTTGACAAATTGATAAATTATTAAATAATTTTACATATTTTTATGAAATATAATTTAATCAGAAGAATCAGTTCAACTTTTATTTATAATAATACTTTACATTATGAAGTACTTAATAGATTTGATAATATAATACTTTAAATTTATTATACAATAAAAAATTTTTATGTGAAATTCAATTATTATTACTTATGCATATAGTGGTGTTTCTTTATCATCAAATTTATTTCACTATGAGTAAAAAAGAGAGAGAAAACACGTGATACATCAAATGCAGCAGAAAAAAATAAAAACGGCTGTGTGTGCGTGTGTTTATATTGGATGTACTTTACTATGTATATATGTCTGTAAATCTAATAAGATAGATAGAGAGAGAGAGAGAGAGTGAGAGAATTTAAAATTAGAAAATAAAGATATTTTTAATGCATTTTTCAAAAGTAAAAAACTGTAGTAGTTGCTTGTAGCAGTGTAAGTAATAGATAGGTAAAATAATTGCTTCACTTACCGAAAAACACGTTCAATCCCTAAGTTGTTTCCCACCCACTTGGACTGGATAATCCTGACGCACAACGAAATATACTTCCCATCATCATAGTGAACTATAAAATAACCTCATGAAATTTTTTCTGTATATGCATACACAAAAAATATGCCCACATCCATGGATCTTCTCAGATGGTATTAAAAATCTCATTGCTTACTATAAAGTTTAAGACATTTCTGTGCCTTTTTTGTTCTTTTTCAGCTTTCTCTTACGTACCTAGTTCTATGTAATTTATAAACAAGCAAGTATATCAATTTTGAACCTATTTAATTATTTTCGTTTATAATCGAAAAGGAAACAGACAAGTGTTTCTCTTTAGTGGTTCTCTGTACTACCTAATTGGTAGTACAGAGTCAATTAAAAAATGATTCGAGAATATAAATGTTTTATTTAAACATAGAAACATTATATTTGGTTTTTTATGCCAATTAAGATGAATGGTTGATTAAATAATACACGAATGATTAAATTGGATTCAGAATTTATAATTTATAACAAAAATTTGTATGTATTCAATCTATTTAATTATTTCTTTATTTGACCTTTTAATATTACAGATTTTAATATATACCATTATTTAGAAATTTAAAAGGAGAAATGAAATTTATAATTTTATAAATATAAAAAATTATACACAAAAAACTTATTTAAATATAAATAAAACACAAAAAATATTCAAATTACATTATCATATAAATAAAAGAGATTTATTTAACGTTTGATTTTAATAATATTGAATAATTCTTTATTCGCTGTAAAATTTTAAAAATACTTATTGTGCAATAAGTTATAATTTTCATGATGAAAACTGTATGTCATTTATAGTTAATAAATTTTTTGACTGAAGAATTTGATTTATTAATATTTTTAAGTTTAAAGTAAGAAAATCTATTTTTAAAGGTAAATTTAATTGTATAAATTTTTAAGATATTCTTTAACGATTTTTGTATAATTCTTTTAATTTATTTCTATTTCTATTTGATATTTTGACTTCAATTTTTTTTAATCGACATAAATGTCTAAATAATTTTATCTTGGCATTTCTGTCTTTTTTAATGTTCATTTAGTTATTTAATTTTTCATTGTACACTTATATATATATATATATATGATTTTTAAATATAATATTTTAATTGTCTTTCACATTTATGCAATGATTTTACATTATCAAAATAAAGATATTCATTATTATATTTAAAAACTATTATTACTACGTATGATAATACTTATTTTTATTAATTCTAGCAAATATAAATTAAGCGAAAAAGGTAAATAATATGTATTTTATATTTAACTTTCCGTTGTATCGCATACAAAAAATTACGTATTGATCAAACGAATATGGAAGAAACTGTGAGAGAAATAGAGAACGAGAGAGAGAGAGAGAGAGAGAGAGAGAACCAAAGGAATTAGATTGATAATGAGAGGAGAAAGAAAAATAGAAAAAAAAATTTTTATTGGTATACATAAATTTACATCATCTAAAATATAAAAATCTAAAATATTTCAATTAAATTTTTTTATTGTGATTATAAAACGAAAAAACGACAATAAGAATACAACAATCATAAACTTTAACACATATTAACCTATTACAAAATTAATCAGATAATAAATTTCATACTTTAATATGTGTATTTTACAGTATTTGGTCTTGAACATATAAAAATTAGTTTATCGAAAAATATATTTGTATAATTAGTTTATATATCACATTAATTTGTATGAAAAATAAGTGTATGCATAAATTTGATATTCAATGCAATTTTTTTCTTATAATTTTTAAAGAAATAATATTATTATAATGTTATAAAATATATATAATTTATGAAAAATGAATCCATCTTAATATATATTAAACTTTTTTTAATAAATGAAATAAGAATTAATTATTTAAAATATTTAAATAAAACTAAGAAATTAAAAATTATAAATAAAAATAAATTTAAATAATATAAATCATAAAAATTAATGGAAATATTGTATCTACTTAATGTATTAATGTACTATTGCATATCATAATTAGGTTTTTTTTAAAGTATATTTAATAAAGTTTTATTGAAAAATTTCCTATATTTTTTACATTATCGTAAAAATATGGAATTTATATCAAATGAAAAAATTTATCAAATCTATTTTAATACAATACCTTAAATAAAAATTTTATTAATGAAATTAAAAAAAATATATATACATATAATATATAATTTCAATAAATCTATCGTAATTAATTGACATTAAAAAAAAATTAAGAATATTTTTTAATATATCTAAATAAATAAATAATACATTTCTTATATCTATAGAATATACTTATTACTCTAATTTGCCATATTCATCTTAAAGATTGTTTTTAAAGAGATTGTAAAAGATTTATCAAATTATGAAATACAAAAATCATATTTAAATTTATCTATTAAATATATGAAATAACGTATAATATAGTTATTTGTGTTTCTTTTATATTAAATTTTATTCTATAGCATAAATCTATAATAAATAATAAATGTTTTTTTAAAAGATTATTCTTTTTATATAATTTTATAAATGATTCAATTGTATTATAAATAATTTTACTAAATACACTAAATAATTAAATAATCATAATATAATGCGTGAATATATTAAAGATTTATACTAATATATTTAAAGTTGACAATAGTTATATTAAAAATTTATTAGAAATTTAAGTAAAATTTACTTAATAATCAATGTTTTAGTAAGCAATATATTTTAAAAGCATATAAATGTTTATTAATCGAATGTAATTCTTTGTTGGGAGTGTGAAGCATGTAAATGCGAAAATATAAGGCCGGGTCACGGGGTTAAGGAGCCAAATGAAAACCGCGAATGATATTCTTAGTGTCCAAGGGTATAATTTTCTTTTCTTTTTGTTTTATACGACTTTTTCGTTGTAACATTAGATTACGCTGTTTCTGATATTGTTTTTTTCTCTCTTTTTTATTCGTATATTATGTTCATACTACAAAAATACATGTAAGAAAATAAATGTGGAACAAACGGAGCACCATGTTTGCGAATTCAAAGGATAAATACGCGATCGGACATCGCCAACCATCAGAAGAAAATGGACCAGGTGAGTTGTGATTTAGTTTAATCCCAACACAATTTTGTTAAACATTAAAATCTAGACTTCGAAAAATGCAGATGTGCGCAATAAAATATTGAAATAATTTCTTTATCCATTAAAAGCACAGGTAACGTGAAAAGATTGAGATAAAAAAGGAAAGAATATATGAGATTGGCATTCGCGGTTTCATAAATCGAGTGTTTCCCAAATAAAATTTATATATTTAAGATTCTATATGAATATAATTATAAAATATGACTAGCTTTTTTTAACAAGTAAATTATATAAACATTAAAAAATTCTGCATAGGCGGAAAAGAATATTGCAATAATTAAAATGGAATAAAAAAATATTTATATTCATAAAAATATCCGAATTTTATCGATGAAGTATTTAATATTTTTTTAATCATAATGTTCGTGATTATAATACGATAATAATATTTAATTAATTCCAAGTGTCGAATTTCCATCATGAAATTGATTTCACCTCGACCTATAACACCTGCTTAATACGTGAAACCAATAACGTATTTTCTGTAGGAGGCTCAACAAACCCTACCTTCATTGAAATTCACTAAGATTGTCTTATTCGACAGACAATCTCCCGAGCAAAGCATTACATATTTTATCCATAGATCTTTGCGTATATCGGCTGTTAATCTTCAACGGCAGAGGTCAGTTGTATTGATATTGCAGGAATGATTGAACAAAAGGACGTGTGTTCAAATTACCTTATAAGATTCGGCGCGCGCAACTGTTGGCGGGTCAAAAGTGGGCGGACGTCTCCGGATATGCGGCCGCGTGTAGCGCCAGAGAACTAGTGCGCAACCTGCGATTAAAGCTCGAGCCTGTGCTTCTCATCAGAGTTCAGTCTCACGCGCAAGCTCTCACGGTCCGCACTATTCGAGACTTTTTATTCGCACGTTGTCGAGTCGAGCGTGATTAAGAATAAGTAAGAAACGTAGAAATTTAATAGTTTTTCCTTTTTTACTTTCCACTTCCCACCCATTCTTTCAGAGTTGCATTGTATTTAAACAAAATCAAATGTTTTTTAGATATATATTTTCGTGAAAAATAATTAGGTTATCAGGAACACAAATAAGGATGGACAGGAGAGTTATCACGTGCCTCGCGTTGATTAATTATAAAGTGAAAACGCGAATGTTTGGAATTGTCACGCGGTAAAAACGCTGCTGCTTTAAGTGTTTTTTCTCAGTGTCGAATTTTTAAAGCAAATCATCCTGTATTGTATGAGCATAAAAGAGGCTTGTGGTAATAATCTTAGACTTCTCTCATTGAAAATTGAAGCCATACGTGAGTACCGAACATTATTATTTGGATTTTAATACATAATTTATATCATTTTCAAAAATCCAAAGTTTTTTCTTTAATTTTACGTCATCGCGAGGCAATCGCAATATTATTTATTTACGTAATGATTAATTTACTCAATTTATCTTTTTTGGATAACTTGTTAGTTCAAATATACTTTATTACAATTGTAAGATAATGCAATGATCTATAAAAGTTTATTAATTATATTTTAAAAAATAATTTTATTTAATACGTAAAAATTATTTACATTCATTGTATTTATAATTTACAGTAGAATTAATTGTTAAATTATAGTTGTTTTGAAGTGTATATAATTCAAAGAAAATTGTTTTCAGAAAACCAAATACCAAACTAATGGTGTATAAAAAAAAATTAATTAATTTTTTTCTCTTAAATAGTAATCTTTAATAGAATTTTGAATTACTTTTAAAATGGAATTAAACTTACGTTTATTTTAGAAGATTTTTCCGTGTAAGCGCCGAGAAACGTGTTTATATTGAAATTACCCTGATTGTGTTCAATAATGTTATTTTAGAAAATATGTGGACAATAATTATAAAAGATTACGAAATCATACTGTATACAACACTGATTTATAATATTGGTTTCTATTATATTTAAAATATAATTGAGTGTTGATTAATATATCTTATTCTTATACAATTCTCTATTATTTCAAGGATCTCACAGGTTTAATTTTAAATAATCTTGACTTTATAAATATATTTTTCTAATTATACTTGTATTTAGATTTTAAAATAATACATTTATGGTTAAGTTATAATTACAAATATGAATAGTAGAAATATTAGCATTATTTTATATTTAAATTTTGATTGGTATCTTTTGATTTTATTAATATCGATATCTCACACTAGCCGATTGGCTTTATAAGTTTTACATAATATTATATTACAAAATTTAAAAGCCAAATATATTTTTTTATTTTTTTGGTCAAATTAGATTTAAAAAATGACTCATACAAAATATTTATAATTACATAATGATAAAGTCTTTATTAATAGTAAAACACCAAGAAAAAATTACACCAATAAAAATCCATGGAAATATTTAATACTAATCCTGTAGAAAATAATTTCTGAAATTGCTTCTAATAGCCGTATATCTTATATTTTACGTCTATAATTAATAACAATTAATTTAAAAACAATTTTAATATTATTTTTGAAAATATGAAAATTATTCATTCTCGTATATGTATTTAAAAAATAATCAGGATTAAAATTTCTGAAAATTTCCAATTTCAATTATTATACAAAAAATTAAATATTAAAATAATTTATAAAAAAAAGTTCAATACAATTAAAATTGAAAAATTTGACTACAAATACTTCATCTGCTATAAATGTTTAAAAATTAATATATATTTATAATTTTAATTTATACATTAAATTATAAGAGTTTTAATTCTGTTATGTTTAAATAATTCTTTTAAATAGTTTCCGGTATATATTATAGAGCATTAAAACATAATATGAATATAAATAGTCAACATAATGTCGAAGATTAATAAACTAAAAAATATATTTGTATAGAATATTTTTTTTTAAATATTTTGTAGAAATACGCTCGTGTTTTATAATTATGAAAATAATTAAATTTTTTTTGTTACACCGCTAGAAATATTTTTTATATAGAAATACACATTGATTGATTTGAAAAATAATCAATCTATTTTTTTAAATGATAAAGGATGATAGTACAATTGACTTATACTATATTATAATTAGATTAATTACAATAATATTAATAAAAACAATTATAAATAAAAGACCATTTATTAATAATAAAAATTATTACTAAAAATGTTTTAAATTTTTATTACACTAAATTTGAAGCATTTATTTTACGTATTACGGGTTAAATGAAACAATTAAAAGAAATTTAATATAAAAGAAATTTAGATTGAAATGATTTTTATTTTAAATCTAATGTATTAAATTACAGAATTTATACACACACACACACACACACATATATATATATATCTAAATAAAAACTTTAATAATTTCTATATTAAATTTACTCAGACTATTCTAAGAATAAAAATTAAAATGAGATAGTTCTCAAATTGACCGCGTCGACTTGTTTCTGATGAAATATCTGATGATTGTCGGCGGTCGACGCGTTCGGGCCGTCACGGGTGAGTAGAAATATGTACTGACCATCAAAAGTGGGCAACTCTTACGACCCACGCGAACGCATATAGGCTTGCCACGCTGGTCGGCCCATGATCTTGTACTGAGACATTGGAGCACTCGATTAAAAAAAAAAAAAAAAATGGCATCAGTAGAACCAGGCCGGGAGCAAAAGGCAGAAACAAAACCTGTCGAAAGACACGCAGTAGGAGGCGACGCGGCTAGTTTTGTGCCACAATCGAAAATTTCAGTAAAAATTTTTTTCCCTTCATTTTCTCTTTCTATCACGAAGGGCAGATGAGGTATTAACAAAATTACAAAAAATACAATACACTAAATTAAATAATATCATCAAATGATTTTATTAATTCAAGAAAATTAATCATTTAATTATTAATTAAAATATTTTTTATATTATGAAATATAATATTTAATATTTACTTGAAGATAATTTTTTATTAATATAAGTTAACAGTTTTTATTCTTAATCTGTTCAAGATACTTTATCACTTTTTCCTTAAATTTAATTTAATATATTTTATATTTTATATATTTTATATATTTTATATAATTTTATATTTTTAATTTTATTTAAGTAATTATAATTTTAAATGCCTGTTAAAATAACGAAACTTAATCGTATAATTTAATAAACTGACGTATTGAGGTGAATTTTTGGAGAAATTAACTATTACACAGCTTACTAGAATATTATTACACTTGTTTTTCGTACATGGTCATAAAACTAGTTTTTTTACAATTTATTTTTAAATAATCTTTAACAATTTTATTTATAAATTAAAAGCATGGTGAACGAAGGCTGTTATTATTTATATACTTACTGAACTGATTGTTTTATTTTTCTAATGAATTGATTATTAATTTCATTTCATTTCTGTGAAAAAATTTCTATTAAGGAATTCAGTTAAGTAAGACTTTAAGTATTCGAATAAATTAAAGAAATATCAGAATTATATTTGTATATATTATGCTCCAAAAATATGTATATAAAATATGTATTTTGAATTGATACAGTACTGTGTCCATATTGTGTATATATATATATACATTAAAAAGAAAATGTTTATGGTGAAATGTTCATAATAAATTTATAAGATTAATTATAAGTTGAATATCATGTATTAAGTTTTAGTATTAAATATTCAATTATAATTTTATTTGAATTTAATCTTACATTTCCAAGTACACACACTTGATTGTTTAAAATTTAAATTTTCGTATCTCATATAATATACACATATATATCTTATATATTTCATATCATATATATACCTGCGTTCAAATTTTTCTACGAATGTGAATTTTATTTCACCAAAATATTTAATTTTAAATATGTATATAATATTTACTGAATTAAACATATTTAATTCATTAAAACAATTTTCTGTCTGAAGCATTCCATACGTAGTTAATATTAATTATCAATATTGTTATTATTATATTTCGTACAAAACATTTTTATTAAAAGCTACTTAAGTTTTAACATTAATCAACTACTTAGATATCCTACATTACTTCAATTCATAAATTCTAATAAAAGTATTAAAAATACGCATTCATTCAATATTATATAATATATTTATTGATGCTTATTATTCATGCATAATATGATAAATTTTATAATATTATTATAATAATTATTTTAATATTTACCTACATTAAGATTCTCATACATCAGAATATTTTGTTTAAACAAATACCAATCTCAATGCATAGTATAAAATTAAAAGCTGAGAAATATAAAATATATTTAGTTTTATTTTTAAAATATTTTTTTAACGAATATAAATATTTATCAATATTAAAGAATTTTTTATTTCATCAACAATAATTCATCTGTTTCTAACATTAAATCTATTAATTCTACTTAATTATCTATTAGTTCGGTTATATAATAATAACATTATAAGTACCTAATATTTATTTGTATAAAAAACATCGTAAAATTTAAAATATTTTACACATTTAAAAAATTGAGTTTTTAGAAAAATTAGCAAAGAATGTATTCAAATATTATTTATAACTTTAAATATTATTATAAATTATTGTTATAAAATAAATTTCTATATTCAAATGCTTTCGACGATTTCAAATAATAAAATATTATTTATAAATTTAATTATTATTATTATTTTTAAATCGTCGAAAGTATTCGGATATAGAAATTTATTTTGGGATAAAATGAATTGTCAGAAGTATTAAATTATGATAATGTACTAAGATAAATACTAATTCTTATACTCCTGCAAATGTACAGTAGCTGTTTAAATTAAAGACATATACATGTATAAACTAAATAAATTTATACAATATATAATATAAATACGTGTTTTAAAGAATAAAAATATAAAAAATATAAAAAAAATAAGAGATTCATAAAGACTATAAAAAGCCATTCACAAATATCTTTATCCTTAAATTAAATAACATTATACCAATACAATAAAAACGTATATGTATGAATTATTTATAAATAACAAAAAAATTTGATTTTTTCTTTGCTTTCTCATTAAAATATTTAAAAAGGACAATATAAAAGAATATTAATTAAAATTGAAAAATTTAGCTACTAAAAATAACTACTTAAGAAATCATAAATATTTATTTTTAAAATTAATTAAATTTATAGGAAAATTTTATAGGTTAGGAAAAAAATAATGAAAAGGTACATTTTTTCGGTTAATTAAAAGCTACTTCACTAAATTCGTTGTTATACACATTATAAATTTATAAAAGTAAATGAAGAGCTGATTTCAAATTACATAAGTTGTTAAAAAATAATTAAATATTTAATAACATTTCTACTCTGAAATATATACTATTAGATGTATGGATTACGCGGTGCCAGAATTTTCCAAAAAGTCACTTTCCATAGATAATCGAGTCGTTAATATTATATAACACGAAGGTGCCTTTCTTCTCTTCCACACTCTTAACGATACTTCTTCTGCTAAGAATAATAAAAGTAATGCCGCTCGTAAAAAAGTGCAGTACTGTATTCAACGTGACACGGTCCCTGCACGAGGTACCCTTACTTTTTTCATAGAACTTCTCAAGTGTTTTTTAGAGAAAGATGGAAAAACGCTTTTACGATTATAAGGGAACGTGCTTATTACAAGAAGAATAAAACTTAGAAAAAGGAATATTCCAAAGAGGCCTTCAAACAGGCTATTCAGGTTCATCCGTATCTTTCAATTTTAAGTTTGGCAGATTATTGCTACTTTATTTTCCTATCTTTAACCTTTTAACTCAGTTTACAAAATACAAGATTGTTTTACTCTAATATAGCTTTTCAGTTCAGAGTCTATTTTAAATTTAAAAATGTGTTTTCTTTTTAATTTTTTTACACACTAATCTTTACTTATAAAAATCAAAACAATATTAAATTATTTAACTATTATTCAAATAAAATTGTTCATCTATATGAACATATTTTAATTTATCAATCGTTATTAAACTACTATTATTATCTATTTTTATGAATATATTGTGCTTACAATTAAAGGAATAAGTTTAAGAAATAAAATTAATATGATTTTTTTTAATATATGTATAATATGAAATTAAATTATAAATTATAATAAAATGAAAATAGTACTAATTATAATGATAATAGTACTAATTATGAGAGGAATTTTATTCTTTACTCATTAAGTTAATTACAAATTATTATTTAAATAAAAAGTTTCATTTTTTTTATAAATAATACGTATTGATATTTATTATATCCAATAAAAATTAATAAACCAAAATATGTAAAAAAAAAGAGTCTTAGCAACTAATTATGAAAACTAAAGTAAATAACTTATTCAAGTATAGCTCATATTATTATTTCTATGTTTAGCACAAAAAATGCAATTTCAAATAAAGATAAAGTGGGAAACGTAATATCAAGAGCTTTTTCAAATAATTTTAAATGATGATAAGTATAATTTTATATGTGTGTTTTCAAAGAATCAAGTTTTATTTTATTATACACGAGTTCTTTTTATTATACAAGTTATAGCAAAAAACAATAGGGAACCGTTTTATTTTTATATATTTTTCTATTTTTTAAAAATTATATAAATTTAATATATTAGCATTTAAATTTTTTATATATAATAAATGTTAATTTTAGTAATCAAACTTTTTATAATTATATGTATATATTATATCTATAATCTATAATTTTATATACAAGTATATATTTGATAATTGACTGCTTAATACGTATAAATATGTCAATGAATTACTCGTTACTAAAAGTTTATTAAAAATATTCGAAGATAGAAAATGGAATCGATTAGTGAGATGCTGTAAAATGTGTTGTTGTTCAAAGCTTGTGTTTGGAATAAAAACTTACATGACATTTAAGGAAAGATGATAGATTATTGAAATTTGACTTCCAGGACAGTTTAATTTCATAACAGTACGATAACCACCAATTTGTAAATCACATCATAAATTTCGAAAGTTGCAACTGCGTTTTAACTACCTCTTTTGAAGTAAAACAAAGTAAAGTTTGATGAATTTAATAGCAATTTGCACAGTTGCATTAAAACATGAATGAAATCGAGGCAAAAATCTCTCCAATATAAAGAGAAAAAAACGATCCAAAGAAAAAAAAGAGCTTGAATGAAGCATAGATGGGTGTCTAGTAATTGTTATGGGGAACGTGAACGATGTACTATGCAATTTAGGAGGTCAGTTTCGTAATCCGAAAAATTGGCTTTACGCCTATTAATTGGTGCGTCGAGTTCAAGCTGAGCAATGGCACTCCGTTGTAATGCTATCGCATTTATTCTATACACTGGATACGTGAACAAACAACTTTTTTCCTCTATGACATTGCTTGTTTTTAGGCGACAAATTATTGACGTCAACATTTTTCTGAAGTGCGATAAGAAACAAGCGAAAAGGGTAATGACAAATTTAGGAAGTAGATGCACGTTATGTTTTAAGAATGATTTGAAAATAAAATCTTACCAATGTAAATTTTTTTTAAGCATACAAGATCAAGAAATGTAATAGTAATTTAGAAAAAAAACGTAATTATCTACGCTTTTTTTGTAATTTCATTTGAGTCATTTTAATTGTCTTATCATTTTACCGTTTTTAAGAAGGCAAAATTGTTAACAATTATACAAAAAAACTTTTATACAAATATGTAGATTATTCTTTTAAATTTGTTACTTGTACATAAATAAAGAAGTTACTTAAATAACTGACTGAGTGATTCATTTAAATAACTCACCGATTATATTATGTATACTGAAAAATATATAATATAGAAAATAAATTATCAATGATCAATAAAAATTTCTGTTTTATATGGAAATTAAAATAATATTATTTTAAATTCTGTTGGTTATAAAATTTTAATTTTTTAAAAATATTTACATAAAAAGTGTTTGAATTCAAACACTTGTACTTAAAATAATGTATTTTTTAGTTTAACAAATTTTTTGTTATAATAAGGTCAATAAATGTGGATTATATGCTATCTATAAATATTTTATTAATTATTGTTTCAATCTTTGATAACTTTATTTGTTTAAAAAAAAGTGCATCAACTAATTAGTAGAAAAAATTTTTTTATATTTATTTAAAATTTTTTAAATATATATATATTTTTTAAACAAACTTGGTAGTTCAAATATCAAAAAATTTATCATGAAAAAATTAAAAGTTTAATACAAAACGCTGTAAATACCAATATATATTGTTTTTGAATTTAAAACATTGATTATCATATATAAGTATTTATTATTAAAATTAATGTATATTTGGATTTGAAAATGATTCGATATTTTTTATTTTTAATAATTCTTTTTTTAACAAAGTTTTTTAACTTTTGTAACTAGCTTAGGATAAATGTGAGATAACTGTGATATCAGTGATAAACCAAGTGGCTGTTAACATTATAGGAAATAGTACTATTTTAAACAACATATTTCTTTAACTAAAATTTTCTAGTTCAATAAAAAAATATATTATGTAAATATTAAGTTTTAGTGAGTAATAAAGAAAAATATTTAATTATTTTTAATAAATAATTAAATAGTTTTTAACAAATACCTTTAAATAAATTATATTTTTTTTTTATTTATTTTTTTATAATGACTTTACAATTTTACATGCATTTAAAAAACGCTTTGTATAGATTTGAGTTTAAAATATATTTCTTTTATAGTAATAGAGAATTAAAATAACATAACATTTCGTAAATGGAAATAAAAAATCTTATAATGGGTAATGTATAAATACAATGTGAAATAATTAAATTTAAACGAAGCTTTAATGGAAATTATATTAAAAATTTTTTTTTATTTTAAAGGATATGAAAACGGATTAAAAAAGGATATAATTTTTTTAATGTGATTTTTAAAATTAATGCGTGTGCAAAGATGTAAGATAAAATAATTAACAATAAAAGCTATTATTTAAAATTATCTATAGTTAGATAAAGGTGATTATAGTTTTGGTGGTATAATTTAGTTTGGTACATGAAAATGTATCGATTCACATTTTATTAAAAATATTTAATCACGTATTGTATTTTTGGAATAAATAACATTTAATGTTTTAGCATTGAAATTATATAATGAATTCATACTGACGTGGTCCCAAGCGGCTCGGCGTCTCAGCGCGGGCGGGAGAAATATTACCCCGGCCCGGGGTCTCCCGCGGCGGGAGTGTTCGGGGCGCTCACCCCGAAATAGAGCGCGGTGTTCGAGGGCGCCCCCAGATGGAGAGCGCGGCATTTGAAGTGCTCAGGCTGACGTGGCTCGCTCGGAATAACAAGCACGACGTTCCGATAATCGCCCTGAGAAGGGCGGATGGACGCAAGAGTTTAGGAGTAAATAATAACTCGAAGTTCGTTCCTTTCGATATCGGCAGGAGCGGACGGCGTCGATATATCGTTCCTCTTTCGATTTCTCGAGGAGATCTGTTTTTCTACCCCGACGGGCCCAGCTTTTATCTCCGGTGAGGGAAAAGTCGAACACTACCGATTGACGCGTGGGCCAGCCAATCAGTTTGCTCGGTGAGGCTGCACCAATCCGGGCACTTTTCGGCGGGCAGAAAAACTAGAGTGAATTTCCTCGAATTTCCCTGATCGGCGCGTTCGAACTAATAAAGACGAGCAAAAGTGAAATGTTATAATTGAGAAAATAGAAAACTTAGTAAAAAGTAGAAAAAGTGTAATCAACTAGCCACGAGGAAAAGTAAGAAAAAGGTATGCGGAAGTGCGTAACAAAACCGCGGGAAAAAAGGTACAGTTTAAATAATACAAAATGAGCCAAAAAATAAAAGTGACAGAAAAGGAGCGAAAAATAGAGATATACCAAGAAGACAAACAGAAATCTTCAAGAAGCGCTAGAAAGAAATGAAATGAAAAAGGTAAGGAAAGAGATCAAAGAAATAAAAAAATTAAGAAGCGAAGAATGCGTAAAATTAAAAAAAGATGAGCTAAAAAATTTTAAAGATGATATAGTAGGTGAGTTATTTGCAAATGTGATTGTGGAAGTAATAAAAAAATTATATGAATGAATAAATCAAAAACTTAAAAAGAAAATAAGAATAACAAAAGTATTAAAAAACTTGAAACCGAACTGGAAGTATACAAGAAAAAAACAACCATACTAGAAAAAAGTAAGGTGGCTAATAGAGATAATAAAACAATTGATAGTAAACAAGAAGAAATAAGAGAAGTGCAATGGGACTGAATTATGGGAAAAAGTGAGAGAGTTATCACTATAGTAAATCTGAATACAGAAGAGATTAATAAGACAATATAAAGATTAAAAAAAAGAGGGAAAAAACAATTTAAATAATAGTAATTTAATGTATGCAAAGAAATAACCAGATTATACAAAACACAAAACAAAAAATACAAGATGCAAAATACAAAATTAAATAATACTAGAGAAATAAACCACATAAAAAAGAAGATAATATTTAAAGTAAAAGAAGAAAAGGGTATGTATGGTTACTAATATTGAAAAGAGAAAGGAAAGATAAAATCGGGCCATATAAGATGCAATAGAAATTAATTTAAAGAGAAAAAGCATGAAAGGAGGAGGTTAAGATGTTGGAGTAAGAAGAAGAATACAATTAAGAAAAAAATAATATGGAGTTATATAAAAATTATAGTTAAAATGAAATACGTGATGAAAATTATTGTTATATGAAAATTGAGCACATATGATTATATTTTATAAATAACAATATAATATTGCTCATAAATAGATCTATCTATAGAACTTTGAGGTATAAATAACTTTCAAGAAGAGAGGTTGGTCTCCTTGATACAACGTATTTTTTACTTCCTTTTAGAGAAGTAGCACCGGTAATTCAAAATAAATACTCACACAAATATACTCACATTTATTAATAAGTTACATTTATTTTTTGTTAATTTCTTATTGTATACTGCGTTTTATTCATAAGTTCGATTATAAGTGCGTTTAGTGCGTAAGTTGCATTGTAAGTGTTCTAGTATAATTTATCAATTACAAATACGTTAGTGTAAATTACATTGTAAATGTACAAGTATAGCTTCTTAGTTATAAGTGCCTTAGTGTAAGTTACATTGTAAATATTATAGTAAAATTTTTCGATTATAAGTGCGTTATCATTTTAATCTAATTTAAGCACATTTTATATTATAAGAAATTAGTATTAAATGCGAATAATAATAAGTTTTTTCATGTAAAAATAAAAACTAGTTTGTTATTTTGATTTTGGCTTACACTAATGTTTTTAGTCTTTTCTCTCCCATCCAGGTATTAGGCAAATCTCAAACACTCGGATATAAAATTATGAAAAAAGGTTATATCGATAACATAAGGATGATTTGGAGAAAAAATAAAAGTAAAAACATAATCCTTTTATAAGAATTTTACAAAAAAAAACGGGACAAGAAGTGGGTGCTGCAATGAACAAATAGATAGAATAAGAATATATAAGGCTAAGATTATAAATAGAGATAAAAATTAATGGCTTGATCAATGAAAAAGTCTAAGTATAAGGTATAGATGTAATAAGGTAAGAAAATTAACAAATAGGTGCATCTATATTGAATTAGGTGCAAATAAAGAAAGTTCAGGGAGAGATATAAAGATTAGAGAAAGTAGGCATGGTGACATCTGACTATTAATCATTCTGTATAGAATTTTACGAAAAAAAGATAAAGCAAAAAAACAAGAGTAAATCCGATGAAAGTAACGGCAGATACGCGTGAGAAGAATGAAAAAAGGAAGTAAAATAGAAGCCTGAGAAAATAGAAGTAGAACTAAAAAACAAGGTAAACAATGCTGTAAAGGAAAAATAGGCACAGGAAGTAGCCGAAAAAAAAAAATTAATGGAATCATAAATATTCATAAGTTAAAAAAAAAGTTATTAGAAAATACAATCTTATGAAAGTGGTCAGATAGAAGAGACAATAGAGAAAACTGAAAAGAGGAGATAAATTGAAGGAATATATGAGCGAATGGAAACAAAATATAGAAAACGAGAGATAAATGGATAGATAGAGAGAAAGAGACAAGGAAAAATATATGATGTGAGGGAGGAACAGGTACAAGAAGTAATACGTAAGATGAAAATAAAAAAGTGCCTGCAATGAAATATCCATGTAAAAAACAGTAAAGGGGCAGTCAAAATATTAAATGAAATTATAAAGGAAGAGAAAATGCCGGAGAAGTGGTATTGTGAAACAGTAGTGCCGATTATTAAAAAGTAGCAAGGAAAATACAAGTAACTATAGAGTAATTACTCTGGTGTATAGAGAATGTAAAATCTACCCAAAAATAATAAACGATAGAATAGAATAATACATGGAAGAAAGTAATATACAATGATATACACTTTGGCTTTAAAAGAATAAGAGACATGGTGAACGTAATTTATGTACTGTAGCAAATCTAGAAAAAAGGCATAGTCATAATCTATTGAAAATTTCATCTCTATTTCCTGCATCGCGTAAATACTCCTTTTGTTTACGTATCCTAGTTACATTTTCCAGTTTTTATTTTCTGTTTGGAAAAATCGTGAAAGTGCTGACTCTCGGAAATATAATATACGTTGCTTTATATACTTGTGACTCATTACTATCACTGAGATAAATTTGTTGTTTTCAGGTCAACCAGGATCATTTTTCATACGTATGATACTTTGACGTAGAACCACCTCTGCGCTCTTAATAATTTCATCTTTTTTACAAAATAATAATACAAAATTGTTTAAATTATTAAGTAAATTAAATACAAAAAAATATTCTCATTTCCTTAAATAATTATAATTAACATATATAAAAAATATATGATATATTAATATATTATATTCCACAGAAAATTTACGTATAATAAAATAAACGTATAATTATATTAGATCAAATATATACAGATATATCGATTAATTATAATTAGATAATAAACAATTATTAAATGTTATTAATTATCTTTACAATTATTTTATAAAACTGGATTAAGTTTTAACTTAGATATTTTATAAATTTAAAATTTACAAATATATAAAATATAATCTAGGTGAACATACTGGAAAAAATAATGTTATTGATTAATATAGCTTAAAATAATTTACAAATTATTTTCTTGCAATTTTAATGAATATATCTATAATTGCTACAGGTCCTCCATTGTATACTACATTTTTCAAGATGGCTAATCGACAACGGAGAAATCGCTATCTCACAATCAGCATCTTACACATTATTACTCTAATGTGTCAAGGTAAAAAAATAATTTAAAAATTACACAATTGTTAAATTACAAATTTTAAATAGAAACAAATAACAATAAAAAATTTTAATATCTGTATACATACACTTTATACATATTCATATTACTTAATATTATATACTTTTACATTTGTACATATATATTTATTTTTCTTCACTCTTTTTAATGTTTTGTTATGGCTCCTTTCTTTCACTCTTTTTTTCTTACTATTTTCTTTTCTCTGTTTCAGTGAATTTTATACAATATATTATTATTTTTCTTAACATCAGCTATAATATTCTACTACTTGATTGTGTTTAACCCCAACACACTCCTCCATAATGTTTTTCTTGTTTCTTTTTACTTATTGCTCAACATTTTTTTCCTTTCTTGATATTTATTGTTTATCGTTTCATTTCGTTATGCTAGTATTTTAATTCTATATTTTCTTTTTTCTACATTTATTTCATATTCACATTGTTTTCTTATATATTTTTTATTATTACGTGCTTAAATTCTTGTACATAATCTACATATTTTCAGTTTATTTATCCTTGTTGTTGTTCTCCTACTTTTAATACATCTATTTCTTCAATTGTTATTCCCCGCCCCTTTTTTTCTTTTCGGAAATAACTCGACCAACAAGTAAAATACTAATAGTTGATCCGTTTTACGCCATACTTTTCTTTTTTCCTTTTGTTTTTGTTTCTTTTAAAAAATGTTCCTTCTTTTACACTTGTTTTTTTTCTTTTTGAGGATTTCTGCGTCTTCAATATTTTTGTTTTTAAATTTAATTACTCTGTTAGTTACTGTTATTTCTATCCTGTTTCTTTTTGTCTCTATCGTTAAAATGTAATTTTTGTCTATTTTCAATATCCATTTTATATACGTTTTCTGAACTTTTTCTATTTTGATGCGCTATTTTTATTTCCAGACTTTTGTTCCGTTCAGTAACGCATTTTCTATCAGCACTTCAAATATTTTCCTTGTTTGGAAATCTTTTTCAAACCATATTTCTGTAATACTGTTAATTTCTTCAGCACAATATTGGCTCTTTTATCCATAAATTTTGTGTTATTTCTTATCCCTGTTGATTTCACTAAATCTGTATCCTAATCAACTAAGTACACTTTAAATATAATACATATTACCTCGTAAATACATAAATAATAGAGTGTAATAGATTCTACTTTTCTATTTTATAAAATTATTCTTCAAATATATAATTTAGAAATTACATTAATGGCTTATTCGTTTAAATCTATTATTAATAATTTGAACCTATAGTGTAATATTTAATATCCTCGTAAAAAACTCACAAACAGGTGGTCTTAACTCATAACATTTTGAACTAAACTAACTACAAAGCTGAGAATCTGATTTACAAATTGTATTGTACCATAATTCAACGCTGTAAATTATCCACATATGTGAAACTATATCATTTATCAAAGATCAATAAGTTTTAATAAACATATTGTTTACATTATTATTTTATTATAAATTACTAATAACTAATTTTGTTGATTTATATAAAATAAAATTTCATTTTATAACAATAAATTTTATTTTGAATATTACGTTTTAATATTTTAATATCATTTATTATTTATGAATGTAGAAGAATAAATTTTCGATCTTTTATGAAATTTTTACGTTATTTTTATAATTAGTTACAAAGTGATAAAGATTTTTTAGTATTTTTTAATATTTTATTATGCAGAATTTTACATTTATTATTATTATTCCAATATACTATACTTATATTTTAAGAGTAAAAACGAATAAAATGTTATATTTTAATGGTATTGATAACAAAATATTTTTTTACGTCTTTTTTAAAGGCACAGTTTAAAGAAAATACCCGTTTAAATTTTTAAATAGCATTTTAATTTAAATTGAATTTAAAAAATATTTAATTTGTAAAAATTACTTTTAACCTATATAAAAAGGAATCTTATATTTTATCCTAAATATATTAGTTTTTTGTATATTTTATATTATATAATATTTTATGTTAGTTATCTTTATGATAATTTACTAATTACATAATAAGGTGATTAAATAATTGAATGACATCCGTCTATTTTTAAACATACTCAATGCATAATTTTTTATTAATATACTTTTTTATAATTATAATTACTTATTAAATGATTAATGCGTTTTATTGTGATTATTTGTTTTCGAATTATATAATTCATAGACAGTAACTTTCGTGAATCAAGTTATAGTTAATCAAAAAAGAATTTCTATCCAAAAAGATTGGTAACCTTTTGAAAATCTAATAACTTTTATCTAAATCTTAAAAATATTTTAAATATTAATTACACTATAATTGTAATAAGAATAGGAGATCCTTATTTCTATCCTCAAATAAAAATAAAATTGATTATTATTACTACATAATAATATAATGTAATATACAAATATTATATTCTTCAAAAATAAGTTAATAGTATAAAATATTTTAATAAGCATAGCATCTTATACTAAATATACAATCTTTAATTTCTTGTTATTAAACGGAATTTTTATAAATTTTAGATAAATATTCGTCAATAAAAATTATCCAAATAAAATTACGTTTTAATGAATTAAATATAGATTATCAATATATCAGCAAATAAATTTAAAAAAAAGATTTTGTTTATATCTATGCTATATCATATATTGTGTCTGTAATATTATATTTATTTAAAATATTATTTTAATTTTATTTCGTACATTTCTCATTGGAAACTTATTGAAATAAAGTAAAATATTAGAAAAAAATAAAAAATTAAATTGTATATATATGCTCAATGTATATTTATATCATATTTATCTCAATATTTAAAAAGAAAACAATAAATTTATATTTTATTTTTTTGACCGTTATACGTATTTTATTACAAGTTATCTAATATCTGATATTTTACTTTGTCTTTATCACTACTCTAGTAACCTTTATTATAAACTTATTTAACATATCAAAACCCGGTTTTTTACTATATTTCTAGCAGTTCATTAATCTTACTTAAAATATATATATTTATAAAACACTAATGATGCAATATTTTAAAACTAATTATGTTTTAGTATGAATGAAAAAGGGAAAGTGCAATAATTTTACTTTTTCATAATTTTGAAACTTTAAAAAACTGATAGTGTCCATTACCCCAAGTAAAGTATACTTTTGAAATCTAGGTTCTATATTATAATACAAAACAGAATACTTAAAATAAAATTTTTGTCACATTCAAAGAATAAAAATCAGAAATTGAAATTAAATTTATAAAATATCCTTATTAACACATGTGTATATGCTAATAATCGCATTAAAATAAAACTGGATCTTAGTCATTTTCATTAATTGAGTTTATAATACTTAATTCAAATATTTATGTATATATATAATAATATTTTATATATACATATTTTTTATTTATACATGTTTATATATGTATATTATATTATTATATGTCATATTACAGTGCTATATACATATATATGTAAAAGTTGAGTTTTATTTTATTGACTAATTATACATTATTTAATGATGTTGATAATGTACTTTTTTATTTCAAGATAATTTGATTAAGTTTTTTAAAAATAATTAAACATTTTTTTATTACACTATAATTTTGTCAGAATGTATAAATTAGATAATATTTTATATAGAACCATCTATTGTAAATTTATTTCAGTATTTTTCAACACTATATAATACATATGCAGATTAAAATCTAATTACAATAAAAATGATTGAAGTTACAAACATTTGCTTTTGCACTTAACTGGTTTTTCAAAACAATAGACTAATCAACATTGTAATAATATCAAACAGTGCCATATTCATGGATTATATTATTGTAATATGTTAATACCGAACAATATCCTTGAAGCACTTGTAATTTCAGACAACTTTAACGAGGCAATTCGAATATATGTATATATATATATATATATATATATTATATATATATATATATATTAATATGATTCGTGTGACATTACGATTACAACATGTACTCTAGTATTAATTTGAGACAGAAGAATAAATCTTCAACTTAGATATTTGAACATGAAAGAAAGAAGAAGAACGAACGCATGTCTCGACTACGACTGGGGGGGGGGTCCAGGATTAGGCGTACAACCAATCATCGTGCGTGACTATACATTCGAAGTAGTTACTCAAACAGAGGGGTATTCTAACTTAGTTGGTGTATAATAAATGCATTTCATATTTTAATTTGAGTTCATATTCATATGGATTTTTATATATGGATTGCAGTATCTTATCAAGTTAATCTCACTGAAACTGTATAAATATATGTGTGTATTGGTGCAGGTGTATTCACAATTGACATAGAAAGTAGTATACTTCACTAATATGATTAGTAATGTATAAAAAGCGAACATTTTTGCTGTATTAAAGACTATAGAGGTATATTTAAAAAATCATCTTTTACCTCAAATTATTAAAAGATAATTTTTATTGTGTTATATTATATGTATATAATTTATTATAGCAAATATAGATCGCAAAAATGGTAGAATTTGTTAAGACTTTAGATTTTAATCAAGAAAATAATAAATAAATTTTGCATTTACAATTATTTGTACTTTTATTAAAGAAATACAATAGTTCTTCTTTTAATAAGTTTATTTCATTGAATTAAAATTAAATTATACAATTGAAAAGTCTCAATTAAATAAGGTACTTATTATTTTAGATTTACACATCTCAATTAGAAATTTGTAGTAAATCCACTTTTGAATAACACATGAGAATTTTTAAATAAAATACACATCTTTTTTAATATAAATTTCTAAACGTTTAATGCGTAATATTATTTAATTTTATTTAAAAAATATTTAATCATTTATATGAGATAATTTGTTTAGATACATGGATAAAACTTTCACCTTATAAAATAATTAATGTACCGTTAAATATAACAAAATTACTGATACATATATTCTATTGTTTTTAATAAGATGACAGATATATAAGATATTAAATTAAAAAATTTGTTATTGTATATTTTATATTAATAATAGATTTATAGAATATTTCATGATTTCTTGAGTCTTATAATTATTTTTATATTATTTAATGAAATATCAGAAAAAGAAAAAAGAGAGATTGAAATAAAGTGATGTATAAGACAAACGTTGAGAAAAAAGAGCAAAGACTATGTGATACATACAAAAATTATTTTTAATACGAATTTTCATAAAATTTTTATTTTTAATTAGAACAGCTCAAATTTTTTTGTAATTTAAATTTATTTATTTTTTAACGATTTAACATTATTTTAATGCAGATAAATTATAGGCATGAAGGTTGAAAAGTTTATAAATATATTTGTTATATTATAAATCTAAATATCTTTTGATTAATATAGTTATAATTTATATAATGAAGTTTAGTATTATGTATTGTTTAATTAACCTTAATTAATACACGTAAATAATTTTATAAATAAGAATAAATTATTTTTCAAAAAATTTTAAATACATAGTTTCTCAAATTACGTGTTTTTTGCATGTTTTTGCACTACTGAATTAGAAAAGCAACTGTGTAGTGAAACAAATTTTGTTAGAAAAATTAAAGTTAATTTAATTAAATTAATTAAAGTTAAAATTAAATTAATATAAATTCTGCAACTGATGCTGTATATAAACTTAGAACTATTAAAAATAGTAATCGCGATGGTACTGAATAGTTCAGTTGACTAAGTAAATAAACTTGTATTAGTCACTAATATTTATTATTACATTAATTCATAATTCAACATTTAATAGCACACAATTTTCAAACTTAATTTTAAATAATAAAATTTCATTACTTACACTTCTTTTAACGACATTGCTATAACCTATTTTAACTATAAAAATCGAAAACTCAAATAAAGAGAATAAAACGTATTTTAAATAGTAATATTTCATATGTTCAATCAAATTTATATAATGAAGTATCATAGAGAATCAATCTATCAATTGGGAATTAATTTATGTATACAGGAAAGAAAAAGTCGAAGGTATCTTGTGAATCTAATTAGACTGCTTTTTAGTAATCTTTGTAAAAACTATTATTATTTGAGACACTTCGAGTGATGCTGGGTAAAAGGTCTACAAAGGCGCGTGACCGAAAGATAATAGAATAGTTCTGTATCATATTCTACTATCTACAGTATAAATTGTAAAACCATTCTTGAAAAATAAAAAAAAATTAAAAGTGCTGCTAATATTTTCAGAAAGTGGTGGTGGTTGGTCAACTGTTGTCAAATGAAAGGAGTAAAGGATCTACTTAACCTATTATGGCAGATAATGTAAAAAAAAAGATCTCTTGAGCATATCTATGCTATCCATCTATTCCGAGAAATTTATCTATACGCATATAATATGATAAAAAATTTTTCTTAACAGGGTGAAAGGAAATTCGCACTATAAAGTATAAATTTCTTGTACTCTTGCTGAGCGTCACCATGGCTTATTATAAATATTATAATCATATTATAAATAGTTAAAAAATTAAGAATAAGAAGTAATTAAAATTATAAAAGTAGGACCAAGTTAATTCTATACCATTCAGCAAAAGATAAATTATGACCAACTATTAAATTCGGTTTTTCCTTACAACGAAGATTTAAATAACTGAAAAAGAAGTAACAGTGATTAATTTCACTAATACAAAAATTATAAACAAACAAAAGAAATCCCTACACTAGGTCCTTAAATTTTTTTTAAATAAAATTCAAGACTTCTTTACTGTTACTTGTTACTTTAAGTACTAAGATCTTGGTCATATAACCAAGTATTGCAAGTGAGAAATTTTTATTTTGTACTTTTTGTATCAAGAGTAAACTGAGAGCTCGGAATTATTCTGATTAGCAGATAGGTATATATATAGATGATAGGTATGTTTATTGAGCAATATAATAATTGTTATAATACATTAAATTTTCTCTTATACCTTCTCATCTTACAAACACTTTCAAAATTTTTATTTTTACATTTTTATTTCAACTTAAAATTACGCGTGAATTTATTATATAATAATAATATTATAACTTTTATTGAATAATAACTGTTATAATATAATATCAAGTTTTTTCTCTTTAATCTAGTTTACAAATGATTACATAATTATTTAAAAATAATATTACATTAATATTTAGGTCTATAAATAATCATTATGTGCTCATTATCGTAAAACAAAATTATTAAATATTTAATTAATTTACACTATAATTGATACATAAGGTATCTTGATTATTTAAGGAAAATATTACCGTGTTATTTAAATCTAGTATAATCTTTTGTTCTTCTTCTCCTAAAACCAAAATTTTCAGCCTTTATTTGAATTACACTATAATTGTTTTATCTCACATGTTGTTTTCGCTTTTTTGTTTTGTTCCTCTTCATCATACCCCATCGCGATCTCCTTTATTCCTATTTTTCTCTTTTTATTTAATATTCTACTCTCCTTTACTCTTGAACCTTGTCTGTTCTGCATGACTCTTATCTTTTTCTTTTCTATATAGTAAATCTATTTGTTTCTTTTTTCTTTTAGCGTTACGCATTGCTATTTTTATTCTTCGTTTATGTTCTTCCTGCGTTTATTCCTGTTTATTATATTTCCGTGTTTTATCGCGTTCCCTTCTTCTGTTTCTGTGTAATTTTGTTACTTCCTTCGTTATTTGTCTCCAATTTTTCGTAGTCTTTTTTTCCTTATCCGTCTCCTCCTCTCCGCATGTGTCGTTTGTCTCTCTTTACCTTTTTTTTTCTTAAACCGTTCTCTCTTCTTTTCACTATATACCCACAGTTCCTCCTCTCCGATGATTTTTTTCCCCTAAATAGTGCCAATCGCCTCCAACTTCTCTTAGTTCTCTGCATTTTAATTTTACTGTTCTTCTAATCTCTCTCTTTTTATACGTCGTGGTTTATATAGTAATTAGAGCCCTTGAGTTCTACTTTTTTCAACATAATTTTATTTTTTGATTCTATGTTTTCAATTTCTGCGTCCCACCACCTATGAACACGTCTGTTTCTTGACAACAATTTCTTTATATTTACCTTTACCCTCAATTTATTACTCAACCATTCACTTATTCTTTCTTTTGTAAAACTTTCTTCTTCATTCAAACCTTCGATTATGATGTTCATTTTCTTTTCTCTTTCACGCTCTTCCATCAACCATTTCCATTGTTCTTTACTAATATCTTCTTGTTTATTTCTGATATTTTTTCCATTATCTCTGTTTATTACCTTGTTTTCCTCATTTGTTTTTGTTTTATCCTTGTATCTTTCTATTATTGTTTCTAGTTTTTCAATTTTTTCTCCATATTTACTTAGTTGCTCTTCAAAGATTCTTGTCTTTTCTTTCCATGTCTCCTTCATTTCTCTTAACTTTTTCTCTAACATTTTTATTGTTGTCTCCGTTTTATCATTTTCTGATATCTTTTTTTCACTTATTTTTTGTTCACTGACTTCTAAAAGATTTTTTTTCGGGCGCCCCTAATAGATTTCTGGTTATCAGTTAAGTATTCCTCTATTTTTCACTCTTTTTTTTTAAATTTCTCGCTTTATTCATTTTTTCTTATTTGAAACTTAACTTTTTTCCCACCCTTTTGCTATACGCGTGCTCCGTATTTTTTCTTACTGTTACCACGTGGCTTTCTAACCTCATTATTTGCATGTTTTTATTTATATGTTTTCTACTTACTCGATTATAGCATTTCACATTTGCTCGCTTTTGTTATTCTGTCTAATTTATGCCTTTCCGGTCTTATTAACTCATTTTTTTCTAATTTTACAGTTTCATTTTCTTCTCTGTTTCCAATTTTTCTTTCAATTTTATGATATGCCTTGTGTTTTAAGCGAGCTTTCAAGCAAAACTCTATTCTTATTAGTATATTCTTGAAAATAGATTACTCTACTATTCTAGAATTAACCGACATATGTACATAAAACACATATCCATGGATTCTAATAAATTAAAAACTTAATCTTTAAGTCTTTATAAAAATTTAAAAGACTGCTTTTACTAGATAATTTATTGTGTCGCTCTTTTTAATATAAAATTATCTTTTAACCTTTAAGTTTAAATTATCTTTCTGAATACTTCGACGCCAAAGGAACTTTTCCGAAGTTATATTACGGCGACTGTAAGATAGAAGTACCCTTTTCACTAAGAGTGAATATTTGTATAAATAATGCAGAAAATAATGTATAATATAATTCATAAAAAATAGAAATTTTAATGTTTCTGTTGTTACTAAATTAAATTATTAAATTAAAGGGATAAAACCCACTTCCGTTGAATGGGAAAGATATCAGAATCTTCTGGTGATAGTGCATATATTCGCAAAATTGACGTGCATTTTTTTATACAGGTGTCCGAAATGAAGGGGCACAAGTTATTGAAGAATCTTCAAATAAAACTTTAGAAATCCTCAAAAGATCAAGAATCAGCCTTCATATCTCATCGGTTTATCATCTTCTCCTAGAACAAAATAATTAAGCATCTTCATTTCAATTTCTTCATCTTAATTTCAATTACATGAAGGAATGTTCGAGTTGAACGGATGAGCACAGCCCCTGCATCTGTGATACATTTGCATGTATTGTACTGATGAATAAGTACAATTACGACATCTAAACTAATAAAACTTACTTATTTAATTGAATACATCATCGCAAACACATATCGAATTCGAAGAAAGTTTAAGGAATGAGATAACATCACTAGCAGAACGTGATAGAAACCACGGTAGAAATTAATAGTCCGACTCCTGGAACTATAACACATTGATTATTAATTATGAAAAAATAGGTCTGAAAGAAGAACTCAAATTGCTGACTCAGCTTTAATGGCTATAATAATTGGATCGTGGAAAGTTATACAATACAATTTAAAAAAAATGTTCTTACATTTGTATTGTGCAATAATTTGCGTAAATATGCATATATACAGTTATAGTTATAATTATGTGTATAATCTGGTGTATGTGACTTAGAAGTGCATCATTTGTCTAACAGTGTGAAGTAAATGAAAAATGGTTTTTTTTAATGAATTGTTTGATAAGTATTGGATGACAAACGCTTAGTTTAAAAAGTCGTTATAAAATATAAATTATCAAATTACTATTAATCATATTTCAATTATTAAAACGTTATACAACATTATTTCTGTAAATTAAAAGTGAAATTATATAACTGAAAATTTATTATCTACAGAAATATTAATATTTATTACAAAAAATAGAATTTTTAGATAGAAAAAAAGACTATTAAACATAACAATAATTTCTGTAAATACTATTTCTTTATTCACTACTATCATAATGATAAATTATCTACAAAATATTTATAAATAGATGTTGTAGTTAAATTCATTGAATTTAATATATTTTATTGTATAATATAAAATAATAATTTATATTTTATTAAATTCTAAATTTTTACATACATAAAATGCTCGTGACTCTTATTTACACTATGATATTAAGTAAAAGTTGTGAAAACTTACAAAAAGTTAAGGTATAATTTACAAGAAAAACTGAACTAAGTTATACTAGGTTATACTATATGGATAAGTATATTTAAAAGTATATTAATATATTTATTGAAAATATACAAATAAATATATTAAAAATATGGACTTTAAAGATTTTGCTTTATTTTGGTATAAAAGATATAAATCAATATACAATTTAAATAAGTAATTTTATTTGTGTAAACCAATTCATATGGCAAATTGTACTGATTAAATATAATTTTTTAGGCCAATCATGAAATATTAAATTTTATGTTAAAAGGAAGTTACAAGTTGAACTACTAACAAGCCTAGTGCAATAAATTAGACATTTTAAAGTGATTAGATAAAATCCATTGTTTTTTTAATTGATCTAATTATATAATCGTAAACTTAACTATTAATATTTATTATGTTACCATAAGAGCATTTGGGAGTTTCTACATATACTAGAAACATGAACCAACAATAGAAATAAAATTATATTTAGAATACTAAATTATCTTAAAGTCAAAATGTTACAACGATCTATCATTCATTTTTACTGTTTTTATTCTACCCTATATCAAAACATACAAGCTAATGCTTATATATATAATAACTTATATAACGTAACTCTAACCCGAAGAAAAGGTTACGTTACTTGAATATTTGATATATTAAAATAATTTTTCATTAACAATTCTTCAACATAATCATATATTATACATAATAATCTTATTGAAATAATAATTAATTTATAACCGATATATTTTACACTTTAAAAATTCATTTCTCTATAAAATGTAGATATTATTTCAGTTATTATTTAAGGTATTCTTATTTAAGAGCTAAGATTAAAATATAGGAATTGATCGAATAAATACATTTAATCTTAAATACAACACAAGCATAATAGTTATTTAAAAAAAAATTAGAACTTTTATGTTTTACTAATATAAATATTTATTTTGAATAACAATACCTTTTTACAGAATTTTTTATTATTAATTTTTTCCATAAAAGTATTTATAAATACGGTAATACATACACACGCATATTTACGTGCGTATCCTATGCTTGATAAAGTTTTCAAAATTAAAATTAAAAATCAAATTAAAATTGTGAAATTATTATAACTATAATTTGAAATATTAATAAAAAAATATGACATTATTTAATACTTGCAAATCATCATATAAATGTTTTCCATTGTGCTTTATAATTAAAAAATATAATAAGATATGCAATATTATAACTTTCTAGCATAAATATTTCTATTAATAATAATACAAAAATTAATAATGTTAAAATTAACTATTTAAAGTAAGTGATAATAAATATTTAGTATTTACTAATCACTCAGAAATAATAGATTCTAAGATAGAAAAATTTAATGAATAACATTTTATTTGTATGAATTTTTTCAAGTAATCCATAAATTATCAAATATAAAAAATTTGTATTTACATTTTAAACATAAAACATTTAAAAGTATATATTTAAAATTGAGATCTAAAAACTAATATAATAATATTGAAATAATTGGCCACATTTGAATTTTATAATTAAAATTTATAATATAAATGTAATATAATATATTTTTATAGGTATATTATTATCGATAAAAGATTAGTGATATTCTCAATATTTTTTAATGATATATTTTTATAGCGTCAATAATAATGTATAAATAATTTACTTGAATCAAATTATTTTGTTTTGTATGTATTACTAAAAATAAATTTTCTATTCAATAGTAATAGCATTATTTTTATTAGAAAGTTATACATACGTCAAATTTCGAATTATTCTTTTGACCAGACTATTTGTATAGTCGAAAGTGTAAATAAAAAAATTCTATACTTTTTGTTTGGTAAATAATGCATTTACAAAAATAAGACATAATAGACATGTAGAGAAAAAATAAGATAGGCAGTAATAAAATTAAAATAAAATAAGAGAGATAGAGAGAAGATGTATAAAAAAGATTAAAAATTAATGAAGTTCATTTCTGTGCTTATGACAACATGAAAAAAGTGTCATAAGACACTAAGAGAAAAAAAATAGGAAATACTAGAAAAACTCGATAAAACTAAAGAGAAGTCATAATGAAATGAAAAAGTTAGGCTATTCACTATATCCTTTTTTACTTTGTTCTTTTCCTTGCGTATTACTTCTTGACTTTCATTTTCTACTATCACTTTTTCACCTTAGTGTCAATTGTATTCCACCATATCATTTATTTTTCTTTGCCCTATCTTATTATTTTTTTTTTTAATTTGCGATCATCAATCTTAGGCATTCTGCATATCAAATTTCGATTTCTTAAATAAACAATTACGAGATTAAAAATAAAGAATATGTGTCAAATACGTATGTTGTTAATGATACACATGAAAATATAATAGAATATAATGTAATGTATTCTAAGATATTTCAATCAATTTAGATAACTCTAATAATAATTAAAAAAACTCACGAATAATATGTACAAAATATTATATACTGCTTTATAATAGGTATGCAATCTACTATGTATAAAAGATGGTTCATTTGATATAAATATAAATACAACGTTCTGTTGTAAAACTTTACATTTTAATCGTTGATTCTTTATTGATATCAAACAAATTTAATATGTGCGTGTGTGTTTTTGTAAATTGTTTGTGTAAATTAAAGTAAATACTAGTGCAACAAAAATTAGAATTTGACTATTAATTTTTTTTTTCTAGTCAAATAAAATGTCATCAACAACAAAAGCAAAGAAAAGCAATCAACTCGAAAATTCAATCTAAAGATATTTAAACCAACTAAATGGTCTACAAAAAACGTAACAAAGAATAACATATTCGATTCTCTCTTTTCATGAAACGTTTCAGCCCACACGAGTGTAACACCGTTGATTAAATATCATTTATTAGTCCTAGCGCAAATTTAAGTCGATATTTTGAATATCCTTCTTCTCTCACGGAAGCTTGAAGCGCAATGTTAAAACACGATTTCTTTACCTTATTTTTATTTTTTGTCTCTCTATTTGTTTTTGTTTTTACAAATTTAATTGTTAACAGTTAGCAAAGAAACTAGTTACCCAAATTTTGTGAAGTCATTCCCAGTTGACAAGTCAACATTGTATACGAAGTAATCGATCTTCATCTAGTTTAAGATTCTTATGCACTGCTAAAGCATTGTAAAGCAAATGCTGAATATATATTTATTTGTATATTATTGTGCTTTAATATATCTTTTCTTCTATTTATGTAAATAATAAAATACATTACGTCTTTATGTTATTAGAGTTATGGAAAAAATGAGATATATTAATGAAATTATACTTTTCTCAATCTTTAAATTCATAATATCGTTTTTTAAATTGGAGTGATAATCCAGAGCTTGAATAGGATACGTCA
The DNA here is from genome assembly GCA_018907185.1 of Platyscapa corneri. Lineage (NCBI taxonomy): Eukaryota > Metazoa > Arthropoda > Insecta > Hymenoptera > Agaonidae > Platyscapa > Platyscapa corneri. The sequence goes on from JACCHW010000121.1 coordinate 328,941, forward strand.
TTGGTAGAAAAAAAGTTGGAAGCAGTGAATAAATAAGTAAAGAATATAGAAAAATAGTAAGAAAAGTCATTATAAAGACAGAAAAAAACAAAGTGAAACAAGTGAGAAAACAGTTCGCAGAAGCTGAAATTTTAATGATGAAGGTAGGTGGTTAGCGTTACTTGGCGAATAGAAAAAAATTATGAAGTTTTGGCACCATCAAAAGTAGGGGTTGTAAAATAAAGGCATTAAGCATTAAGTATCAGAGGCTATAACAGTTTTATAGTATTGTTGTAAGATAGAGTATAGAACAAAACACACAATTCCAAGAGTTTCAAAAGAGAAATGTAACATAGAATATATAAAAAAATTAATAGAAATGACATTCACGATATGTTAAGCAAAGGGAAAATAGAATTTTTTTCCTGTAGAGGTAGATTAGGTAAAATAGAAAAAAATAAAAGGAAAAAAAACAAAGATACAGAAATTATCAAGTAGAAAAAATATTTATACACAAGTGTATGGAAAACTGGTAAACGATAGATTACTGCTGTTGGAAAACAACGCACGAAAAGTGGAAGATAAAATAAGAAACTAGACAGACGAAAATGGAAAACTATCAGAAGAGATGAAGAAAAACATCAATTAGAAGAAGACAGACAATAAAACAATTATGAGATAATAAATGTAACAGAAAAAGAGGATGAAAGCAAAGGAAAATAATTATATGAATAGTGTAGGCGAAAGAAATAGAAAAAAGAGAGAAAAACGTAATTTTTAAAGTAGCAGAAATAATATTCAAAAATGTAAATGAGGTGTAAAAAAATAAGTTATTAGGAGAAGTTAATATAAAGATTAAGTATAACATAAGAAAGAGAGAAAGAGTTTACATACGAGTGAGATACGAGAACCGAGAAAAGCTAGATAATATGTTGAAGAACAAGCATTAACGAATTTACAACATTAAACGACTCAATATTTCTGCGGAGGGAAAACAGAAAGAAAATACAAATTTACAGTAAGAAAGTACAAATTTAGAAAAATAAGAGAAGATGCATGATAACGAGGAAAAAGTTTTAAGAAAATAATTATAAAATACGAAGTCTCAATATATAGTGAAAAATATAGAAATATGTAAAAAGAACCGAAAAATTTCAAAAGCCCAAACATAAAAATATTAAAAAAGATTACATTGATAACATAAAGACTATAGGGTAATCTTGGAAAAAGCAAGAAAGAATTAAACTATTGATTAGTGAATTTTTAAAATTACCTGGAAAGGAAAGATTTAAAAGTAAATATCGGAAAAACAAAAAAAAAATGAAGATACAGAAATCCTTAAATTGTGCATAAAAATAAGGATAGAATACAGAAACATTTTAAAAAGAAATATATAAATGAAAAAAGAAGAAGAAAGATAAAACAAATAAATAAGTAAAATATAATGTGGAGTATCAAGAGTTTTTGGAGAAAAAATATATAGAGGGAAAACAATATAGGAAGAAATAGAATTATAAATAGAAAAGCAACAGTCAGGATGTATAAACTGAAATTTTGCAGAATATGCAGAAGAAATTTAAAAAAACATAAGAGAAAACATTCAAGAAAAAATAAGAATATGAACAAAATACAGGAGAAAAAAATAAAACACGAAATTAAATTATTAACGAGCTTTAAAATGGGTAATAAAACGAAAAACAACAAATATTAATAAAGGAAAGCAAATATAAATTGAATAAAAAGATAAACAAAAGGAAACAATAAAGTACATTATGGAAGAGTCTTATGATTATTATTACATTATTATTTAGTCTTATCAAACATATGGATATTTATACAAGATATACTGGAACAGTGGTAGAAGGAATTGGTATAAAGTGGTAGAAGTGAAACATTTGTATTCGAGTAAGACATTAGCAAAGCAGAAGAAGAAAGAAGAAAATAGATTAATAAATAATATAGATATATTAATATAAGTATAAAATTACATGATATTATATAATATATAAACGTGTAAAAAATAATTTATATTTTTAAAAGTTCAAAAATCTAAATATTAATGTATAAATATATTATTCGTAAATAGATAATAATAATAGATAAAAATAAGAAGTTCTTAATTTATATATAATTTTTTAAAAAATTGAGAAACTCATTAATATTTCTAATAATATGGAAGAAATAAATTTAAATATATGAAATATATTATTCTACATTGTTTATTTATTAATATTATCGAGTCCATTTTTAAATTGATCAATTTATATATATACTATTTATAAAATCAAAGTAAACCTTATCTTTCTGATATTTATATGCATATGTATTAGTATGTACATGTATTGTATAAATTATTATATCTATTTGATTTTAAAAGTAAATTAAATACAAATGTACAAAAAAACCATGCCAAAAAATAATTTTTTCAAAAATTCGTTTTTACACTTACTTTTATTTCCATCACTCTATTACTAATTGTTATCAATTCTACAAATCAAAAAATTAGAAACAAAAAAATTTTACAATATATATTATGTACAATATACACTTCGTAAAAAGACGTGTAGATAACTTTACGCTGAACACGGTTTGTTTTACAAATAGTTTTAACTATTCGGCCACGTGTGACGTCATTCAACATTTTTGCTTTCCGCGGAATAGTTATGGTCGCTGCTACACAAATATTTATTATGTGCAATGTATTTTTTGTATTACAATATTATAACTGCATCTGGACTGCAAATCATCGTTACGTCTATCAGAGAGTCAGTAGTCCACAAGCCGTAAGTACATATACTCGTAGCAGACACGTATCATTTAAAGTTATTTCACATAAAGTAATTTCAATCTGTATTAATAATTCGTGTCGTATAACGTATAATTATTCACTATTAGCACTGAAGCTGTGCATCTGTGTTTTACATATTTGTGTATTGTTTAAATAAATAAAGTGAATTCTTAAATATATGTACGTGGGAGGGTAAAGGCCATCAGGGAGAAGCCGATTTACCAAGCGGCGGGCGAACGCGCCGCTGCACAATAGTGACGAGCAATGGTAGCGCGGGTGACGGTACGCTATAGCTTGGTGACATGCCACCATGGAAGGTGACGCGCCACTATAACTTAGTAATTCGGCGCTGCAATATGGTTACGCGTTGATGCGCTTGAGTGTATTAGTACTATACGGGCCACGCGTTAGAACACATGTATAGTTGTGCTATATATATACATTGTATACAGCTATCTTTTATATATTAAACCCATTATTATCCTTCTAATCGAACACTTATTTATTTAAAATCCGTATCTGAACCTCATCTTCTGTACATATACAAGTGTGTTTTAACCTTTTTATTTACAATACTTTATTTATCTAATAATTAAGTTTTTAGATTACAATATTTTATAATTTTTTATTTATTGAGAATACTGTTCCGTAATATGCATATGTAAATAAATAAATTTAACTTTTAAATTTATTTTAGATAAACATTAATTTAAAATTAATATAAAGAAGATTTTAAAATAATCAAATTTTAATTAAATTATTATAATGTATTGTTGACGATCACTCATATAAATTATATGTGATCTAAAAAGTCTACTGGTTGTAAAATAAATGTAAATTATTTAATATGTAATAAAAATCATATTTATAAAAACCACAAAATAGTTTTATTGTATAGAACTTTCTGATTACGGCAATATATCAACTCCCTTTCTATCAATGTTAAAAGTGACTGTAAGAAATTTATTTATACAACTATGTAAAATGAATTTATATTAAAATAATTCTTTAGAATATATAAATAATAAAAAATTTTTACGTACAATGATGTAAAATAAAATTTATTTTAACTTCTATATATATCTTAACTTCTTTAAATTTGATCGAAGTAATTTAATTCATTCTTATTTTTATGATGTTTCAAACGTTAATTAATTATTACATAATTTCTAAAGTAACGATTAAATTTAAAAATATGATAGCTTTATCGCATTAAATCATAAAAATCAGGATTAATATGGAAAAAAATTATATATAATTTAATATTTCTATTGTGTATAACTGATAACGATGTAAATACTAAAGTAACTATACTATAATTTAAATATCTTTTGCCTATAAAAAAGTATTAATATATAAGTGAAAAGTATGTGCTATATTAATTGTTCAATTCATTTTTAATTTTTATTATTTATAACATTTTGAACTAATACATTTAAAAAAATATAAAATTAACTTTTCATAAGTTGTGTCATAAATAAATTTTAAATATATTTTGTACATAAACTGAATGATAATCTATCGCTTTTTTCTATTTTTAATTTACTTTATTTAATAAAAAATTTGTATACCTCTCTATATTCCAACTAAATGTTTTTTTGTTCTTACATCTTTTGATATGGGAGGTAGAATTAGGTTTCTATACTATTATTTTGTACACTAAGAGTGTGACTATGAGTATACCAAATAAATAATAAAATCTATCATAATAGATTTATGTGCAAAAACTTTGCATATATTTTAATTTGACGAACATTGTAATTATATTTAACACTATATTTGGTTTGTAGCTAGTAAATATATATTGTAGTTTAAAAGTTATTCTAGTTTTACATGAAGCATGCAAACAAGACGAATACGACTATTATGGCTTATTAAAGTGTGTATACGTAGGTATGCTACACGTACTAGCAAGAAAAAACGCGAGCAATTGAAAACCTAAGGTAAAAGTTAGTAGTTTTTACTCCAGCTAAAAATTAGTCTCTTAATGCATTTGGAGATCTTGTATCTCAATGAAGTACAATCAAATCAAATTAAATAGCTTTTGTACCTTCTTGTTCTTAGCTTCTCAAATTTGTATTTTATAAGTACAATCATTTAACTGTATTTCTCTTCTAATCATTCTTTTCTTTCCTCATTTATTATTATTATATATTTTTAATTTTATTTTTTATTTCATAATGATGTGAAACCTTCATCGGTACTTTAGCCACACCAAGCAGAGAAGATTTATTTGTGTAATAAGTTTGCCAATCCCTGTGATCGTTTGATGACTTTTTTTACAGATCGTGTATTAAATTCAACTTTTTATTAAAATTTTATTCGTGAATTCATATATGGACAGTAACAAGATGCACTTTAAAAGATGTAAAGAATAGGAATGAATAAATAATTTATTATATCATTAATATACACTTAATATTTAAATAAATTATACTGTAATATCGACAATATAACAACGTTTTCCTTTACATTTTCATGAATTGCAGATTTAAACTACAACTTCTTATTTTATATCTATAAAAAGATGCACCATCTAAATTTTTCTAAAAATATTTTAAATTTTGAACATGACTAGATTTTTTTCTGTGCATTATTTTTCTTGAAGAGGTATAAATCGTTTAGACATGGGAACTTACTTGTTGACCTTCACTCTCAAATATGTGATAAAAGACATAAAAAAGAATTAAAGTTGATAGTGAAGAAGAATAAAACATTATATAGATTTTTCAATTTCGCAAGTAAGGATAAAAAAACCTTTTTTTACTTTTAAATATTTCATAAAATTGATAAAAATTTCCATTTAAAATTTTTACTCATAAAATAAATTTTAAATAGAATTTTAAATAAATATCTTTTTATTATACACACATATATCTCAAAAATTATATTAAAATATTTGATTTAAAAAATTTTTTTAATATTTTTCAGTAGTTAAATTTAATATTAATTATTGTTAAAGAGTCATATAAAAAAAAATATACACTGTATTACTTAATTATTTAAAAAAATTTTATTCTTATTTTAATTATATACATTTTTAGGAAAGAAATATTAATGGAAGAATTAAAAGTTAATTTTAATTGAATCAATAAGATATTATAAATAAATTATAATCATAATTATTAATTAAAATAATACTGATACTAACTGATTGTTGCAGGTTTTTAAAACTTGTATACATAATCAATAATTACGTTTTAATTATATATTGGCTTAATATATTGGAAACATTTTTTAAAATAAAAATCAACAAAATATTAGTACAAAAATAAGGAAATAAAAAAAATTAATTATAAGTAATAAAATAAAAATATAATATTTTTAATAATATATATACAAAAAACAGATTCGTTGATAATTGATGTAAATGTGAACTCCTAAAATAATCTAATTGTGGGTACACTATTAATATAAATGTAGCTATTTACTTGAAAGTTATTTCTTTTATCAAAAAAAATTTATTTATATTATACATAAGGTATATATTATATTTACAAGTAAAAATTATATTTGGGCAATTTAATATTTTAAAACGTTTCATGAATATTTCTAAATAATTAAAGAAGTTATTATTGTACAAATATTATTTTTCAATAAATAAGCGAGCATTTTTTAATAAATTTAAAAGAAATAACTATGTAAAAATAAACTGTAAAAACTACAGGATCAAATAAACTTTATGTTCATTTGAATATGTATAAAGTTTATTCTAATCTATTTCAAATTTTATTTTATTTTCTATTATTTTATGAAATTTCAAAAAATATTTGCAGATTCTTGTATATTTTCAGTGCTTGAATTTATTTATATTCATATCATTTTAAAGGTATGCTATAATGAAATTTACAAGATACAGTTAATGACTGATATAATATACGCTGACTATATACTCAATGAGTATCAAAATTATTATAAAGTGAATTAACGATTTTCTGAATAATTACGAAATAAGTTATGGCCACAATAACTGTAAAGGCTCGATCTTAATTTAAAATACTCCTATATTTTCATATTTTACCTATAATAAACTTTCATTAAAAAATGAAGCATATACCTAAAAAGGAATATATCTATATTTTTATATTAGATTACAGATTTTAATAAAAAATATATAATTACTTTAAGTAATTTAGTGTAATTCAATGTATGTATGTATGTATGTATGTATGTAAACATAAATATTAAAAATTACAAGTTTATACATGAGAAATTTAAAAATTAAATCGTATTCTTTATTAACCATATGAATGAACCATTGTTATGTAACTGAGTTATTTTGTTATTGATTTTTCCTTATTTCTCTTAACACAAGATACTCTTTGTCTTCCGCGTTTTTCTTTTTTATTATCTTCCTGTTATTCATTCGGTTTACTTTCATATCTTTCTCTTTTTGAAACAATTTTGTATAACTTGCTTCCTTTTCAACGTTCATACTTTTCCGACTACACTTTTCTCTTTCTCCAACAGCAACTGTATGTTTACCAATTCTAAATCATGTTAGAATATTTATATATATATATACATATACTTTTTTGCTCTCTTTCTTTTGTTTTCATAAATATAATTTACGTCCTTTAACGTTTCAAATATTGAATCTGTTCGAAAAAATGTATTCTATGACATGGCTTAATATATGTTTAAAACATTTTTGTAAACTATTTGATAAATTTCTTCTCTTTATTGTTTACACTTTAGAAAATTTCTAAGAAAACTTCTAAGGTTATTTGATTTATATAAATCACAAAATTTTTTATGTCGGACTACAAAATCTAGATAAAGTTATATTAATTATTAATAACGCAATTGCAAATAATTTTTCTATTGTCTTTAATTGTTGATAACTATTTATTGAAAAAAATTTTGCATTTTTTAAAACAATAATTGTTTTAAATAAGCTGATACGTTTGACAAAAATTAGCATATTATATGACGTTATAGTTTGTTTTTATATAATAAAAGAGTATTAAAGTATTAAGTAATACTACAACAATAATATTTAAATAAAATTATTACTTGTATTAAAAAATATTGAATTAAATAATAAAATAATATTAATTTATCACTCATTTTTCGGAATTTTACTGACATTTTACTTCTGTAGTCGATGAAAAACATATGTAACGGCGAAATTTTTCTATATACAAAAATACATTTAACTACAATGCGTAACTATATAACTTTACGTATTAATAAAATCTTTTCATTATATATGAACATATGGTTTAATAAGATCAGTAATAATAAGATCAGTTTTAATTCAGCCACTCAATTTAAGATATAAAATCGAATGAGGTAAGAATTATATAGTTGTTTGCTCTATCGATCCTCACAAGATCATGTGCTAATCTGGTTTGGTCACTTTCATTATATTTAAAAGATTAATGCAAGCTATTGTTATGAATTTATGCATCTAAATTAAAAAAAAAATAGAAAGAGAAATAAACAAGATGAACAGATAATAAAGATTAACAAAACGGAAAGAAAAAATTGTAAGAGATATTTTGCAATGATGTTTCAAATTTACATGGATTATGCAATAGATGAAATTCCATGTGTTATAAATGTATATTATACTTTTTAACTTGCAGATTTTTATATAGACACTCTCCTCATACATACACACACACACATACACACACAATTAACAGACATATTTATAAGCAAAAAAAAAGATAATTAAAATGGATTTTTCTATAAATTCTCGAAATAAATATACGAAGATTCTAGGATCCGTTTTATTTTTATTTTTTACTTATACATTTTTTTTTATTCAATATGTGCATTATTTATCGTACTTCTTTGATCACTTTTTACATAAAAAATTATAAATTTATATTATCGAGTAAGAATTTTTCTACTTAAATTTAATAGCATGTAATATTTCATCTACAGTATGAATTAAAAGTTCACAATAAATAACTTTATGTTATTATGTTATATCATCAAACAATAATATTATTATTAATTAATACATATTAAATACATACTATAATAAGTATAAGTGTACAATAATGTGTGTTGACAGTCTCATTTACTATACTAATATGAAAAATATAATTTACTTTAATTTAATTAGGTGCGCTAATTTTCGATTACTTTTATCTGAAAATAAACGAGTTATAGAGCGATATGTGGTAGTTGTCTCATGATAAATTTCCGTTTGTCTGAGCTGTGCTATTTTCAGAACCTTAAAAAACGAAACTCATACAAGACTATTATATTTTTCTCATAGGAAAAATAATTATTGATTATTATAAGTTAATATATCTATTCTAGATTTTATAAATTCAATGCTTTTATTATGTATTTATAGTTTATTATCAATTTATTAAGAATTTTAAATAATATTTTAAAATGAAAATGTAAATAAAAAATATATGTTATCTCAAAATATTTATTTTTTATAATGAAGTAATAAATAAATAATTTGTTGACTTTTCCCGGTTGTCGATGACTGGTGGTTGGCACACGAAAAATTAGAAAATTCACTTCGCGCTCAATAGTATAGTTTTTCATTGAACAATATAATAAATTTTTATAATATAACACATCACAATATTCTTTGATACCTTTTTTATTCATACATTTTCATGAATTGTTTTTGTCCTCTTTTGCTTATAATTTGATCACTTTTTACATCTTTTTCTTATTTACTAACAATTTTAATCATTAATATGCGTTTTCTCCTAATACTACTTAATATTATACTTAATATTCCCTATTGTATTATAATTTTACGCTTAGTAATAGTAGGCTTCATTGAACAATATAATTTTTACATTGTTATTAAACTTTACTTATTTCGTTTGTAAATTTGATTATAAAAAATTTGTGTTCATATGAAATCTTACATATTTAATTTCACAATATATTATGTACTATTTATTTAAAATTTTTATAATTTTCATATGATAAACTTATTATCTTAACAGTTATTTAATCTTGATTATAATTCTTATATTTATATATTTTCTAAGTATTTCATTTCAATATCATTTTATGTATCATGTACATACAATTTCTAAATATTTTTTACATTATATTTTGTATATTTATACTATATTTAATGTTTATATAAAATTCTTATGATTATATTTATTTTTTAATTGTATATTATATTCTAACATGTTATAAATATTTGATAATTTTATTACATAAACTAGTTAGTTACATACTTTTTTTATATATTACATGTTATATCATTTTATGAAGTTGACTATATAGTTTTTGTTTGAATTTTAATTCTAATTTATGTACTTCCATTGCAGATTATATACTATTTGATTAATCTTTAACACGTATTTCATATTCTATTTATATTTTTTAACGCATTTTTATGTATTCCCTTTTTATATTATCTTTTACATTATATTTTGATTCTGACATTTACCTTTTTTTCTAGTTACAACTGCTTTATTATTATTTTATCTATTATGCGTGTAAGTTTCTTATACTATTTCACAATATAACTTGTTTCTTTAAATTATAATTATTATTTGAATATAAAACCATCTAAATTCTATGTACATTTATTTATATTTAAACTTGCACTGCTTTTATATCACATCGACTTTCACTCTTATTGTTCATACGAGATATGATTTCACACCTTTATTCTCTCTGTTCTTCATTTTCCCTTGTATTCTCTCTCTTCCACTGTGTTTTGTAAAGCATACTTATGCTCTTTTATTTTCTATCGTGTAGTTTATTCAGTTGTTTGTATTAACTTATAATTCATTACACTCTTAAAATACGTGCTTTAATATTTCTTTCTTTTCGTTACATAATCTATACTTTTTTTCTTCCTCCGTCAGCCATTATCGGTTTACTCTGTTTTTTTCCCTTTTTAAATCTTGCTAAAAATTTTTATCAATTCTTTTATCCCCTCCTTTTTTCATATATACATTCCTTAACCTTTATATTTTCTAATACTATCTGCTTCAATTCCTCTGTATATTTTGATTTTTCAACACGATTAATCCATAGCAGCATTTGTTGTCATATTTTTATGTTTTTTACTTCATTCCATAACTTATCAATGTTCTTTGCTTTTGTCAACTAAACGCTCCAATACCATCCTTAATCTTGTCATAATAGCATTATTTCTACCATACAACTTTTTCTTTTCTTTGAATCTACTATTCTCTAGTAATCTATCTTTTTCTATTCTTCTTTTTACGTACTCTTTAGAAGTTTCCACCCCTTCACTAGTTAAAATTTTATTTTCGAACGTAGTTGCTTTTTTGGATGTTTTTATTTCGTCCATGTATCTTTTTGTTACCATCATTAAAACGCTGTCTGGAGTATTTCTATCTAAGTCTAAACACCATTTAATAAATTTTCTTTGTATTTTTTCATTATTTTCACACCCTTTCCAACTTCATATAACATTACAATTTCAATCAATTCAAATAACATCACATTAAGATTTAAGTCTTCTTTAAAAAAGTTTTCAGAAATACTCCAGACTTGGCCTAAGATTAAATTTACTTTTTTTGCAATAATTTTTTTGTGATAATCGTTTCTGTTGTTTTGTGCGGTTGAATACCCTGGGTCTAAAAACTATTTCACTATTTCTATGATGCTATTGTCTCATCTGAATACAATTTTTTTCTGCGTTCACCCGTCTTTCTTCACGCGCAATATATTGAGAAACGATTAAACGGCTATTCGGATTTCGAGAAGAACATCAGCAGATTAGAGTATACAACCGCGGAAAAAAATTATTACGAGAGCAGAAGCTCCTCGGCGATACGCGGAGCCACATTGAAGCATTAGTACAATGCAAGGGTTAGAAAAGAAATTAAGAATTATTAATTTCAATAGTTTTATTAATTATAAATCTTGATAATAGACGAAACATTCAAATCAGACATATGAAATTATTATAAATTGTGTAAAATTTATTTTAAAAGTAAGACTAGTGCAGTTAAAACGCGACTACTTATTTATTAAATTAAAGTAATATTAATCGTTATTCTACGATCAATTTTACCATAATTTTAAGCTTATGCATATTAATTTTTAGTTAAATCAAAATAAATTATATTAAAAATTATACATAAACATATTTTTAGATTAAATCAATATAATAACTATTTTTATTTCTAAAATGATCATGATATTTTCTCTGTCATAGTAAATAATTTAATAGTTACAACATATATTGTTGACAAATTGATATTTATCTATTTTAATATCTTTTTGTTGGTCTTGTATAAAAAATCTTTGTAAGCATAGCATTCAATTTTATTATCGATAAAATTAAAATTAATAAAAGTAAATCTATATATAATAAGTATAAGTAAATATAAATAATAACTAAATAATAAGTATATCAACTATATTATTTAATTTGTCTATTTATTTTTATAAAATATATTAAGTCAAATCATCATTAATAATTTTATTTCTTGATTTTAAGATGTGATATAATAAACAATCGAAAAATATATTTATAATTTAGTTACAGTTGAATAAAATTAAAAAATTCTTTTAGAATTTAAAAAGTATGGCGTATTAATAAATTTTTCGCTAAATTTAATGATTTCAATTTCCATTAAATTTATTGTTCAAATAATTTTATTCGTAAGTTTTGAATAAATAAACTTATACTTCAGAATTTTATTTATTTTTCGACTAATAAAATATTATGATATTTGTTAATAAATATGTTTAATTAAGAATTATTATTAAGTTACTATGTAATTGACTCGAAAACATTATGTTTTAATTATTTGTACTGTGTGGTAATAATTAAATATTAAAAAGGTAAATAACGCTCAATTAAAAAAATTACTTATAAAAATATCCGAAATTCAATAACCACTTAATAATTCAATTATACAATATAAAATAATATTAATTTTTTTTTTACAATCAACTTTTGCTTATTTTCTTCTATGAAGTTTATTTTTTTATAAAATATTTTATCATTTACGAATTATACTATTTGGATAAAAAAAAATAAGCCGTTGGCATATGCAAATTCGACAAATTGTAGTTTTATATTTCAAAGCTCTAGGGAAAAATATACGTAGAATTCAATATTCTTGAAACGCATCAACAATTTGACGCATTACGTAATTACTGTTCTTAAAAGTATAGATGTACCTTCTACAGTAAATAATTACTATAATGATAATATATATATCAAGATTTTAATTTTTAGTTTTAATCTTAAGATATAATAAGCTTTGGTGATCATTGTCTTTTATTCAAATATTTTCTTTTGTTCAAGCATCTTATACAAAAGTATGTAAAATCGCGATTGTGTTGTCAAAGTAGGCTATTTTCATTATTTCTTCATTTAACTCAAGTATAAATTGCTAAATATTATGTGCTAGCTATGTCCATTTAATAATGTATTAAAATAATTAAATATTAATTAAATAATAAATTAAATACTTTAACATTATACATTTCATGAATCAGAGCATTTAATTTTTATCTTTATAAACATAAAAAAATAAATAGAAGAAGAAATATAAGAAAAAATCTAGATACAAATATTACAAAGGAAGAGCAGTATACCCTTTTTCAATATATATGACGAAAAGATGGCAGAGGAAAAAGAGAGCAAAGAGGCAGATTTGTATAAGGATGCTGAAAAGGAAGAAGATATTATAGAAGAGGTTGAAATGGAAGACATGACCAAAGTATTGAATAAAATGAAATGGAGAAACAGCCTGGAAGAGAACGAAATAACAAACGAAATGTTATGGAAGTATGGAATTAACAAAGGTATTATATGCATGAAGTAAATAGTGAAGGGTCTCATGAATGGATTAAGTATGCCACAAGAGATCAGTTAAAAATGAAAAAAGGAGAGGTATTTGTTTATTCTACAGGTTTTAAACCAGCTTTTGACGCTATAAAAAGAAAGAAAATATGGATAAAAATGAAACAAGCCGATATTAAAAAATACTGAATACATTGTACAAAAGAAATATACAAAGAATAAAGGAATAAAATCATAATTAATAATGAAATAATGAGAGAAATGGAAACATAATACAGGGATGTCCTCTGAGCATAAACCTTTTAAATATAAGGATTACAGACTTACAGGAAGAGCTAAAAACAGCAAGAATTTCAGGAATCCAAATTGACAATATAAGAATAAGATCTATGACGTATACTGATATATGGTAATAATCGCCAAAAGTGAAGTGGAACTTAGAGAAAAACTAAGTATATTTAGAGATTAACTAGAGACAAAAATACTGAAACTAAACACTGACAAGAGAAAAATAATGGACTTTAGAAAAATAGAGTACAAAAAAAAATATTTTTTCTATGGAAGGAAAAGAAAATAGAAATAATCAACGAGTTTACCTATTTTGAATATAAATTTAAAGAAGACAATAATAATAACTACATACTTACTTATATATAAAATACTACAAACTTACATAAAAAACTTTTAACCAAAAGAGCAAATTTAACGCTAGAAAAAGTATGGAATATTACAGAAAGGCTGTTTAAGGAAAATTATAGAATTAAAATGAAATTATTTGATACCTTCGTAGAAAATGTACTATATGGTGCAAAAATTTGATCGAGTAAAACCGACGAAGACATAGAAAGATTTAGAAAATGGAGCCTAGGCCTTGAAATAAATACACATGACAACTTTATAATATTATAGATAAGGAAGAATACGAGTTAAAAGAAGAGCAATATTTGAAAATATTAAACATCGAAGTGGTATAAACGACAAAAGAATGTGCAAAAACAATGATAGAAGAAGGCAAAAATGGAACAAAAAATTACACAATAAAAAGAATAAGTTTCTGGCATAGCATTAGATGGTCATAATGCATGTGGAAAGCAAAGGTAAAAATGGAGATATAGGTAAAAATAAAAATATATTAGATTATATTCAATTTGTTCATAAAATTTCTCCTACTGTCTTTCTCTTTCCCTCTCGCTCTCTCTCTCTCTCTCTCTCTCTCTCTCTCTCTCTATCTATCTTTTTATATATCTCTATCTTTCTGTCTTTTTTCTCTATCGCTGTATATTCGGTTTTTCTTTTTTTCTATTTCTTCTCATAGTAACTTTTCACATATTATCCATATGTATATTAATTGTATATTTTACCATTAATTTTGATGAAAATTAATCTTTTATATATTACCTTTCATATTTCTAAAGGATACATAATAAATTATATTAAGGATACTTAACTATGTTAATTAAAATTTATTGGATGATAAACAATGTTATTTAATAATTTAATTTAATATGCTGTATTATATTAAATCAAATTTTATAAATTATTATATCAAACAAAAATAGATAGTTTCGTCAAATTATTTTATAATTCATTATATTATTAGTACATTAATTAAAATTTGTAATTAAAAGTTTCATTTTTTTACAAAGTTAAGCAAATAAAGTTTTATATTATTTATTATAAAAATAAGTTACAATTGATCTGAGTCATATTTCTATAAGATTGCTTGAATTATATTAATCCTTGCATTAAAAAAGTATTATAAAAATATAACAAAAAACTATATCTTTTACTACGTTATTCCTAAAAAATGAAAACACGAACGGAAATGATTATTTTTTAGTATTCTACACCAGTAATTACAAAAAAACAAGAAAAATTTTACTTAATTGAAACAGATTATACTTTCATTTTAGTAATTAATCAATAAATTTTGTTTAAGACAAAAATAAAAACATTAGTCAAATACTGGTGTATATATCTATAATTTATAGAATTAATAAAAATATTTAAAAATTTTTTACAGAATTATCTTAATAACATTTAATGAGAATTGAAAAATTTAAATAATTCATAATTTAGTAATTTTATTCTGTAGGAAATATTAAAAACTATATAATCTAAACGATATTATATAGAATTAAATATTAAACATACAATACACTGTAGAAAGTAAGTGCAATTTTTAAAATAAAAAACTGTATTTTTTCATTTAGTTTCTTTTTCATTGTTTTTTTTATTTTTCATTAGTTATGTTCAATTATTCGCTCTTTTTTTTTAATTTTTTTATTTTTTTGACTTTCTCTATTTCTCTTGTTGTTTCTTTCTTTCGCTTTTATACTCTTTACTTTAAAAATTCTTGCGCTCTTCGCTTATTTCAGTTATCGAATGTAGATATATATAACGTAACAACATCTTTTCATTATGAGACAAATTATAGTTTAGCGAATAAATTAGAAAACACCAAAATTTGGTAATACTTTACGGTAACCAAAAAAGATAAAGAGAAAAAAATGTGATTATTATACATCTTTATAAACTTCTTTTTTATTATTATTATTATTATTGGTGTAGTTTCCTGAAATACTTTATTTTATATGAATTTTATTTTATTTTAATATCTTTTTGTTGAAACATGTATAAATTATTTAAATTTAAATTTTTAATTAAAATAATATGAATTGTTTAACTATTATAGATTTTAGTGACAGTACTATATTAAATTTCCTTAAGAAATTGAAATCCTTTTAAATAATTCACACTTAATCGAAAAATATAATATTATTTTGAAATATTATTTTAGATTTCTATTTAATAAAACTAAATCATATTTATATTTTAAAAATTGAAATATTAAAGAAAATTATCAGATAGAAATTGTAAAATAATATAAAGCATAATTTTAGTTTATATTAAAAATATATGTATATGATTTGTAATAGAATAAAAAAATTATTTGTTATAATTCGATAATTTGATATAATATATCGAGAAAGAGGATATAAATTACGGGTTTACAACGGTAGAAAATTTAATGAATTTATTAAAAGAATATGGAGCGATGATTTTATTTATTTTTTATGAATTTAAATATATCGTAATACTTTATTTGTTTCATAATGTTTCTGTTGCTAGGATAATTAAAAAGCAATACAAGATGTTTTTAAGCACAATTACTTGGCGTGAGTACTTATAAAAAAAGAAAGATGTTTTTTCTTCTCGCGAAATATTATAATAATAATTATTTACATTTTGCTGGCTATTAATATTATATAGATATAAAATACTAATTTAAATCAAATGCATAAAAATATAATATATTTATTCGTCATAAAAAATTTATAATTTATTCATTATAAAAAATAGTCATAGATGTTTTATTTTGAATCATTTCTTTAAAAAGTTTATTATATGTTATAATTTAATAAAAATTAAAAAATTTTTTAAAAACTCTTTTAAAAACTTCAAAATTAAAAACTCAGATTTTCTTGTTTATTAAATTTATCAATTAAAACATATCAGTCTTATAATATTATAAATAGTTGATATTAATATTTTTAAATAAAATATTTATTAAATAAAATTATGATTCATCTAAGGTTTAAAATTCAATGTTATATAGAAATTAGAATTTAATGTAAGATATTAAGAATTAAAATATTACATAATATTCCTTCAATGCAATTATCAGTGAAAGAAATGAATAATATTAAATAATTAAGAGCATCTTAGATATATTTTATAAGAAGTATTTAAGATTGAAGAAAAATATCTCATTATTACTTATAAGTCAAGTTAATATGAATTTACTATAATTATTTTCTTTTAAATTTATCTTAATTACTTATTGTTTATTAAGAAAATTAAATAATTAAATTAAAATAATAGAGTTAGGTAAAGAACATGCATGCACGTGGTAAAAGTTAAACATACTCTTTTCTATTTTTTTTATCTTCGAATAAATTTATGATTCTACTTGAGATAAACATCATTTTTTCCTTATTTCACATAGAGTTCACAAAGTCTTTGTCACTATCAACTAATGTCCTTTACTCGTACAATATCTGTAGTCTAATTAGCAAGGTAATATATATACCTATCTACTTTTTTCTTTTCCTTATTTTATGTATCTTGTGCAGGAATCATGTCCTACCATATTTATTTTCATTTTTTTACGCAGAGTATAAAGTTTTTCTTATTTTTTTGAAGATCTATTCTTTTTTTGTCTACTTTATTGGAAAAATATATACAATGAAAAGAAGTATGCTTTTATTTCATTGTAATTTAGTATCTCTCATTCATTCTTACTTTGTTCTCTATTTCTATGAATCATACTTTTTTTAAACATTTCCAATAATATTCTCTTCACTCTTGATGCAGAATTTTCGGACGCAACTAAAAGTAAACTATTTTTACAGAAAATTATTTATAAAAATCAAGATCACGTATTAAAAATTAAGTATAATATATAATCTCGTATCTTATTTATAATAAATAAAAACAAACTTAAATTTAATTTTAAAGCGATTTTTACTCTAGCGGAATTGATCCTACTTAGAAAAATCTGATATATTTATCATGTACTTTTATTAGTATAATGTACTCATTTAAATCATAACATTTTTTAAATATTTTATTTGTCGATTCACAATAAAGTGAAAGACTTTGAATTATAAAAACTCAATTTTATTATAATTAAACATTCTTCAAAAATTTTAAGCATTTGTTTTAATTCAAAATTTGTAGTACAAAAAAAACAACGTTCCAATTATAAAATATAATATAATCAAACAATGCGTATAAATTTTATGTGTAAAATGTATATAGTTTATTTTCCGTATCCAATACATGTTTATTACTTAAATTTCATATGTCAATATGTACTCTAAATGATAACTTTGTATAATAAACGTAAGTTCAGAACGATAAAACGCACTTAAATTTTACCCCAAGATCTATAGTTAATTTTTATTAATATATTCATACGCAAAATTTAGCCAACATAAAGTTACTTACGATATTTATCGATTCTTCAAATTTTATACGTATTATTTTAAATTAGAAAATATGAAAAATATAAGAATTATAAAATTTAAATTTAAATTTGAGGAAATAAATATCTAAATAATACTAAAATTAAATAATTTTATATTATTAAATATATTTATGAAGCTTTAACATAATTTCAGATTAAAAATAAGCATAATTTAGAATAGAATAGTAAAACAGAATAATGGGTTTTTGTCTGACCTGTAATATTTATCTCTATAGATATCGAAAGAATAGAGAAAATAGAAAGAAATACCGAAAAGCAGATGGTGTAGTAAATATAAATTGAAAAAAAAAGAATTAATAGTCAGTAAAATAAATCTTAATGAAAATAAATATACAAATAGATAAAAAAAATATAATTTACTAGAAGAAAAACAGAAATATAGAAATACGAATAAAGAAAGTTAATGATGGTGCCTAATGTTAAACAAAACATGGCATCGGGTTTGGTAGCTTAGAGCAAACAGTAGTACGTAAGGAATGGGATGGACAATTGAAAAATTTGGAGACACGATGCCAATATTCCAACTAATCTTGTTTAAATTCAAAGGTTAAAAAGCCACAAAAATGTGTGTATGTATATATATATACAAAGTCTTTACTCGAAACATATTAATACAAGAAGAGATTTAACTGATCATTTGAACATGATTGTTTATATAATCCGATCAGGAACAGAAAGAGATCAAAGATATTTCTGCTAAACATTAGGCTCAGCCATTTTGCTACTGTTCTACAATCTATTGATATTACATATACGATTATGAAAATGAGATGAGATGCTTATAAAAATATACTATTATCATTAAATTAAAATATTCATGAATTAATAATTCATATATAAAAAAATGTTTATAAAGAATAATTGTATATTTAATTGTAATTAAATAATTGTATATTTAATTGTAATTAAATAATTGTATATTTAATTGTAATTAAATATTTGTAAATAATATATAATCACGAGTTGAAAAGTTAATATTTAACCATTAATATTGAACTATATTTAAATGTAAATAAGGAAGTGTGATACATTTTTTATGTATTATTAACTAAAAAGAATATTTATTAAAAAGAAATTTAAAGTTATAGTAAATTTAAAATTATTGATACCTCAATAATTATGATTTTATCAATTTTAAATAAAAAAAATTATTACATGCTTTAATGTTTGTGATTTAGATCAAGTAGAGTAATTCTGCATTGCACAGAATAATAAATTTTTAAAGATCGTACAATGGTACAATATATATTAATTTTATCATTTTTGTAAATAATAATTAATGTTAATTAGATTTATGGCATACTTTTAATAATATGTTTTATAGAAAAAATAATAAATTTAATAATTGTGAAATGATAATATATAAGTATAATAATTGATAATAATAATTAATATATATTTTACATCCATTTTTAATATAACACAATATTTTATTGATATATATAAATAAAGTTATCGATATTTTTTATTTGTTGAGTTTATAATAAAATTAATTTTTTTATTTCATTAATATTTTTTATATCTAGAATTTTACAATTAAAAAATTTAAATTTAAAAGTATCATTGGGTATTATTATTTATTATTGAATAGACTAGTAGTTGTAATGATATACGTGTATTTACAAGTATATAAGATTCTGGCCTTCGATGTAATTATATATATATATATATATATATATAATACAGCCGTCCTATTATATATGTGTCAAATATAATAGCTAACTATTTTTCCTCAATAGATTAAATTATAAATTATATTAATAATAATAATCTAAATAATACTTTTCACAAAGATTAAGCAAAACAAATTAAATGCATTAAACAATTTATAAATTTTTTAATCGTAATATATTTTATATATTCTTGTTAAACTAGTTCATACCTCAATCATGAATTTATTAAAAGATTAATTTAATCATGATCTAGTATTATATATTTTTCATTTAAACAATACATGTTTTCTAATTAAAATTTATATTAACATTTAATAGACACGTTTACAACTCAATTTAAAAATAAATTTACTACGTATTAAACAAAAAAATTAGTAATTTAATGTTTTTTTTATATAATTTAAGAATATTTGAAAATTAATTTTTATCACACAATATTTTTAGAATCACGAATATTTTATTCTTTTTTTTTAACAAGAATTCTTTAATTTATAATTAAATTTTCATCTATAGGTAAATATATCGATGGCTACGTGTCGATTCGTAATAATTATATAAAGCAAAATATCAGATAAAATATTTGAATAATTGAAGTAAATGAATCGCCAATACAAAAATTACCAATTAAAAGTTATAAAATTATTATAACCAAGAAATAATAAAAAGTATGAAAAACAGCAATGGCCTTTTATGTATTGAAGGTGTAATATACTCAAATCGCATTACTTTTTTTTTTTTAAAGTTGAAGAACGATCTACTCCCATTTCGATACTCACACTTTTATCATGTCTAATCGAATTAAGATAAATAGTACTCTCTCGACTTTTGAGATCCTACAATTTAATTAAATAAATGTATAGCATAGACGTGCGCCATTTATAAGAACAGACCCTTGCGTCTCGGCACATATGAGTTGTAATGATGCAGTCGAACCTTATCACGAAAGCCTGCCATTGTCCCGGCCAAACGTCTGACTCCGATTGGCCGGTTAAGTAGTGGCGGTGTAAATCGCTCCTACCGGGAATACTAAATAGGTGTATTCTTGTCCTCCGTGCACAGACGGAAGAGGAAAGTCGCCCCGAGCTTCCACCTGGATCACGATACGTTTTACCACGCACGTTAGTCAAACCGCTAGTCACATTCGACCCAGAACCTTGTGTTTTTTCTTTCATTTTTCCTTATTACCTTTTATTTGCTTTCGTTTTCCGATATCAACTGCGGTTACAATGGCGATGCCGCGAATCGTAAGCGGCCAACATAACGTATAAGCTTTCCCTGTCCTGTGAATTTGATGATGAAAGTCCAGCTTTCAACTTCAATGCTTATCAGTGAGTTAAAATATAAGTATTTTCATCCTTTTCAGGGTTTTTTTTTTATCAAAATTTACCTTTAATTTACGTATTGCACGTGTAATAAATAATATTTAACAATTCCTGTAAAGTCTGTAAGACAAAGGACAAATAACAGAAAAACAATTTCTTTCCATACTCATAATCTTATATTTATATTTTAACATCTCAACCTCTATTCTATCTTGTCCTTTCAATTTGTCGAATAATTTTTAAGCGAAAAACTTTATTTTTCTTTAAGAAAATAAGAATTTTAATACAAATTAAGGTGAAATTAATACATTAGTAAATTAGTAGATAAATGTATAATACGAGACGATTTTTGATCCTATGACTAATGTGCTTAACTGTTTTAAAATCTTTTTACGTTTGATACATTGATATATTTTGAATTACATCAATTAACTTATTATTTTTAAAAAATGTTTGGTTACAAATGTTATAAATATGATTTACATTTGATTAAAATTCTTTAAAAAAATTTTTAAGTTCGTTTTCATAGAAATTGATTAGTTAAATTATATACTAGAATATTTAATAGATGTTAGATATGTTTTTATATGTACGTGCATACATTCATAATTATTAAAAATTCTTTTAAATAAAAATTCTCCCTTCCTAAAAGTAAAGATTTAAGTGAGAGCAAATTATAAATTTGAAATGATTTTTATTCACTGATCCAAACGTAATATCTGTTTTTTATAAAAAAACAGTAATATTTACATAACTGTAGATAAAATATTAATCCTCGATCATAGCTCATTCTTCAATGTAACTAGTCTATATACACTAATTGTAAACTTATTTACTGTCATTATATAATGGCAACTAATTGGGAAGTGATTGTGATATACTACAAAGAAATCATATACGTAATATATATAATTATAATAATTTTATTTATTTGCGTTTACGTTTAATTATAATAATTTTTAATCGATTCGCACAAGATTTTCGCATTAAAACAAAACAAACTATCAGAAAATAATTAACGAAACAGCAAAAAAATAATGTTATTTACCATTAATATTATTTATATTCTAGAAAGATTATTAAAAAATCTTAATTTAAAATTATTGGTACAAAATACTATGATAAATATAAAAGAACCAACGAAAAATCTTCTTTTAAATAAATAAAATATTTTGAATGTCAAAAACCGCAATATTTTTAGTACTTTTTTCTTTTATTTATTTATCTGTGTTCATATAAAAATTGTCGATGATCCATTTAAATGAAATTTATAAAGCGAGCGAATAGATGAAAATTCGGAAACTGACTAAAGTACCACTAGCCACTCACCAATAGAATTGAAGAAAATTGATTTCAATCAAAGGGAAAAGCAAATTTCAACGATGAAATCGTTCAGGGGTAAAAAATGCTCCTCGTGAATTTCAATCACCTTATTACTTCCATTTGTTCCAAGTATATCTATTTACAAAAAATTTTATAATGTTGAAAATTATTAAAAATAATATACTTCAGAATAAAAAGTACACCCAAATTTTTTAACTCAAAGGCTAATAACTCATAAAATGTTTTTCAGTGAAGTTTATATTTCAAACAAAATTTTTATTAGATTAATTATTAATTTAAAAAAAAAATTTATTTTCTGTCTATATGAAATTCTTCTTGTATATTAACGTGCAATTCTAATTTATTTAAAATTTAGTTTAATTGTAAATTTGTAAAATATATTACAATTTTAAGAACACTATTGGTCTGGTGAGCTCCGGAAGTTGGCCAGTAGCTGGTGGTAAGCTAATTCACCAAACATCAGCTTGGCAACAGGAGTTTCTTCGCCAACCTCTTATCTTCGCGTTGACAGCCTCGTTTTCTTATCGAAGAGCGATTCATTTATTGAGCCGTTTTGTGACGAAATTCATGTCGATAATCGCGGAACTCATGTCAGCGATGATGATGAATAGTCATATCAATTCGTTACGTAGCAAACCATTTAGGTGAAATAGCACATTCACGTATGTCTTAATTCTCTACCCATATGCCGTGAACAGTTTATACATATACTCCTTGATCTTATTCACGAGCCAAATATGTGGGTACACGCACAAATCGGCACCGATATCCACACGAATAACCTGCGTGACTTTCAGTCTCTTACAAACAATCGGTACTGTGTTAGTCTGTCGACGCTAGCCGAATTCATTGCCATTTCCTGGAAACTTTGACCACCGGCGACATCCTGCTCGGAACTTTCTAGTGCGCTCGTTAAAGTGTTGATGGTAGTAGTAAAGCTAGCTGTCTTCACCGTCGCCATTGACAGATATCTTGTTGCAAGCTTCACGAAAGCAAATCGATTGAGCAAAAGCGCGTTAAGCTGCGCAGTTAGTTTTTGCATTTGCTCCATCAATGTCGAAAAATCGCTTGCAACGTTGACTTTCGTGTGCAGGTTCACTTTGTGCACAGCATCGATGATATGCAGAACTTGTCGACTGTGGCATCTCTAATCTTCTTTATTTCAAGTGTAAACTTCTTGGAAGTAGATGCAGTGTCGAGTGACTTTGGAACCCTGAAGAACTCGAATGGTTTGTAGTCACCTATCTACTTATCTTCAAATCATTTTCATACACTTGCACCGATTTCGTAAAACTGTAAACCTTTTTTTTAGATTATCATATTTATTTTGTTTGAGGGATGTTAACAAGATGTCTTTGAGCTGCTCGATTTTTTCATTAAACTACTAACTATTTTACAATATTTGTCCTCATTATAGGTAATTTTCGCAAAGATGAACTGTATCAACAGCATGAATTCATACTAAAATCTTGTGCTGCAAAACCTCAGGTGCATGGAATTGTCGTGGCGCGTCAACGTTTGCTACGGGCGGGACTCCACTACCGATAATTTGGTTTTCGGCATTTTTTGTATTTTTTTTTTT
The DNA here is from genome assembly GCA_018907185.1 of Platyscapa corneri. Classification (NCBI taxonomy): domain Eukaryota; kingdom Metazoa; phylum Arthropoda; class Insecta; order Hymenoptera; family Agaonidae; genus Platyscapa; species Platyscapa corneri. The sequence continues at coordinate 353,426 of JACCHW010000121.1, forward strand.
TAAATAACGACCAGAAGTTGTAAGTTTTGTTTCATATTACGTTCGTAAATAATCATTTATAAACGAATTAAACAAGATTTTATTGAATTGAGTCTTATTTATTCAGTTTACAATTAAGTTATAACTACAGTTTATATTGCTAGTCGTGGTGGCTTCAAATAAGGATAGCTTTTACACCACAACATTTACTGGAAAATTATGATTCAATGCTAGTTAAGAAAAACAACGTCAAACCTTGTAATGTTCTTCGGACGCGCACAAATTGAACAAATTTTTGATACACTATTAAAATAGTTAATTATTAAATTTGTATTTTCACTTAAAATTTGATAATATAAAATAAGATAACTAGTAACATAAAAATAAGCAAATGTAAAAATAAGAGTAATCCTTCAAATAAAATATATAATAGATAACTATTAAAACTTTTTAAAATACTTTAAATTAGTAATCTAAATTGCGTATAATACTTAGTATTTATTTAAATATTGTTAAATATTTAAATATTAATATAACTAACTGTGTTAAGTTATTTAACGTATATATTAATATAAAATTTCGAATAAAATCAATTTATTTTGTTACTACATAATTTTAAAATAAATTTTTTTAAATTAACATATATATTGTAGAAACATCGAATATTAAAAACTTATTAAATTTTTAACGTTTTTGAATCAATTTAACATATTTTGTGTATAACAGTGATACACTGATCAAGGACCAATGATTCAACCCCACCCTATTAGTATACCCTGTACGGATGAGTGAAGACTAACAGAACGAATCTATAAACACTTATACATCATTTATGGTGTTCTCATCCAAGTTTTTAAGCGTATATAAAACCAAAATGGATGCATTGTTGATAAGAAGTTTCCTAATCACTACATTCAGAAAAATTAAAAGCTAATCGAATTAGAATCATAAGTCATAGAAAAAAAAATAATAACGTCTTATATACGCGTGTTAAAACAATTCAAACAATTATAATAATTTTATTAATTGAAAAAAAATGTAATTGAATTTATAATTACAATAATGACAATTATAGCACTGTTACAATGAAAATAAGTTATGAAAGAGTAACCAGTGAGATAATAACGCAAAAGATAGTAAAATAAGATAATGAAGAATTAATTAGTACGAGAACGTACAACAGTATAACGTGAACGACTAACGTCAAATATGTATCGAAGAATTGAATCAATAAACAAATACAAAAATGAAAGCTTATAAACCTTTGATAGGAATATTATAATGTTAATAGGTTAAGCCAATAGCAACAGTTGTATCGGCTTGAAAATGAAAGATTAATTTTATAATTTTGTATTAAGTAAAAAGAAGTATTTATAACTTAAAAATAAATACATAGGATAATACATATTATAGATTTTAAAAACCAATTTGTTTGATATTTTTTGAAAACAATAGTAAATGAAATAATATAGAAATCTTTTTTTAATTTGAAACAAGTTATCTGTTCGTAACAGTTAGCCATTAACTTATTAAAGAGTTTTTCATTTTTATTACTTATATTATTGTAAATAATATTGTTCAAATCAAATCGTAGAATATTTTTAAAATAATATTTTTGTGAAAATTAACATTACAAAAAATATTTAATTTATTACGGAAGTTTGAAGAAAAATTTTTTTACATACAGTATTGTTAATTTAATAAAACAATTCTACCTTGCGTCTTTATGTTTTGAAGATATCATATAAAAATTCAAGAGAATTATAAAGATTAACCGAAATAGTTTTGAAAATAAAATTGAAATATTAATATTGTAAAAAACGTAATGATTCTTAATATTCAATTAAAAAAAAAAAAAATTTTTTAATTTTTCTTTATTCCCTGATAATCTTTTATGCTGTCAATTCTTCAGTTTACAATAATTATCATAGTAACATCCAATATAAATTTCTAATAGTTCCATAAATCTTATCGTATTAAAAAATCCAATATTGAAAATGCAATAATGACATAAGGAACTAAATCAAGTCTTTTCTTTAACTATAAAAATAATGTGTGCACTCTAAACGCATAATATTGTATTGAAGTTTTTTAACCCTTTTTGTATCAACTTCAAATCAGTAGTCAATAAATTTTTACTAGTTAAATCTTGTAATTATTATTACGACAGCTTAGTGAAAACAATTTTTTATGTGAATAAACTTTAAATCGATTAATAGGTTTAGCTTTTCAGCACATACACGAAGATTTATCGTCAGGTGCTTATTTTGTATTGTGACTTTTTATTCGTGTAAATTTTATGCCAAAATATAACGTAATACTATTTTTATATTTTAATCTGACTTGAGATTACTTCGTAGTGGTAATAGTTGATTTCATTAATAATTTTTTTTACATCTTTAATAAATCGTAATTTGTGTGAAAAACATTGATTAATAGTCGTATTTTCTATTAAAGGAAATATTAATGTTATCTATTATTAATTAAAAATATTTATTTTTTAATAAAAATATATCAAACTTTTTATCTTTTTAATAAAAATAAAACTATAAATATTTAATACATGTTGTAATTAGATGCGGCGATCCGCAACAATTTGATATGTAATATTAAAAAATTATTTTATTATAAAATTATTTTACCGTTGTTATTAAGATTATGAGAATTTTCGTATAAAATTATTTGATTTTTTAAAATTCTGCAATGTTTTAATTTAGTGAATAACTTTGAAGCTGTTAATACATATTGGGAGATAGTATTCCTATAGATCCGAATAGACTTACAGGTAACTATTCAATAAAAAAATAGATAGTAAATAGAAGTAATAATAATTATTCTAATATCTGCAGAATAAATACTATAAATTGATAAAATCAACGCAATAACAATTAAAGTGGCAATCATATATGATTAGACAAGAAAACTAATTCAAGAGAAATAGAAACATACAGCACATGTTAAACAAGAGAATATTCAGTCAATTTATTTTAATCAATTCAAAAATAAAGAGAAAGAAAAAAAATAACTTATTGCAAAATTTTATCTTAATAGTTGAAAAAGTGAATTTTAAACACAAATAGAACAATCGATACTATAGAATAAAAATGAAATTGCATGTAAAAATATATTTATAGATAGCGAAAAAAATAGGATAAAGAATTACTTTGGCGGTGATTTACACGATTAGTACAATAATAAATGAAAACAAACACTTAATTTGGAATAAACTTGTATGAACGCGAGAGCTTTTAATAATTTATGAATTGTTACAGTTTATTGTTATAGACACATATAAAAAATATATAAAGAATGAAATTCTATCAGACATATCCTTAGTATGAAGGATACATAAAAATGGTTATATTCATGACGGTAAAATAAACAACGTAAAGAAATGGTAAAATATTCTACAAAAATTATTTACTATTTAAACTCGTAAACTATAAAACGTATTTTCTATACTCACTAATAAAAAATCGCAAAAATGTTTTGTCAAGAAAAATATTATAACAACATTATTGAACTTATGCACTCTACAATTAACGAAAATAAAAAAGCCAATAATCTAAAGTAAACGAGTATAGGGAATGCGATAGTAATTTATAGCGTAATTCATATTTTGCTGCGACAAATTTGGATGAGTGAGTTGATTCTTTAATGTGACAGACAAGCAAGTTTTTGTTACAAAGAGGATCGTATCTTTTTAAATTCTACATCGTATCAAACGAATCATTCGCTATAGGAATGTGCAGTATTCGTACTTTCTTTCCTAAAAGTCTATTAAGAATATTGAATTGATCCCCTTTGAATCCCAAATTCCAAAAAATAGTAGTAACGACCTTTCGACGAAAGAAAACCCATTTTACCTTTTTTATAGTGCAATATATAATGCCTATTGACGTGGACTCATATGCATTCTATTTTGTTATCAAAATACACAATAAAGATATGAAAAAGCGATTCTCAATTATATTTATTATTCAATTAATATCAGTTAAATTTATTATATCTTAGTCAAATCATACACTTCAGTCATAGGTTCTAGAATAATATAATCAGTGTGATATTTTTTTTCTTAAATTTATAAATCGTCTATAAAAAATATAATAATTCTATTCTTAGCAAATGAGAGAAAATATTAAAATTAGCTTTAAGATTTTTAAGTGTCTGTATGTAAGTGATAAATAAAATTTATAATTCATATTATAACAATTTAGTTACCATGAATTTATGAGTTTATTATCTAATAAAGTTATTATAATGTTATTTTAATATAATAACATTAGACAAATGAATTGTACCATTTCGGATAAATCTAAACCGACGACCGTTTTTATGTAAAACATCACACAAACGACATATTTTTTTGCGAAAAAAACTTGTTACATTTGACAGATGAAATATTGATCTGTATAATAATTTAATGCTCACCTTATAATAATCCTCGGATAGTTAATAAATAGACGATAATTTGGAGCAAGATTGTAAATAAATATATAAAACGATTAAAGAATAATTTTTGGATCACTTTTCGAATATTTTTTCCCATTCAAGGCCTCAAAATTTCTTCCCCCGAACGCAAAATATTACACAAACTATTGAGTAAATTCAGGTCATTATTTGTGAATCCTCGCATTTCCTCCAGCTTCATTATCTCGAATCTTGCAGTTTAATATATAAATAATCAATAAAAAATAAATCCCCCCCCATACATAATATTTTATATGTAATATTATGTTCCATATTTTTATTTCTATTTGTTGTATTTATATTATATGTGCCACAATACTATCTCTATCATTGATTTATATAAATAAAAATTTGCTTGCGCAAGTGCCAGAAAATATTTAATATTTAAAATTTATTTAACATAATAATTTTATAAAAAACTTTACTATTCAATTTTTTCAATATTCATGAATATTATTAGTAGAAATTTTTATATATTTTCCGTTCATTGCTTCTTAAATTATATTGACATTCTCGAGGAAAAGTATTGTTGTAATAATATCTCAATCATTTCATTGACAATGGTAGGTATTTTTATATACAGAGAAAAAAAACTAATCAAATTTTATCTATACATGATGTTATATCACAGGATCATAAAATCCAATAAGAGCGTTCATAAAATTGTTATACAAAAATGTTGCAGTCCAACGTAATGATTCAAAACCTGAATTCGAAATTTTTGGAATTTGAATGTAGTGTGATGGCGTCGGAAACAGGATTTAGACTTTGTGTTGCGTAATTTTTCTTTGTGATATAATAGTCATGTAAGTCTAAAAATATACGTAGTTATCTCGCGTAGAGACCTTAGCTGTTATATTTGCTGGAGGTAGTCTCTATCATACAGAGGAGGTCCACTAATACATGCCTAGCGGTTAAGGCGCCGACCGGCGGCCCGGGTGGGCCCGATGAGCACGCACCAACGGCGGCCAAGGGCGGGACTCCGTGGGCCCGAGGGGGAGACGGGGAAATGCGCCGCGGGACTAGGGAGGAGGGGGCGCACCAGGGAAAGGAGGGCATCAAAACAGAGCCGGCCCGGACGAGGAGCAGCGGAGAGACTAGCGACCAGGGGGCAACGAGAAACGGCGGCGAGATGCGGCAGCCGCAGCCGCACCCGGATCGAACCACGGGGGGGGCGGTCGGGGCCAAGCAACGGGGGAGACGGAAAAAGCAAGGAGCGACGGGGGGGGCTTGTGTCGGGGAGCGACGGGAGGGCACATGGGATGCGCGCCGGCGCCACGGGGAAGACATCGATTCGAGAGGAGGCGGAGGAGCGGACGGGCCAAAGAAGGGGATACGGCGCGCCGGCGTGGGCGGCCACGGAAGAATGGTACACGAGCGGTAGTGCAGGCTGCGGAGGAAGGCAGAATGCAGGGACGCAAGCGGCCGAGCACCGGCGAATAGGGAGCCGGAACGAGGCGGGGGTAGGGAAAAGGAAGGAGAAAACAGGGGTAGCCTTATTTAAAAAGATTATTATAAATAATTTATAATAAATTATTACAAATATTAAATAAAATATATATTATTAATGCTAAAATAATTTTAAAATAAATATAATAAAATAAAAATATAAAATTAAATAAATTTATAAGTATGTATTAAGTTTTATTTTTTTTTTTAATACAAAAGACATGAAAAAATATAATTTACGAAAGATAAATATTATATTTTACAAAAATAAATTATATATTTATCAGAATATTATTAGTAAAAATAATAAAAAGAGAATGTCCAAATACATATTTTCTATAGTATTGAAATAGAAAAATTATCATTTATTTTTCAAATATTATCTTAATATATTAATATCATTATTCTCTTACCCTCACCTTTCTCATCTCACTCTTTTCCCTTTTTTTTTTTTCTCACATT